>UFQX01000501.1:0-33893 GCA_900497675.1 Arapaima gigas | reverse complement strand
GTGGGGGGGGGGGGGGGGGGGGTACAACAGAGTGTGAATGAATAGTATAAAATCATTTTTCATGTATTTTTTACACATGTGGGTTCTGGTCTTATGTGAATGATCTCCACACAAGGAGAAAACACAAGAAATGTTTAGTGAAAAAACATGTTCCATTCAGTATTTATTTACAGTGGAGATACAAGAAATAAGTATGGAAATACTGTACATGTCTGTTAGAATCCTTCTCACACACACCACCCCTTTTTAACAGGCGAACTTCAAAGCTGAGATTTTGGAGGGCTCAGCAGAATCTAAGTTATTTTAGATGTTTGTCTTTAGATCACTGACTGATGTGGTTGAAATCTGTTGGAATTTCAGATTTTGGTCTTTGCACTACTCCATGAAGTGGCTGGAATTCAGGGGTTCAGTCTCAGATGCTGGTCTTCACACCACTTCAGGATGTGTTTGGAATATGTGGTAAGAGCTTTAAGATGTTGGTCTTCACTCTTCTCCAAAATGCTGCAAGACTCTAGGAGTTGCGTTTCAGATGTTGGTTTTTAAAAGACTTTATGAAGTGTTGGCTCAGAGTTCAAGACATGCATCAGGTTATTCCCACCACTCTCTCCAAAGAGCCTGAGGCATTTGGTATTCACTTTTAAAGTGTAGTGTCAACCTCCTTTGGGGTTTAAAGATTTCAGAGGTGTGTCATCCATGTTTTCTTTAGACAGGCTAACAAGCAGCAGAACCATCTCAAAACATGGCTTTCTTTCAAACCTCAACATACAAACTGACATTTTCATGTTTGTTTAAAGTCTTTAAAAGTTTTTTACACTCCTTTTAGGAAACTCCATGCACAGCTTATACTGAACCTCTTCCAGCAGTTAACTTCAAAATCTTTTAAACCTGTTCAGAGATACCTAAAGCTGTTTTCTGCTGCCACAAAGAATTTGGCAGAAAGACAGATCAATTCACATCCAGAGTTCTACTACCAGCTGGACTTGGAAATCTTGCCTTGATTTTGCCTAAGACGGAATAATACTTGGCTATGTATTATGAATCTTTTTTATTTTTTAATAAATATATGTACTCTATTGGTCTGCTGGGGGTCCATGTTCTCCCTTCAAGAATAAGTCAGCTTCCTGCCTTTGAAATAAACTTGGTAACTTTATATTTGGTCAGGGATACCACTGATAAGCACTGAGCACAAAACTTCCTTTCCATTCAGTTGAAATCCTCAGAATGGGAATCTTAAGCAACAATTTGCTCCAAATAGCATAACCACTGAAAGGTTCATTTTAGCTCAACCCTAACCCTACTCTGTGCACTTCAATTCTCCAGTGCCCATCTCTTTGGCACTATTCACCTGTCTCAAAATTCCACATCATGTGGTCATCTATCCCATACTTGGAGTGCCACACCATTTATCCCCATCCCACATTCTCCAGTGGTCCTATTCTATAGGCTCAAACCCCACCCACTTTGACCCTAACTCATCTTCTATTTCCACCCCTCTGGCCCTGTCCCAAAGTCTCAAAGCCCCTAACCTATTGGCTGTATCCCATAGACTCAGAAGCTCATCTTCTTTGGGGCTGGTCCATGGTCTCTAGTGCCCATCCCTTTAATCCTGTCCCAGTTCTCCAGTGGCCACTTCCTTTGGCTCAATTCAACATTGTCAGTGCTTCCTTCTTTTGACCCTGCTCTCCAGTACCCACTTTCTTGTGACTTATTCCATAGTTGAAAACTCTTACTCACATTGGCTCTATCCCATAGATTTTAGTTTCAGTCCCTTTTGGTCCTGTCCCATGATCTCAGACCCCCACCCCCTTTGACCCTATCCCTACCTGTTTTCAAAGTGCTGAAGTTAAAGCCTCGAAACTCAAGGTAACCAACCTGATTCTGTTGCAGGAAGGACCCCATCCATTATTGATTTCTCTGGCTGGGTTAGGGAGGGGGCACCATTTAGTGTGATTTATTATTGATGGGAGGTCTGTGGGTACAGGCAGCAATCCATCACAGTGGGACCTTAAATTCTTGCCTATGAGGGTGGGAGGGTTTTTCCATTGATCCTGGCACCCCCTCTATGCCACTTCAGCCACCTGAACTGATTGTTTAGTTGGAGAACATGTCACTGTCTTAGACTCAATGCAATGGTTATGCCCAACAAAAACAAAATGTATGAGAGATGTAAGGAATATATATGTGAATCCTCTATCTGTGTACAATGTCTGTCTATCATGTGTAGCACTTAGATGTAACAGCTAGTCTTAGCTGCAATATAAGGTACAGCTTTTGGAGATCAGTGTTCGTAAGGTTACAAACTGCAGAAAATGTAAGGGGCCAGCATCCTGTAGGAGATAAATTGAAGGAAATTCACTCTCAAAGGGACCAGCAGGAGGAGGAGCACTTCTGACGAGGATGAAACACAGATTTTAGATTATGAGGCTAAGAGGAGAATGGTAGACAACCCAAGGGGTCCTGGAACATTCTAGAAAAACCACCAGCTTACCCTTATGGACCAACTGCTTGTCTTTACAAGTCTATTTGTAGATGTAGTGGAGTGACCAGTACATGATGTGGTCTGTGGAACTCTGGAGGGATGTGGCCACCTTCTTTAGCCTGGCTTTGAGGAAACAAGTGTAAATCCATTCCATGTGTTCTCTACAACCCTGTTGTAGATACATCTTCTTAACAGCAGGTTGGCAGCAGTGATGGGGTGGGGTTCCTAGTTTGTGCCAGATTACAGACCATCATGAAGAAGTTTTTGCTTCATGCCACGTGTCTGTTTTGGGTGACCACATGCAACCTGACACACACAGGTTCTTCATGTGAAGCAAGGCAGCCCTGCACTGCACAGGAAGGAAACAGGAGGGGGCGGTCAGGTCATGTGAGAAGCACATGCCAGAGTTGCACATCTCCCATGACCTTCTCAGCTGCTTGGATCAGAATCCCATAGTCTCTTTGTGCGTGTCTGAAGGCGCACCTAATACACCACCCAACAGCATCTATTGCAGAGGTCTCCTCCATCAAACTGGCGAAGATCAGAAGGCCTCCATGTGAAGATCCCAGCAGTTCTCCTGTGCACATGTATGCCCAGCATCTCCCCACCTTTTCATTTGTTTGTCTTCTCCATGAACTAAAGGTATGTCACTGAGCCATGCTGCTGGTAGTGGACTAAGACAAGTGTATTCATTCTGAGGGAAAAATCATAGAGAAAAAAAACAATTAATTTCTGGTTCAAATTATAGTCCATCTCTCATGCAATTACATTTGTAGAATTTCCAGGAAATTAATTAGTGTAACAGAAACCATATATGGTCCACTGCAGCAGAGATTTCTAATTAAGAATGCGATGAAGTGCAGTGTAGCTTCAAAACACTTTTTTCCCCGCATTTCCGTTCTTGCAGGCAGGCGACAGCATCTGAGGATTTATTACTGGACATGGAGATAAGCGCATCCCAGTGAGGACTCTGCAAATGAAATCATATTGACTTGCACTTTGCATTCATGTTAGAAATATTAATTAGACTTTAGCAGATTAAATTAAAAATGTTCCATTCTGGTACAGCAACCTTGCTTCCATTACCACTTTATCGTAAATGAATTAAAGCCACGTCTACGAATACTAATTAACGTATCATGCGGAGGAAGAGATCCTGCTGTCATAAATAAAAATGGCTCCCAATGGACATTCACTCAGTGTCCTGAAATTCAGACGTGATCTTTTTCCTTCGAAAGACCCAAAGTTAAAATGTGCTGCTGCTTGTCTTGTGGTTTATGACGACTGATTAGTGAGAAAATTGAAGAAATTACATGTGAACATATGTATAAGAGGGGGATTTATCCTAAAGCTCAGTCTTCACAGAACCCCAAAAGCTTATGATGAATAAATATCAAGTGAGAAACTGTCTCGTTCTAATCACCACACCCAGGATTTGCAGGCACCCGGAGCACAGAGCTCAGTTGTTGAATCTTAAAAGTTCCTGACTCCTTTGCTAGGGACGAGGAATACATTTTTTAGCAAAAACCAAAGGAAATCGGCATCAGACCATTGGTCTGAGGCTGCTTCTCAACATCTTATAATCATGTATCTCTCAATTTAACCTATACAAAAAGGAAATTTGCATATGTAAGATATTCTAAAATGTACACTTGCCAAATTGCACATAAATCTGGCTTCATTGAAGCTGTTACAGGGAAATGCTGCCTTAATAACCAACCAAGCATTATATTGGGGTTCATTTGACATACATCAGCAATTATTCAACCACCTGAAATCATTGTGGAATTTCACACATCTTCCAGGTGTTTAATTAGTGGATACTCATGTTTATTTTTAATGTAAACCCTTAAAAATGAATGTTTTGTTTGTTTTCCTATTCAAAATCAGACATAATTTACATATTTACTATGTTACCTTGTTTAACAGACTGAATTTAAACACATTAAGACCAGCTTCAGTCTATATAGTTTACATTTAAAATATCAGCATCATATCTTTAGTTAACTTACAGCGCAATAGTTAAAAATATTTAGTAGGTAGAGATTATGACCAGTCTTCAAATAAGGAATGTCTGTTTCCTAAAACTGAATTCTAGTTAAGCGTCTTTGAAGTGTAATGAGTTTGTGTACTATGAATAACATACCGTAATAGTTAAACATTCTCACTAAGTGGAAAATAATAGACAGAAATAGAAGACATCTAAAGGTGCATATTTTTATAAGATATGAAAAAAGCATGGCTTGCTGCCTGTGTGGAAACACACGTGGAGACCATCTCACTGCACTGTTTGATCAAACGCCTCCTTCCATTGCCTTGCCATGATTCATATCCGTTTCTTCCACTGAGTGACAACCCTTAGGATGACAGCCCTTAAATTTAGCAGAAGTGACAATTGCCATTAAAAGTGAACCATGGCAGAGATGTGCACGGCCTCTCGTTGATCTTCTGTGGACTCCAATTATCACACCCAATCCCACAATTCTGGGCTCTCATCAGGCTGCACAGCTGCGCACCCCTGGAAGCCCAACTGATTCCAAACATCAGTGTTTGTTACGAAGGGGGAGTGTGATTTAATGAGACATATATAAAGAAGGCATGACAAATTAATGTGAGCGCATGGCTTGCATAAAGATGGTCATTGCTGTGTCCGTTTGATCTTCTGACTTACATGGGTTACCCATCGTGCCCTTCATCAGCTACTACAATTAAAAAAAAAAAAGCAGAACATGGCACCAAAACTACACTTCAGGTCAATTCTTTCAGAAGTCTGGGATGAGCAAATGTAGGGTAGATATCAAAGTTCATTTATAAGCTAGTGCTCTCCTTCTAGCTTTCCTAATTTGTTTTCCTTGAGTTCTCTTGCTGGAGGATACAGGTGTCAAAATAAGTGCTAATATTGTTTGGACTGAAAGAAAATGCTTTTTAAATAACACACTTCTATTAAGCAGCCACTGAAATTTGAAGAGCAGAGGGATGCAAAGTGCTGTGTGAATGGTGCTGTACTTGCTGCCTGCAGGACTGTAACTTCATCACTGCAGGGTCAAAATGGAGACATGTAGAGGTCCATAGCATCAAATCTTCCACACGCTTCCAATTTCTGCGTATTTTTGTGAGTTTGATTTTTGTACTTTACCCCTTTTTCTGCTTATTTCAGTTTACTCATAGCCAATTATGTTATTCTTATATCTTTCACAGGAAGCCCTACAGTTATATCAGCGTGAGAGGGGAAAATGTGGATATTCTGCCGTGGTTATTTTTGCCTAATAAATCAAGGTAAGGGCTGAAATATTAGTGCATGTGTTTACTCTGAGGGCTTCATTTTCCAGTGGATAAGTAGGTACAGCCATTATAGTCCCTTCTGGAGCACAATCATTTTGTAGAAGAGGCAGCCAAATCAACATAAACACAATCTAAAAATCCATAAAGGTAGGCTGACATGCTGTACAGTTTGCAAAGAATTAGTAAGGAGGGCAAGTCTACTGCTGGAATATAACCACCGTACAGTTCAAATGAGTAGATGTAACATGAAGATTATACAATGCACTTTCATCGCTGTGCAGTGCTTTTATATGATTATGTTCTGAGCTCTGCATTTTGAAAAGGACACAGAAGGACTAAGCTCATGGTACAACTTGCTCTGGGAATTAAACTATGACGATACACAGAAAAACAAAAGAGTTTAATCTCTCAAGAACTGGCAGAAGGAGATAAGACAGTGTTTTAAATGTCTGATTGGGGCTGCCGTGAGTGTTACTGCTTGGCCAGATGTGGGCAGATGTGTCTCCAAGAAACAGTCCAATGCATCGTTGCGAGCTGATGAGCGGTACTGAGCTCAAGGAGGGTCGGTTCAGCATTACTTGCCTTTGTTCACCACGAAACGACAGGGGAAGTTGGCGGAGTGGCTTGCCCTCCCTCACTTTCCTGTTGTCTACGGATTCTTTGCCTCAGAAAAGTGTGACTCGTGAAACGGCAGAATTGAGAGAACAGGACACTCATACTCATCGGGCACCAATGAGCATATCAAAATCACTTATTTTGGACACTTTGGATTTGAATATGTTGAAACATTTATGTTAGGGAAATAATTAATATTACTGACAAAAAATATGTGACCACTTTCTTAATCACTCTCTGAGGGGGTAATTTTATTTTGTTATTATTCTTAATATAAATATCCGTGAAATCATTCTGATGAAGAAGCTAGAGCTAACTGGTGATTCAGTCAGGGCTGGAGAATGAGCTTCAGTGGACTGTCCATGAATTATTAATCCAAAGAGACTTATGCAGTTTAAAATTTAAGCTTTATCCCTTTATTGGCATGATATTTTCAGTGAGTAAGTTAAGGTCCTCTACCTGTCCATCTCCTGCTCACTTCCGGCATACTTCTTATTCACTTCCTGTTTACTTCACATTCACTTCCTGTTCACTCCCTTTAGCTCTAGGTTGCCTATTTTGCATACACCAAAAAAGATACTATTTGAACATGTGTTTTGATGAAATCCAGTTGCTTGCTAATATAAAATTTTATTTAAAGGTCAAGAACGTCTAATCACTGAGAAATTTAAATAAACTGGTGCTTACACCTGCAATTGACTTGGATTCCCATTCAGAGTGTGGATTCATAGCTTTGCTCCCAGTGATTCTGGGATAGGATCAGGATTCAGCAGTTAGAAAGAATGGATGGACGGATGGTGCTTTCACCCAGGAGTGAAATGCAATGTTCAGTGGCTTCATTTGGATCTGAAACCTACAACCTATTGGTTATATTCACCTCCCCTGCAAAACCTTTTTGAAAAGCACTTGTCCGTGTTTTAAATTGCTCCACGGAGGGAACGTGGGCGATTTTTATTCTAAAATCACAGCCTATTACATAGGGACTCATTTATCTTTTATATAGCTGCCAGATGCACTTTACTGAGAGGCATTTCAATACCTGTTCCTACATCATAGTGTGGTCTTTTGGGCCAACCTGTGCAGTTGTCAGAATAGTGATGAACTCGTCGTTCAGGATGATGGACTGATCCCCGAGGAAGAGCAATGACAAAAATGATGCCTCAGTCAGTTATGAGACAGTGCTGTCATTCTTCTGTTCTGCTCTCTGTTTACTACTGAAATTGTCAATCTACATAGTTGGAGGAAATAGTTTGAGATGCTTTGACCCACATCTGGGATTATCCAGACCAACATCTCCTGTGATTTGCCTTTAGAAAATGGACCACATCCACAATCCAGGGATGGGTTGGAACTGGACCCAAGAAGGAGCCACTGCTGGTGCTGACATTCTTGCTATTTGACTTCTCTGAGTGGTACACAGAGTGCTGAATACATGGTACACCAACTATTCAGCTCACAGACACAATTGTGAGAAATATCAGTTCAAGCCTCATTCTGTTCACAGTAATGACTCTGATGCCACTTTTACCAAGTTCCAACAAGTAAATGGTCAATAATACATTTAAATTAATTCATTTAGCACACACTTTTCTCCTCATACAGAGATCACTCATTGCCATTGAAGCATGGACAAGTGAGGGCCACAGTGCCCACTAGTCCATCTAGCCATTCCTTATTTTTAACTGCTTGTCCTGGTCAGGGTTACAGTGCCAGAACCTTTTAGAATCACTAAGCATGAGGCTAAGAGAATACCTTGTTACTGTTATTTGTACCGTGTAGTTTTGATCTGGTATAAAAATAAACAAATGCATATGCAGTACTTCTATGGAGACATGTACATGTGAACACACACAAAAACTCTGAATCCACAACAAAACATTCATTTTGCTCAGTGAAGTGCTGTGGCCCTGGTGTGTGTGTGTGTGTATGTGTGTGTGTGTGTGTGTGTGTGTGTGTGTATGTGTGTGTGTGTGTGTGTGTCTGTGTGTGTGTGTGTGTGTGTGTGTGTGTGTGTGGGAGGGGGAGCAGCACAAACTTATCTCCATGTAAAAGATGACCCTGCTGGTGGTTACCTGCAACCATACACTATCAAGCCTGTTTCCCAAAGAACTCATTCCCCCCAATGATGTTATCATGTTTCCTGGCAACAGTTTCAGAAAGTACAGACATACACTTCACTATAAATTTATCTTCTATTGCTTTGGTTAACCAGTCCTGATATCATGTACTGCATGCTGGAGTTACAGAATATTTCATCCTTAGTGTTAAAACGACACAATAATAAACTGAACCGCACGGGTCCATTACCAATCGGTCCAGTCTGATTAAGCTGTAACTCTCAGCCATTGTGTGATTCCATATGAACTCCATATACTGGCCTGTGTAGAAAAATATCAGAGACAGCAACAGATGAGTAAAAACACTAATGGGGATCACTTTTAATAAAAATAAAAAAAACAAAACAAAACAAACAACAACAACAACAACAATAATAATAGCATGGTAAGAAAACATAGCATAGTTTTAAGAGAGGAATAAAGCAATATTTATCGTATAAGAATCCACATGGATGGATGTTTGAAATTCGATATAATACACAGTTTACACACTCATACAGACATTAGAACTCTAAAGGATTTTAAACTGCATTAAAAATTTCACTTAGAATTCAAGTGATTTTGTACAAAATGTCATCTTTTTTAATCCCTCAGTTTCTCTGAGCCATTACTGGAATGGGAGGAAGAAGGATGGTGTCACAGCCCAGAGCAATAAAGCAATAATTTCTATAATTAAAATGGACTCTGTTCTATTATTCATGTGGTCAGTGCATTTTTCCTCTCCCTCTTCACTGGTGCTGGACTAATGGAACAGATTAGATGGACATCCGGTGAAATTAACTGCAGCCACCCCTGTGACAGGGTAACACTTAGCACTAGGTCGAGGGGTTCGCTTCTGAACACGAATTTGACTGATGGTTGGATTCTGTCTTCAGTCACCTTAAATGAGGAGGGAGGTGTAGCAGCAGGGTGGGGTCTAGAGTTTACAACTGAGAAATCCTAGGGATATTCGGCCCTTTTGGTCCGCAAGCGTTACAAATCTCTAGGGTCCTACAACCTGACTAAGCTGTCCACTCAGATCTAGAATAGTCTCAGCAGATAAATGCATAAACTGAATGTCTTCACACAAAACCCTCATTGTATTTGCTTGTTTGTGCTGGGGTGCATGTGTGGTATGAAAAACTGATTTTAACATTTTAATAATTTACTATATGTTGTACAGACAGCAAGCTCTAAGGTTGGCTGCTGTTTGGTACTATTAGCTGTTATTGTTAATTAAGTTATAAACTTACAATGAGTACATTAATGGATGTGTATGATTTAGGTGATTAATAAATAAACTTTTATAGGATCAAAAATGTATTCTAATGTTTCCTGTAAGAAATAATGTACATAACATACTCTTGTATCTGGATCACCTGCCTCACGAAATTTCAGGAATTCTTTTAGCTTGGATAATGGAGAAACTGGATGTTAAATAAAGCAAGACATGGATTCCTTGGCATACTGTTGGAGGAAACGTAAGGATACTATTGTTAGCAAGGATAACAAACAGATCGATAATGGATCAAATCACGCCACAACTGTCAATGGAAGCAAAAATCATGAGTATGAAGTTAACATACTTTGGACATATCCTGAGAATGATTTATAGTGATGATTAGGGAACTTATATAGAAAGTAAAAGAAGAGGATGAAGAGGGTGAGCATCACTGAAATGGATGGACTCAGTCACAGGGCTAAAGGATGCACCCCTTTTAATACTAAGGGCACAAGTGGAGGACAGAACTTTCTAGACGGACACTATGTGGTCAACAAGAACTCAACTACTCTGCCACAAAAAAAGCAGCAGCAAATGATTATGACAATCCAAGTGAAAGAAGCTTTGAAGATCTTCAAAGCTGGTTTTTAGACCTGACCATCTTCAGTAAATATATTAGGATGAAGGTGTAAACTGTAAATTTCTGAAATTAAACATTTACACTATGAACCCATGAACAGTGTGAGTTGTCTACAGCTGCACTGTCAGTAGCTTCTCCAGGACGGTCCTACCCCAATCCAAAGAGCTGGTCCGTCTTGGACCAGAGATAAGTGCAACATTGGCAGCACCAGCAGAGTTTCATTCCACCAAAGGGATGCATTTAATTTAGCAAATAAAGCAATTACTATTAACTACTAAATGGGTTTGCAAGTGCAGATTTCCAACAGCAGGCTATGCATGTCAGCAAACAGACCATGCAGTCAGTTTCTGTTTTGTAGATAACATTTGTATCTGACACTTTTCTCCAAAATGACATACACTGTTAATCTACTCACACTGATTTACACATTGATACAGCAGTTTTTACTGGAGCAATTCAATTATTGTTACAACCTCATTATGCTACCCACATACATCCAAGATAAATTTTTGGTGAGAGGTGACACATATAGGAATATGACCTACACAATCCCAAGCCTAAATGGAAAGTACCACAGACAGTAGTGGAGAACAGCAGAGCCAAGATCCTGTGGGACTTCAACATTCAGACAGATAAACAGGTACAGGCCATCCAATCCGATATAGTCATAATATACAAGAGGAGAAAACAGCAGTGGTGATTGATAGATGTAGTAATTCTGAGAAATAGAAACATCAGGAAGAAGCAAAATAAGAAGCTGGAGGAATACCAGCGGTTGAAAGAAGTACTGGAGAGAATGTGGAAGGTGAAAACCAAGGTAGTCCTATTGGTGATAGGAGAACTTGGGGCTGTGACCCCTAAGGTGGAGGAGTGGCTCCATCAGATCCAGACAACATCAGTCTCAGTCCAGAAGAGCACAGTCCTAGGAAGAGCAAAAATACTGCAGCATATCCTCAAACTCCCAGGCCTCTGAGTCTATGGAAATGATGCCACCCGCCAGCAAAAATGGTGTGTGAAATATATATACAAACAATATTGCCTATAGAATCCTAGCTAACAGTCAGGCTAAAGTGCTTACTAAACAATTGGGAGATTTCTTGCTGTTTTTTTTAAGCGTTATTGCTGTACACAAATACATAGATCCTCCTTTTCCATTCAGAAATCACGCAAAACAGCTTTATTTGCCTGATATTTTACTGCAAAATGATAAGAAATGAGACAAAGAGCTGCACTTAAAACTATGGACAATGGACAATGCAGCTGAACAAGACTTGAGCAGCAAGGTGTGGAGGTGGGCGGGCAGAGAAAATTTTCCTACGTCGGGTCATTAGCATGGTATCAGAGGCCATTGTTAGCTGCAAGTGGCTCTATAATAGGGTAGAATTACTTGCATGGTGAAGGCAAGAGGTGAGGTTGGTGGCTATTCTAGGGAAATAGTATGGTGGCAAATCTGTTCTGCAACAACGTGCGAGGGTGGCAAGATAATGAGGGGCTAGGTAACAGGGAAAGACTGTGTTATTCTTCTTCTTCTTCTTCTTCTTCTTCTTATTATTATTATTATTATGAATAATCAGGGATTTAAACACATGTCCTTTGAGTGAAAGAAAATAGCTCTTACTATGGGCAGCAGGTGATGCAATGGTTAGAGCCTCACAGTCAAAGAACTTAGATTCAAAACCCACCTCCAGCTGTAGTACCTTTGATCAAATAATAATGATAATAATATGTTGTTGTTGTGTATATTTTGACATTTATAGTAATGCAGTGTATTAACAGTAATGCAATATCAAAAACACAAATTTGGTAAAGATGCAGCATAAAGATGTTTTTAAGTTCCTTCTTTAAAGCAGTAGAACTTCAGCTGTATTAATTACATAATAAATAATAAAACATGCTTGCATACAGAATTTTACTGAAACTATGTACTTCAACTATATACATAATCATGGCAAAGTTTCAAGGTACTTTCAGGGCCTCTCAAATCTCTGATCCATTAGCTAATTGCTGCTCCTGCCGAGTGTGTGTGTGTGTGTGTGTGCGCGCGCGCGCGTGAAGTAAAGTGAGCGGTGGAAATGGAGCCCACTCTGTGTGCAGACACAAAACCCATCCCCAACTAAGACATCTAATCTGGGCTGGATGCCTCGGTGCCATGTGGGATGCTTTCATTTCCTTTCTCCTCAAGGGTTAGCTGTGGGAGGGGCCTGACCCTCGAATCACCTTGGTCCATATGAGCATCTGCTGTAGCTTTGCTTCTTTTAGGTTCTCAGGGCCAACACCATGAGTAACTGCGCCAAGAACAATGGAGGATGACAGCATTTAGCAGGCAGATAGAAGGATGGGAGGTGTTTGTGTGCATTGGTGGAGGGGAGTAAGTCCATGCCTGAGAATCCCAGTTTTGTCCTTAATTATGTCTCCCTGGACAAACAGATGTCGACATAGGGGGTGTCATGAAAAATCATAACCCCCTACAGAGTACATTGTGTTTGGGATATTTACTGCTGCTACCAAGAGAAATTGTGATGTGGCCTTCCACAAAAATTGTCCAAAAAAATAAGACTCTGGCCCAGTCAAGAAGAACATTATTAGGAACCTAAAAGAATCAGAAAAAAACACAAACATGAACTTGCAAGAGGAAGTTCCACATTTTCTGCCTGGTGGTGTGTTAGTTTTGGGATGTGTGGCACTGGATGTGTCCAGTGCTAGTGGTTCTGAAACACAGTGAGAATCTCAACTGTTCTGTAACAGCACTATTTCTAAATTTCCATTCTCACAACAGCAAAAGTAGTGTTGATCCCACCTTCGCACGAATTGCACATTCTAACAAGCTGCACTTCATATAACTGTGGTATGTGGTATAAATCAGTCAGACCAGCCTTTCTGGTGTCAGTTAGTGTCCAAGTGAGTGTCATAATGGGTGCTGGGCAAAATGAGTGACCTTAGTAACTTTAAGCGTCATGACAGTTGGCGCTAGGTGTACTGATGCTAGCAACTCCCAAACAGCTGTCATCTTAGGTTTCTCATGCACAACCATTTCAAAGGTTTACTGAGAATGGTATGAATAACAAAAAAGTACCAGTGATAAAAAAAGTTGCGTGGAATGAATCCAGCTTCTTCATGTTGATGAAAGGATCAGAATTTGGCACAACCAAAATGCATCCAGCAGCCATCCTGTTTGGTGTCAACAGTAAAGGCTGGAGGTGACAGTGTGATGGTCAAGAGAATGTTTTCCTGAAACACATTAGGGCCCCAATACCCATTGAAGAATGTCTGAATGGCATGGCATAACTGAGCATAATTACTGACTAAGATCATCTCTTCGTGCCTACTGTTTATCTTACTGGGACGTACACTTTAAACATGATAATAACATCATGTCACAAGGCGAGTATTGTCACCAAATGTTTCCAGGACCATGATGGCGACTTTTTATTCCTTCAGTGGTCTGCACAGTCCCCAGATCTCAACCCTGTCAAGAATCTTTGGGATAGGGTAGAAAGGCATGCTTTTAGCAACACTGTGTAGCCATTCAACTTGCAGCAACTACACAACACAATAATTTCCACAATGTACAACATTCCTGCATGATGCATCCGGCATCTTGTAGAATCCATGCCCAGATAAAGGCAAGATCTTCTGAAGGCCAAAGGAGGCACAACACACTGCTAGGTAGCTGTACCTAAAAAACTGGCAACTCAGTGTAACCACTTATAGTAATGTTCTAAATGTCAACCTTATAAAGTTTTGAATTGTTTTATTTTTTCAGCCAAGTCACTGCTGCTATTTATATACTTTTGCAGTTTATATACATCTGTAATAAATACTGGTGATGCTTTGAGAAAAACCCCCTTGCTAAAGTCACTTGTCCTTTAACAAAATAACTGTGAAGGTTCTATATAAAACATGGTTAATATTGCCAGTTTATATGGCTTTACACAGATAAGCCAGCTCTTTAAACCAGACAACCTCAGCACTGACACGGTTTAATTAACAATATAATTAGTTAAAATGAGGGTTTAAGCTTTTTAATTAACTACACATCCTACTAGAACCGCCCATCCACCTACTTTAGATATTTCCAATTATGAACTAATTATTCTTAAGATTTATACATATGCATTTTGCTCAAAAAAACAGCATAATAACACAGAATTTTCTAAATACTCCATATAACAGCTGACATTTCTAACTGTGAGAAAGTAATTAAATAAATGAGGGGGCAGGAGCATAAAATAGGAATAGAGACACTATTTGTGTTCCTTCCAGTACCCAGTATCTAACATTGTGTTGTCTGCAACACAGGCTGCACAGAAAACACAAAAAGGATAAACAAGAAAAAGACGACATTCAAACAAGCAGCCTGTTCCTGACAGATAGAAAAAGAAATAATTGGCCATCAGGGTGTGAAGAAAAGCTGGGTCAGAACAGGGATATACTGAGAAGAGAACTCGCTTCACTGTCTGAGCATGAAAACTAAAGACAACTTGTTTACTGGTGTGCAGTAAGAGTGCAAAACACTTTCTGCCTGTGTTTTGCCTGCAGGGACCCACGAATGCCCCTACACTGTGTTTGAGACACTTGTTGTGTTGGACACGTGGGGTTCGAACAGTCACAGTCAGACAGTTTGCAGTTTAAACATTACTTGGTCAGTTGCACAATCACATTTCCTGTTTCTGGTTACTAAAGGTTGGCATCACAAGACCTGTACACTCCTAGGATTTTTCCCCTCTTGTGTCACACTTACTACCTTTTTTAATTTGATACTTTTGTCCAAGACAACTTAGAGTGATGCTTGTACAACGAGTCATTATTTACCCATTTATACAACGCAGTACTGCATTTTTTTATAGTATCCCTTATCAATTCAGGCTAAGTATCAGCTTTAATGGGATCAGTTACCAACAGCAGCATCCGGCAGCCTTGAGATACATTGAAGAAGTACTTGTTACAGCTACAGTGAAATATCTGGAAAATTTCCTCAAGTGTGCTGTTGTATCTAAAAGAACAAACATTAAAATTTTGGTATTTTCAACTCAATAGGAGAAAGTGCAGTAGGAGATTTTAAGGACATCATGTACAGATAGGAGAAAAAAGATGTATGTTGGATCAAATCAACCTATTGTGATGGGAAGCACAAATGGGGAGACAGATGATACTTAGGACATATCATGAGGAGATCCCAAAATGAGAAACCAACTGAGAATTTTAAAAATAAAATTGGCTTGGCTGTATATTTCAAACATATTTGATACATATGTGAAACATATTTGATACAATTCTTTGTCTTGTGATACTTCTGATCTCATTGCCAATGATGTGTGAAAAACAGCAACATCACAGAGTGGGTTGTCGTAGAACGTACACCCTTTACTGGATCAGTGATGAGACAGTGGCTATTGTGCTTTCGACATGCCTCGAGAAGATTGGATTCTCTTGAAAAGATGGTGAGCATTGGAAAAGTTGAGCTAAAAAAAAAAGATAATGAGCAGCAGCCAGATGGATAGACTCAAACACAATGACCACATCTTTTTTCTGGAAGAAGTCCATAATGTGGTCAAGAAGAATCAACATGGATATGCCGGCCCTTAACCGCAGCCTCACAAGAAGGTGCTACAGTAGGAGGAGGATTCAAATTAGGGACATTACACCGCAAGGCCACAAGCTCAACTACTACACCACCTGCTATTCTGTGAAATCATGTGTTTCAGCACTTTTGAGGATGTAGGTGTGAAATGTCACAGAGTGCACAGCCAGGGTATGTGAATCTTGACTTTTCAAATGAAGTCCTGTCTGACCTGTGGATGTTGAAGCTGTTCCTCATTTCATTACTGTTTTTCTGTTACTGAAATTGCTAATTTCATTAATGGTGCATTTTTTTGTTTTTTACCCATTTCCATGGGGAGCTTGAGAAAGGCACTGAGCAGCAATCGAAGACACAAACAATGGCGCCCAGAACAAAACAGCGCTCCCAACAGGTTTCATTGACTTTTATTCAATTGCCGTGACTCCTTCAATTATTAAGTACTGAGCAAAAGGGAGAAAAATGAACAGTGCTCCCCAGCTAAGTGTTATGTACAACATGAGCTGCAAAAGAAGCCAGCGAGTGGAGAACCGGGCTGCTGCAGCCATCCCAGGGGAGGCTCCGCATTTGTGGAAACGGCACGTAAACCTGTCTATGAGCAGCACCGCGGCATTTTCTCATCAGAACTTGAGAGCCTGGTTGCTGTCTTGAGTCGGGATCCCAAGAGGCGCACACTGGGAAGGGTTTCCATGGGACAAGCAGCATTCAGTACTCTTAGAGTTATTGTATGTGATACTGAGCTGCATGAAGGTTGAGCAACCTCTTCAAGGTTAGGATGCTGAGTCCACACATCAACTGAGGATGACCCCCAATGGCCCACAACCCCCACAGTTTAGTCTCCTGAGATGAGATTAATTAATCATTAATAAGCACAAAGTTTTTGGGTCTTGAAAGCTGGTTGTTTGCAAACAAACATCCACAGTTTCCCTGGGTCGCCATGACGAGGAAAGCGAAAGAGAGAACAAAGAACCATAGCTGAAACAAGCCTCCCACCAAAGCAGCGCTGATATGGTACAAAACAATAATCCATTTTGTTGCACAGTCGACACTTTGATCCCCAACAACTTACAAGTTTCACACTTCAGGTACTTATGCACGGGGATATTTTAGTGAAAGAACTGAGAATAAACAGCTGATTACAGTGTATTTTTTAAAATTTATTTAAAAGTTAATACTTTTTTACACCAAAATGCAGCTCATTAACTGTAGGCGTAATGACAACATTACTAACAGAGATTATAAAGATATTTACTGCGATCATTTCCCTGGAGCACTGATCATTTCTCTGCCATTTATATCATACAGATTAAACTTGGTGCCAAATCACTGCCTTACTTCCCTTTCCAATAAATATATTCATCCATCCATTATCATTAACCTCTATATCCTGGTCAGGGTCACTGCAGTACAGAGCCTATCATAAATACATCCAATGTAATTTATCGATTATTTAGACTCAGTTTGGTCTCTAGCTGCTTGCCATTTTCCCCATGTTCACATTTTAAGGGAATAAGCAAATACAACAAGGATTATTCTAATCTCCCCACTTGCGCTGTCAGAAGGCAGCAGTTCTTACCCCCAGTAATCCGCTTCATATTTGGCCAGGTGTGTGTGTGCGCTCTGCGATAAAAAAGGTATTATCAGGAAAAATAATTGTGCTTTCAGAGATTAAAGAAACTGACCTCAATTTAAACTTTAAAGCTATTTAATTCTAATTACCGTCATGTCTGTTTAAATAAGAATGTTACGTGGCGAGATTCTCATGATGTGATTCACCTTCTGCTTTAAACATGACTCTTTTAACTTCTAATCTTCTTGGATAAACTGTGTGATTGAAAGATGGACAGATCTGTGCTGCCCACGATCTGTTCTTTACTAAAGCCTGACTGCATGGATAAAGACACTGCTGTCCCTCTTTAGGGCCCCCTCCCTATTAGGTTTATGTCAGAAATTATGTTACAAAGGCAAAAATTGCAATTTTGTTAAAAGATTTTACTGTTTTAAAGTTAATGCTTTGGTCTTGCAATGAGTACAAATGAAAGCATTTTAATTCATATATCCATAAGCAGACAGCCTTAAAACTTAAATATACAATAAAAACAAAAAAATTGAGAATAACCTAGACAAATGCCAAGTGAACATACATTTTTGTTACTTTGGTTCATGATTATTTAGAACTTCTCTCCAGTCTGTGGAAGTCACTTTGTAAGCTTAACTACTCACAACTGGCACAGAAAAGCACAACCCTCATATGTGGTATCATTTCTGTGCTCGAGAGCTGATATTCATTGAGCCTCTAATTAATTCTGGGAGCTCTGATGATCTCTTACATTTTGAAAATTGGCTTTTTACTATAGTAAAAACCTTTGATATACAGTTGTGTAACAGTCCTGACATTCTGGCTCCTGACTGCTGGTGTGATTTCTCAGGAATGTCTTCATAAACAGGATAACAAGCAGCACAGTTCAGCACTGAAACCAACTGTGCTGTAGTTGCTCTGCAGGCCTATGTTCTCCAAACCCCCACCGGGTGACCTGTTGATGCTGTAATGGGTGTTCCCTTGCAAACTGATTGACTAAGGATTGAATATGCACTTCTCTTAAAACATAGAATGAATCAATACCTTAAAATTATCCAGCTTTACAAATAGGTAAATCACTGCAGATGAGAAAACACTGCTATTTGATTTTGAGAAACTGTTATATTGGTTAATAACTAAATGATAATGTGTTGATACTAAATTGAAATTTAACTTAAACCCAGTGTTTCTAGTGCTGTTTAGCACAGCGATGTGGTCTGTGTCTCCTGATCTGTATCACTTTTGATTTGACAGCAATGCTGTATTAGGAATAAAAGGGTATTGGCTGGGAGTGTGTCCACGGCGATGCTTGTGGGATCTGTGTTTATAAGACTTTTATTAGATGCTGAGCTCCAACAGCGCTGCTCACACTTTCCCACAGAGCCCTGCTGTTGTGCTCTTGTGTAAGAAATTTAAGTGCTTCAACAGCAGTAATATTGAGTGGTGCGAAGATTTGCGCCTGAGTGGAAGTGTAATGTAGAGCAGCAAAACTGACTTTGTTTTAATTATGAAAAATAAAGCAAAGTCACAATTCATTTATCAAACAATTTAGCGGGAGACGGAATAATAAGGAGCTGTCAGAACAACATTTAGTTTCATTTCTTTAATAATATTATGGCAGTGTAAATTATCACTGAGCAATAAAGCTGAATGTGAAGCTTTTTGTGGCGCTGAGTCTGTTAACGTGTCTTCATGGCCGCTTGGGTTAATGTCTACTTTTAAACTGATAAAGGATATAACAATTTGTATAATGCAAAAAACTCCATGACTATATAAAATTTGGACACATATTCTTTCCCCACAATGTACATTTAACATGGGAATCAATATCAGGATGAGAATAAGGGGAGAAAAGAGTAAAAAAATTATAGCAACAAATATAGCAAGACAGATGAGATATTAAAATGTGTGGTAAAGCCCAGAGGTGTAAAGACACACTGAGACATACTGCCCAGCGAGGGGTTTTACAGATCTTCTTCACAGCTGTTTTACCAACATAAATATCCTTCTTATGCTGCACTATCAATGTTAAGTCTAATGTTTATGTCTAGCATGACACACTGGTTCTGAAGCTCATGAACCCAGCTGGAACCGAAAATCTGTCTGTAATCTAATTTATTTGTAATTCCAAAGTCACAATTATCACAAAATTACAATCATTAAAAGTCTAACAACAGTGATGTCTGTTATTTTTTTGCTGCTTTGTTCCTGTAAAAATCTTTGATATGACCATCATGTAAAAAGTCTTTTTATGTTGATATTTGTGTTAGCTCCATGTGAATATCTATAGCTATAAAACTAAATCTTTGTCTCTTTATGATTGTTTATTATACACAGCTTTGTTTTTCAGGTCACAAACTTGAAATTTGGCAAACAGGTACTTCTCACCCTAAGCAAGGTTTTTGCAGAGTTAAACACACACACACACACACACACACACATACACAGATATTAGTGATGTGTGCCTCTAAACAGTTCCCTGCTAATTTGTCTGGATGCAGACAAACAAATCCATGTATGTATGTATGAACACAAACTGGCCATATGGATTTATACTTACAGACACTTGCATGGCCATAAATACTTTACTGTCGTAAGGGTATTAAAATTTGGTGATAAATATTTTATTACTTTTCTCTTTTCCAATTTTCCACTGGATTATGATCAGAGCATCACTCCCTATGGTGTTTGCCTGTTCAACTGCACAATACTTATGTACTGAATGCAACCTACTTTAATAATAATACGGTCAGAGATATATAATGTATAACTACTATTTACCTTTCCACTTTCTGACTTGAGCAGTGCTGGATAATTCAGCTAGTAAATAAATAACCTGGAAAAATATCCATACATATGAAAAATTGTATCTCAGCAGTCTGTACAGGGAGCCAGTAAAGACATATTACACATAACCTCACAGAGGTGTTCTTAATTACTCATTCAACTGATGCTTTCCTCCAAAGACAACTCATCCATTTACACACCAAAATTATGTTTACTGTATCAGTTCAGGGTAAGCACCTTCACCCAGGTTGCTACAGCAGGTGGGGGATTCAAACCCAGTTCTATGTATGCAGCATAGTGGCTGTACTGGCTATGCAACCTGCTGAAGATGTCAGTGGAAATGCAAACCCACTATAAATAGCATTCTATGCAGTTACTCCTCCTCCTTCAATCCCTCATTCAGAATGAATGAGAAAAAATCATGAGTCGGTGCAGCAGAATTCCTGTTGAGACACAGCTCATCTCCATGTGGGTGGCAGTAGAGAGGCCTCTACTGTGCAGTTCACAAACTGACTGACACATGGGTCTCTGCCATTTTGGAATGGCACTCAATTAGACAGCCGAGGCATGAATACGGTTACAGTGCTGCTAAAAACACTGCATAGAACCAAACATGCAACAGTCTCTGCTTCTCTGGTGGTTTGCAAGTGGCTGCAAATCATTTCCAAACACTTAGAAACCTAGCAAGTTTGCATGTTCCAACATCATAAAAATGGATGAGAATTATTTATGTCTTGCTGAACAGTAACATGAGATGATTGTTAATAAAATGATCAATGACCTCCAGTTGGATATAGCATTACACTGATCATGTAGCTGCTTCTCAAAAATTGTTTTCCTATCCTTACAGCACATTTACATTTATTCATTTAGCAATTTTTTTCTTTCTGAAAAGTAATGTAAAATAAAAGTGCATTTCAGCAAAACAGCGCATTTTGCCATCCCACAGAGAGATAGATACACAGATAAAATTCTTAAACTGCAGTAAATTACTACTGTTTTTGCTCCCACACATTGCACTAGAATGTGTGCATAAAATTGATTAAAAAATGTTTTTTTAAACCGATACTGTAACAGAAACTTACACAGTAGATAGAAGATAAGGAGAGAAATGGCTCTGAAAGAAATGGGTTTAAGATTTTTCTGAAATGTTGAAAGGGATTCAGCAGCTCCGAGGGACAGTGGAAGCTCTTTCCACCATCAGAGCCACAACTAGAACTCTTTGGGATTTTGATTTTGAACCTCTTGTGTGAATATGTCTCTGTATTTCATTTTAGAAACTGAGCTGAAATATTTGGCATCAAATTGAAATTCACCATGTCCATTTTAAAGAAAAAGAAGAAAAAAGCCATTTGAAAAACATGCATTCCTTTCTTCTCACCCCAGCAAAATGGATTTCACTCATCATGGTTACCACACTGGGACTTGTGGCATTATGTTTTTTTGTTGGTGAAAATGTGGAGCTTTTCTGTGTTTTGAAATCATTTGTTGAATATTAAAATATTTTAAATATGCAAACATTAAGAATAAACATACAATAGGAAGGCAAAATTTTGTACTAATTACAAAGAAAAGGACAAGGTCAGACTGACAGTTGAACCTCCATCTCAGATGTTGATGACTTATGAACCTCCAGACCTATTCCTCACTCTTAGAACCTTTTTGCCTCCTTTTCTTCAAATGAAGGATGACACCCTGCAGTAGATGGTAAAGATCCAGGGAACATAAATGGGCTGATTTAGTAATGAGCCAAAATAACAAATATAACTCACTGGGCATGTCTGCAAGTAGCTCATAAAATATGTTTTATTTATTAATAAATGTACTTATCCACATTGAACATTTCTAGCTGCATACTATTTATTATGTGGCTTACATATTTTACCATTTACCTTTTTGGACATTCTTTACACCAGACAGCTTCTAATCAGTCTTTACGACATGAATTTGCAGATGTTTTCAATTATGATTATGCATCTGTGTATGAACCACTAAAGTCGGTGACGCTGGTGTTGCAGTTAAATCAGTTTTAAATGGAGACATTTCGAAATGTTCCTGGTTTAGTAGATTTACCTCCACTATTTCCATACTTCATGCAGCACTTTCCATTTTTTTCCACAACCATTTATTGCCAGCACTAAAAGAACTTGTGGAAATGCAGTGGAGTCTTTTACCACCTTCCCCTGACCGTAATTGTGTTATTGTCCATAATTTTGTGTACTGGTGTTGTCATGCAAAGCCTGTGAGCAGTGAGAATGAGAGCAGAGTGCAGAGCAGACACACGGGTGAGACAGAGCCCTGTCTAAGTGTGTTTGTCTGGGTCTGAAAATAAACAGTGAGTGTGTGTGAGACTTTGAATTTGTGAAGGATCTGTTGTGGCTTGTGTGGGTATCTAAGAAGGTTCAAGGTCCATGTATGTTTCTGAAGGATACCTTTTTATACGAATGTGCAGGCTATGTGTAGGTCTAATGATCTGTGTGTGTGTGTGTGTGTGTGTGTGTGTGTATGTGTATGCTTTTGTCCTCTTCTGCGTCTGTGCAAACCAGACAGCAGATCTGTCTTGGATAGATCTTCTTGCCTGCTGAGGTTCAGGGCTAAGGTGCTGGTGTGAGGAAATACACAGTAGAGTTCATACACTGGGGTAGGCAAAGGTGAAGAAAGACATTTCTCATGCTTTCATATTCTATATTTATTTGTGCCCCACACGCTGATGTTGGCTGACCCTCCCAGTTAGTGGGATCACAGACCACAGCCATGAATCCAAGCCACACATAATGATTGAAAACAGATGAAAAATGGATTACCTCTTGCCGCAAGCCGTGAAGGGTGCTGAGGAGCTTCTGACGGATCATACCTCACATTCCCTGGATCCCGAGATGGTGCAAGTGCACGGGCTCGTACCGTTGACCAGCACGTCCATGGTGTCTGAGCTGCTGGGGTTGTAGCTCATGTAGTACTCCTGGAGCTGTGGGCTCAGGCTCGGCTCCGGTTCTGGTGCCTTTTTCCGCCGCTTGCGACCCACGGAGTGCTGCTGCAGCTGCCGTACAGTACCGGGGTAGCGGCGCCATGACACATAGATCACCAGCAGGATGAGTGCCACTGACAGAAAGAGTGCCACGCTGCCTGCCACAATCTTGTGGAAGGACATGTGTTCAAAGGGTGGCTCAGGAGTGAAGGACAAATTGTCCGGAAGTGGGGGTTTGGTGGGTGGGGGTCTGAAGCCCCAGTCTGTCAGGCCAGGGGTGACAGGTGGTGGGAGCAACCTGGGTTTGGGAGAAGCTGGAAGTGGTTGGATGGCCGTGGTGGGTGGAGGAGGAGGTGGAGGAACTCTTGTCCCAGTTGTGGTGGTGATCGTGGTCAGGGGAGTAGTAGGCACAGGTGTTGGGTTCAGTGTCTCTTCCTCACAGATGCTGTAATTCCTCACAGCCTCCATTACCTTCTCCCCCTGGAGTGACTTGGGGCTGCTGCATATCATAGTGGTGTCCTTGCTACCCCTGAAGTTTCGGAGCCAGGCCACCAGGGGACAGATACTGGGGCTGCAGTCCCATACATTTCCCGCCAGGCTGATGGCAGTCAGCGAGGTCCAGGCATCCACTGTCTCCCGGGAGATGTTGCTCAGCTTATTGGACTCAAGATTTAGGATCTGTAGGTTGGGCAGGCACTGGAAGACAGCCGGGTCCAGGACCTGGATCTCGTTTCCCGAGAGATCCAATTTCTGCAGGGTGTGCCAGGTCCAGGGCATACCCTGAATGACCGTGCGGATGCGGTTCCACTGCAGGTACAGTGCCCGCAGGTTTAGCAGTCGAGGGAATAGGAAGAAGTTGATCCTAGAGAACTGGTTGTGCTCAAGATGTAGCTCAGCTAGCTTGAGCAGCCCCAGGAAAGTGGTGCGGGCGAGTGTACGGATGCGGTTGTAACCCAAGTCCAGGAATTCAAGGCTGCGACATTCCAGGAAGGCACGCACGGGGACACCTGTCAGGCCATTGGAGCGTAGGTGCAGGCTCTGCAGTTTCCGCAAACCCTGGAACTGCCCTGGTTGCAACTCCTGCAGCTGGTTGTAAGACAGGTCTAGGTTTCGCAGGTTGGGCACGGCGTGGAATGTGCTGTTGTGGAGCTGTGAGATCTTATTGGAGCTCAGGATGAGCTCCTTGAGTCTCCGTACGCCCTGGAAGGCCCTGCTGTCGACGACACCAATGGAATTGTGGTCCAGGTAGAGCCAAACAAGCTGGCTGAGGTGGGCAAACTGGTAGGGTAGCAGAATGGTGAGGCCATTGTAGCGCAATGACAGGCCCTGGCAGCCCGTCGATATGTTTTCAGGAATGTCCTGGAATCCGGCTGACTCACAGTAGACAATCTTCCCCTCACAGCGGCACGTGTTAGGGCACAGACGCTCAGCTCGGCAAAGCAGCAAGAGTGCTGAGGCCCCGAGGAGAAGGGCAATCCCGAGAGGCGAGCCTGCAGAGACAGAGACATGGGAGATGTCACCACGTGGAATGAGCGAAGAGAACGAGATGAGCGAAAGCCGGGGATGACTGACACCTGGAGTCGGCCCGCTTTGCACCGATGTTCACAAAGCCCTCCAGAGCAGGGCACAGTTCTTTGTTCCATGCAGTGTCTTGTTGCTGTAATGGAGGCGTGGATGTCTCCGTGGTAACAGGGGATCAGCGTAATGTGTCATATTATCTAAGCACCGGGGAGAGAAGCTTAAGTGCTTTAATTTAAGAATTGCAACGTGAGATTGACATCTGTGTTGGGAAAATTACCATTTCACTGCGTTTGGGGAGGATACCTCACACAGCAGAACGTGTGCTTCCCTCTGCAAATTACCCTCCATATTACCCAGCTACCTGTGCAACCCGTCTTTATTTCCTCAACACATAGTTTACCTTCAAAGCCTTCAAGCTATTTCTTTTTTTTTGTTTGATCGTTAAAAGTTGTACTATCATATCGCTGAACAAACTAGAAACGCAACAGTAGTTTTCGGGCAAACCTATTTTATCGCAATTTTTTCCCTGTTATCGGCTGCCATTGCCATTGTTCCCAGGGTTACACAAACCTGGTGTGGATCACTCTCAGTTATG
The DNA here is from genome assembly GCA_900497675.1 of Arapaima gigas. NCBI lineage: Eukaryota > Metazoa > Chordata > Actinopteri > Osteoglossiformes > Osteoglossidae > Arapaima > Arapaima gigas. Next base: position 8,534 of record UFQX01000501.1, on the reverse strand, counting down.
GTGTCTATCAGCCTCGGGGTTAATGAGTGCCTAACTGGCATAATAATGAAGGCTTACACAATAAAATTGGCCTTAGAGGTCCTTATCTGGAGTGCTTGTGGTGAAAATTGCCATTCTAATTAGTCTTTCCAGCAAAGGACATGTAGGTCTTGTTCATAGTTTTGCCTCCACTGGTTCAGTTGACACTTGAATGCCACAATTATATTGTTTTTTTCAATATCATATGACATGTTTTGTGGTAATTTCTCAATTTAGATCAGACCCAGTAGGCATGGAGGCTTAAAGAGAAACTGCCAAACATTGAGCCCGTCTGGCATTTGGAGTGACAAAAAGGCATCAGGCACAGAGGAGGGTGCAGAGGCTGAGCAGCCCACATTCTGAATACCTGCAGGCTACCCCTGACTCATTAGGCGAAACCAAAAAGCTACAAATGGAATTTGCATAATGACCTATTTGTATTGAGCTATTAATATGGCCATAATGTTGAGCAGCATGCCTTGGTAACGTTCTCCTGTGAGGTTTTCTGTTTCTGTATGGGTGTACATATTACATGTATTGCAAGACTTCATAAACATAAAATCTGAAATATTTTTTCTGACTTAACAACGTGAGGTTCATACACTACACTACTTAGAATTATATAAAGTGGGGTATCTTTTACCACACCAATTCAAGATAATTATAATGTAATTTGCTACACTGCAAAAGGGATTTAAACCTTTGGCCTCCAGATCGCTAAGCAGCTGCGTGAACGAGGACACCACCTCTCACCCCTCTTATTAGCCTCTGCTTATCTGACTCTTTTGTCCAGGGCGACTTACACTGTTAGATAACCAACTCTTTACAGCTGGGAAATTTTTACTGTGTCAAGTCAGGGTGAGTACCATGTTCAAGGACAAGAACGGGATTTGAATCCAAAACCTTAAAATTGCAAGCAAACAGTCCTGCCCACTACACCACCTGCTGTTCTTTATTAAGGCATTCAATTTACATATAAATGGATCAACTGAAAGGATTTTAAAGAACACTGTCAGTACTGAATTTCCCTAAAATAAATCAAGTGAAACGTTTTGAGGTTTTTCAGCCTCTGAAGGCGAGATAATCAGACGATGTTCAAGAACACGAAGGCCGCAGTGAAACACATTGTCCCCACATCCTGTTGGCTGTAACCCCAAGAGTGTGTGTTTGTGCAGAGAGGATGTGTATCCTCACACCTGATAAAATGTTGCTACTGTTGAAGGATGAAGCCCGAATCTCCGTGGTAGCCATGTGTTTCTGCTGCCCGAGACTCCCCTCCGATAAGAGAAGACCCCCTGGAACACGCAGCTCATGACTCAGCACCAGGAGCTGCAGAAGAAAATGTCGTGCTAACCTGGTCGACTGAGCACCGAAGAACAACATGTGTCCATTTGCTCGTAAATACAGAGTGGAAAAACATTGTGATTTAGAAAGTGGAATCGATAAAAATACAGTGTGTTGGTGTAGTTTCCATGGATATCAGTGAATACACACTGTGTCCATTTGCATTTATTCATTCAGCACATGCTTTCTCCAAAGCAACATATATTTCAGATTAAATGAAAGAAATTTTAGCAACAAAGAAAAAAAGATGCTTTTATTATGCAGTTGGTCCAGTACCACCATTTTTGCTGGTACAGATTACATCCATAGTTCCACGTACAACTGAAACGGAACACACCCTTTAAACAATTTATCCTAATTCAAGTTTATGGGGCAAAATGGGTCCCAGGGAGATGCGTTTTGAGACCCCTCTTGCAGCAGCCATGTACTGTGCACTGGTATATTTTCCATAGATATGGAGTGGATATACACTGTCACTTACTGGCCGTGGAGTTTTTTGCATGTTTGCATTTTTTGCCTAGTGATTGTGTGGGTTTTCTCCCATAAGCCAAAAACATGCATGGAAGAAGGTAATGCCAAATGACTTCTGTATCTTCTAAAACCCTGGATACCACAGAAGGCCTTGCCCAAAATTAACCTCATCTCAATATGTTACCTATACTACGATGTGGTTTAATCACAGTGAGTCCATATGTTTACTACAGTGAGCCCTCATACACACTATGGCAGTATAGTTACCCTGGATAATGATGTTTGAACATAAAGAGTATGTATGTTAGTCATTATTTTATGTTAATTACAGATATTGTACCATATATGCGACCCAATACTTTCCATACAGTATCAGAACTGAACCCAGCACTTGCAGGGAGTGCACTATTATTTTAGCTCAGTCCCTGCTGGGGAAGCACAATTATTGCACTCCACAAGACAGAATGAAAAGAGATTCTTGGCTTCCCTGTTTTTTCCCCCTCCTATTCAATTCTTTAACCAGTGAGAGCACACAGATGTGCGAATGAGGGCAATCCTGCACGGCCCACTATTTATGGAGTCAATTCTGCTAATGACGACCCCATCGGTATGGTTTGCACGCATCGCACAGTAACTGGAAATCAGTCAGAAGCGAATGTGGCCACGTATCAGCGTGGCCTTGCAGACAAACCTGAAGGAGCCCCCAGGAGAGACAACATTAAAGGAGAGATATGATGAGCACAAATCCGTAGGTGTTAGCAAGCGCTGAGCCGGCTAAAGTCGGCCCTCAACAGTTGCCGTGGTGCTGGTCTCCTGCGGCCTACTGACACCTCCACACGGCAGACATACTAATCAGGCCTGATTGGCTTAATGCCCTGGGTTTGCCATATCCCCCACACGCTCCATTGCTCAGGGCCAATCCGCTGGGGACCCCATTTGAACGTTGCATCAATTTCCCTGAGTGCTTTACTAAGCATCGGCCTAGGAAGTGGAGCGTGCCAACAGAAGCTGCTCCTCCCAGCCCCATGGTGTTGCGCGCTGACCTGGGGGACCCAAAATGACCACGCTGGGAAGGACATGATGCAGTACATAGTGCCCATAAGCAAAGCCAGCATTTGCCACCATCCTCTGTTCCCTCATTTGCATACCTAATACGATGTAGGACTCAGAACTGATTTGAATTTAATATATCGTTTATTCATCACTGTGCAGCACAGGTCCTCCAAGTGAGCCTTGTGGCGTATGGCGGCTGCACCTGAGCGAGCGATACAAAACGGATCACTCTGAACAGTTTAATAAGTGTTTCAAATAACAGATGCTGAACTTATTTACGCTGTAAAAAAACGAGTTTTCCGCTTGAGTGCCAACCCACAAATTGTGTTCTACTTATTGATGCTTTTTTATAGAAAAGGACCACAAGGTTTTGTTTACTCATTTTGACAAAATATGCTGATTATACGAAACCCAACCTTATGCTTTTTATGCTGTTTTATATTTTACTCTTATCCACAGATATTAGAAAGCACTTGAAAGAGTTTCTTTAAATGTCCTCCTACCCTTCAGCTTCTGAGGGACACATAGCTCAGCAACGAAGGCATTTAAGCAAAGGCCAAAATATTCCCGATGTACAAGAGCCTACAGTGCTGTAGTCATGAGGTTCCGCATCAAAGAAAATATCCAGCTATCTGAAAGACTTAAAGTGTAAAATGGTACCTGAAACTCTGGCCCTGATGTGGCCCTCAGAGCTGCTGAATCCATTCCAACATTAAAGAATAGTCTCAAGCCCATCTCTTTCAGGAACATTAATTTTCTGATGTCCTGACAGCTACATAAATGAGTCCCACACTACCTGCAATGATCATCTATTCATTTGCTGTTTGAATTTCACTTCTCTAGGCAGCTGCTTAAGGGATGTGATCCAGCAACATGGTGGCATCAGACAAACAAGCAGTACTATGATCATCCTGTGTGTGAAGCTATTCATCTATTGTTGGTTCACTATTGTACACTCAGCTGGAGAAATGAATAAATGAACAAATGTAAATGTTAATATAAATTCAAGCTGCTTACATTAATTTAACAATAGCTGAATCCCAGTCAGAAGCCCCAGAAGTGTCCCATAGTTCCCTGACAGCAGCATGTGCAGGGCGGCCTGCTGCAGCGTTCCGTTACCCTGACAGCGAACTCATTACAGCACGCAGCACCTTGAGAGGTAATCACCGAAAAACGAGTCCCACCCAGTATGGGGCCAAGAATAAATAAAACCATCACGTTCCAGGAAGGAGAATGAAAAAGACAAATGCAGTGGACCGGAACTTGCCTCCCTTCAGTAACATGTCTCCTGGGTTTATATCTAAATCATCTCTGGCTTATACTGAGAGAGTAATCGTATAACAAAACACAAAAATAACTAATATAATTTTTCATTTTTCTTGTGGAAGAAGTGTTGGCAAAGGATGGAGAAGGGTATATTATGTGAGCCTAAATATTAATATCCATCTGTGTGCATCTTTGTCTTCAGATGGCAGTGGAAAAAGGCCCACTGAAAGTGAAGATTTGTGGTAGTTTTGTACAAAGTTTTGGAGGTGATCGTGGCTCAGCATTGCAGCATTTTGCTTCCATGAGGTTCAGCGGTGGCCCCTCGGCCTGTTCGACACAGAGCTCCACTTGTCCCTGTTATTAATGTTAACAAGGTGTTTGACTGTGCTGTTTATTTTCCCTGAGGCGTGACATTCATTTTCTGCTATTTGTGTTGCCTAATGATCCAAATGTGGAAAAAAGGAGAACGTCCTGAATAATACATTTGTCTCTGGCTGGACTTCTGAACCAGGACAAAACATATCCAAAGGGCTGTAAAAACCTGACTGCAGGCGCAGGAGATTCTAAACAGGATACTGGGTCCTTATCTTAAAACCACAACTCGGACTGGAAGCATGTTTGTATCTTGATTTGTTTGTAACTCGTATCACTTAATCACATGCAATAAAAGGTCAATACAAAAGTTATTCACTTTGAAAAAATGTTGGAAGTGACTGTAGGATCTATTATTTTAATACTTCAAGTAGCATAAAGTTAATTAAAGTTAATTAGTTTTATTAAAATTAAAATCAGAATGACCGGAAATAAAAATTAAGTTCTTTAAACTCCTATGGATTGACGATTGCTGATCGATTCATCCCATAAAACATTTGATGTTCTCCATCATTTTATTGAACACCAGACATGTAACCACTGGAAATGAGTTACATTAAAGCGGCCCAACACTTTCATTCTGTCTGAGTGCTCATTGCTGCCACCTATCAGCTTGGATGACAAAGACCATGTTCTTTAGAAAATAGGTGTTTAAATAGAATTTAAAATAAACTTGAACATGTTTAAATACTTCAAATCTTGAAATTTGTCCATTCATAACAAGTAAAACCAGCACATGTGTGATGGGTAAATTATATATTACAGGTGCTGACATTACAGAGGACTGCTGTTTGGCCCTTTATCCAGAGTTTAAAGGACAAGATGACCTGAAAAAGGTTCCTGAGTTCTGGCCTGTAGTTCCAAAAAGCAAGGTATCAATCACCATCAAAATCACCTTCTATCATTTTGATGAGATGAAATATGAGATAAATGCTGTTTATGCGCTTTGAAAATGCAGCAATGTTTTGCCAGAATCAAAGTGCCAGAAGTTGACAGCACCTGACCTACAGGAAGCTCTGTGTGCATGTCTGTGTCCCATATTCATGTTCATCACTGTCTCTGACTCACTCGAGCAAACGGAAGAGATCCGATCATATCTAAATGTGCTTCATACAAGTCATGTCTGGCCAAAGACTTAGTTTGTCTCACATGAAAAAAACTTTATGTGCTCACGACAAAACTTCCTGAGCCGGGCACTAATGATGCTCTCTTTTTGTCTCACGCCAAATCTTTCGGGCACTAGAGGTACCACAACACAGAGTTTGGAAACCTAGCTCAACACAGGTGAGGAGAAGGTCTCAGCTGCAGGAGAACTGGGGCATTTGGTCTCCGTCAGGTGAGTGGGAGGCTTCCAGCTGAGCAGGCTGAAAGGCTATGTGTTGCACTGCTGTCAAAACAAACTGACAGCTGCCATGGAGACGAGGTCATATTTGGAAGAATTATGCAAAAATATAGGCGTGCTGTGATGTCACATAAATCAAACCCATGCTGTTTTTGCAGCAGCGTGTCTACCTTCCGCAGATGACACACTAATCGGATCTGCGAAGCAAACACACTGGATGAAGGGTAATGGAAAAAGAATCCGGCCGGTCCTGCTTCAGCGTCAACATGACAGTTTAGATGGATGTGTCAGCTACTCATCTCACGTCCAACCGCAAGGCCTTGTGGGAAGAGAGCGCCAGGTCTGGCCAGCCATCTGGTTTAGGCACGCGGTCCTCATTAAATCATGCTAAACAGCAATAGCCACTTTTCCTCATGGCTGCTTCAGCGCGACAACCATGCAGAGGGATTATTAGCACTAATGTGGCTGCTACCATTGGCCCAATGAATTAAAGCGAAGCCGACATTCATGCGGCCCACAGTCACCCAAAATCCGGCAAAAAGCCATGCTGTGCAGAACCGTGACAGCGCAAAAAGCAGACAGCAGGACACACGGAGACGTCAGACTCACACTGGAGTCGCTCCATGAATGATATTAGACAAGTTTTTGATGTCTGGGGAAGAAGATGCATCTTCTTACTGACAGCTTGTCTGCAATTCGAAACAGCATTTGTGGTGAAAAATGTGATGGACCCAGTGAGTTTCATACACCTTGCTGACAAACCAAAACAGAGTACATCTTTCATACATAGTAAGGCATAAACACTATGGAACTTCTGCATGGAGGCAGAAAGTGTACTGCATTACTTTATCTGACACTTTTGTCCAAGGTGACCTATGGTGTGAGAGTTTTACCCATTTACGCACCCAGATAATTTTACTCTCTTAATTCAAAGTAAGTACCTTGATCAAGCAAGTGGGATTTAAACTTTAAACTGCAATCTATCAGAATTTATCATTATTCCATACCAAGTTAGTTTTTATACGTGAATTTCTTTATCCAAGTTGATTTACAGTGCTGGGCATTCTAAAGTAATCTACTTCATTTACTCATTATCCATCTGTATAATTTTTACTGTATTAATTCATGTTTATGTACATGAATTAATTCATGTTTCTGTACTTCTGTCAAAGGTACAGAAGCAAGAACAATGATTTGACAGCAGGCCTGTCAACTGTAAGGTGACGGCGCTAACTGCTACGCCACCTGCTGTCTTTTTAAAGAAAGTTTGTGAGTAGCTGAAAGTAGGGATTTCAAGCTATTCATTTTAATTTTTAACAGAATATTAATGATGAATTAAATATATTAAAACAATGGATTAACTGCAACAAAATAACAATTTTTAAGTGAACTGTCCTCTTACAATTGATCATTTATCGAAATTCCCTGAGTAGCTTGTATTCAAGCTCGTACAACCGAATGACATCACATTCATTTGTTTTTTTCCATGACATAAACAGATACTCATCACATAGGGACCCTAACCAGTAACAAAATACTAGACCTAATGTTCATTAAATTATAATATCTATTTAAATTAAAACTGAAATGGCGCATTATGTTTGAGTTCAGGACTAATATGATTCTTGTACACACATATTAAGGGTACATTATAGACTGTACTGTTCGGATGTGCCGAGGCAGTCTGTAGGTTTGCAGGGAAGCAGCAACAGGATGCAGACGGTGTCCTTGTCAGAGACGCTGCCAGACAAGAGAAGCGGACAGAGATGATGAAGAGTCTGTGAGATAAAACTTCAAAAAGAGAAATTTCACGAAGCGGCTCTCCGCTTAACAACAACCTTTGTCCTGCTGTTTTTTGTTCTTTTTTATAGGGAGAAAAACCCCATCTCCTGGATGACCACAGTGTAAACGTGCTTTCTGCATCCTCTGCTTGGCGGTCTGAGTAGCCATCCCTGTATATATGTATTTAATGCATTTGGATGGCAGCCATATGTGCAGAGACCCCCCCACACCCCCTGGGGGTAGCTGTCATATAAGACATTCTCCTAATAACAGCATGATTCATTTGCCAGCATGGATTTCCTCAAGGTTTGCTCTCTCTCATCCTATATGTGTTAAAAAAAAGAACACTGAAAGAAGTGACGCAGATTCGTGCCTGAGGATCAAACTGCACACATGGTGTCAAACACTGAACATGTCACATGGCCTGTGTGACATGCATGAGGATAGCAGAAAGGTTTCAGATGCCCTGCGTGAAGTTGGGGTTCACAGGGACCTGTAAGACAGTAATTTGGACTGTTTTTGCATGTGAGGATGGAAGGCCGCTCCTAAACCCCTTGTTCCAACATTTGTTAACACGGAGATTGAAGTTTGGAAAGCAAACCCAGACATGACTGCTGCCGCCTGCAATTCAAGTGGGTGGGAACATCAAGGACCGCTGACATCAGAGGGATGCTACTCAGTTTGATCTGTCTGTGTTTCATCTCACGGCAACTGATGGAGAATCATTAGGAAACACACCCATCACATGAGTCTCGTATTACATGCCAAACTGGTCTGCAAGGGACTCCTCAACACGCCCAGTAACTTAGTCCTGTGAATCAGTCTATGTTACGTGTCTGTGTTGCTCCGGTTGTTTGGCGGTTGTTTTTCTGTTTTTCCCCCTGTC
>UFQX01000500.1:266652-336652 GCA_900497675.1 Arapaima gigas | reverse complement strand
TCCAACATGAGCTGTGTCTCGTCAGTGAAGTTCACAAGTGCAGCAAAACACTTCAGTGCATCATATGTGTGAACGTTGTGGCACACACAGCTGTGCCCAGCCAGGAGTCGCCTATAAGGCACGAAACCCCCCACTGGTTCCTGGGCCTGGGGTGCAGGAGCTCCGCACTGCACACAGCAGAGGTGCTCGACGCGGACCACAAACAAAAAATAGCAAAAGTGCAGAGTGTTGGACCAGAGAATGTGTGCAACTGGCTGTCAGAGGACGATAAACAGCCTTTATTGAGGCTAGCCCGGCAGTCTAACAATTTGGCTGTGGGCAGCTTTGGTTGGTTTTGCCCTCTACAGGATTGGGACGGCACTACAGCCAAACGGATGGTTTTCATTCAACATAGGGGTACAAGTTATTTGTGGTGATTTTTTAAGCGGGAAACATCCCTGCAAGTATTTACAACTGGAACACTATATTCATTCGGCAGTGATGCAAACTGTTTTGCCCCTTATGATGTCTGAAGAAGTGAACGCAAGCACCCAGCATCACATAAACTGAGTATTCTAAAATCAGCCCAAAAAGTATACACCATGACATTGTTACAAAACTGCAAAAAGACAAAAAAGAAACAAGTAAACAAAGGATATTCAAAAAGTTTATAAATGTCTATTCAAACAACTACAGTTGCTCAAAAAAACTAATGTTTTCAATGGCTCCCCCCCCCCCTTCCTTCACTCTAATGCTGCACTCAGACACACACTTGCTCACCGACTCTCTCGCTTCAATCTCTACTTGGTTTTGTGTGTCAACAACTAAAAAAGACAGAAGAAAAAATAATGCATATTCCACTTCTTTTAAAAGATTCATAGCACTCTTAAGTTCTTAATTTAGCATTCACACATGCATACGCTGGGTGTTTGATGCTGGATGAATTACATATCGGGAACAAAAAAAGTCTTATCTTCGGTTTTCCTTTGTGATGCTGTTGGGGAGAAAGGTGCAGGGGGGTGGGGACTCTTGTCAAGTGTCAGTATGAAAGTTGTGGTTGCTCCTGCCCCACCCACACTCCACCCTGCCACCCCCCTCTTGTGGTTCGCAGCACCACCTGGGCCACAGGGAGGGGGTGTGTCTTAAGACTCTCCAAAAGGGTAGGGTCCATGGATGCCCTATGAGGAAAGACAGGGACACACAAAAGGTGCAAAAAAGGTGGTTAAAGACACATGCTAAGATGTCTGGTCAACAGTGCCCCAAAAGAGACCTGCAGTGGAGGTGCTAAATGTCTCTGCGCCTAAAAACATAGTTCTCTGAGTGGTCACTGTCACTGAAATCTTTTTAATCCAGAGCAGAAAACATGCTAATGTTGAATAGTTTGAGAAACAAACTATTGGTGTTAAACAGCAAAGTCTAAAATAAATGCAAACAGTGATATGCCGATTAACACTGCCCTCATTGTGAACATTTATACAGCACACTAGGAATTGCATATCTCCTTTCTTTGATATTAATACTGTCATAATCCTCATTCTCACATTACTCCAAGGGGACAGGGCACTCTCTGTGTTTTTTGTGTACTGCAGCCACAACCCCTGGTTCCATTGTACACGATGAAAGGTGTCCATTCTGGGAATTTGTTCTCTTGGCTACTGCTGCAGACAACTTGCAGGCGAATGCTTTCACATGCATGTCTTGCATGTGCCATCATGAGCAGTTCCAGCACCTTCCTATCACTTGTTCAACTTGTTTGTTGCATGTTTTCTTTTAATTTCAAAGTTTTCCAACAACTGAACATCATTTAATTATTATTTTTGCATATTTCTATCATTTTTACTAGCTAGGATAAACTTGTTTGCTTTTTACAGATGTCACGTGTGAAACTTAGCTGATCTGTCTTTATTTACAAATTATGGCTATGATCATGGTTCTGTTTGTTTGTGTGATGTGCATGCATGCACATACTTGTGCTTTACTTGTTCAGGTGGATGCTTACAGGGACCAGAGTAAGACGGCAGAAGGAGCTTGCATTTAGAATATCTAATCTAGAATGCAGTTACTGTAATAAAATACACACTAAGGATGTCAACCAGCTGAAGATGAGAACTCCCAATTTTACCTTCTTTTTACTGCATTTTTACTGTCTTAAGCATTTGAATAATCTCCCTAGATATTTTAATGGAGGTATAAAATATAAAATATAATTACTAAGATAAATAAGAAACAACTATTTAAGTGATTCCAATTTTCAAAATTTTCAAGAGGACATTATCTTTCCATCATATTTGTACTTCTGCCTATCCAATAAGATATTATATGAAAAATTTTTCCATTAGTGCACCCTTTCCAAGAATTTGTATCCTGAGGGCTAACCACAGTACTACTCTGCAACACTGAATTTCCATTTATATTAGGACTGAATAGGCTGGCACATGTGAAACCTCACAGTCTTTGTGCAGAACCACACAGTTTCTGAATGGACTGCACAGACACATCTAGCATGTTCAAATATCTGTTTCAGGATCTTTAGAGTCAGGGTGGACCTCTGGCTATGATCTCTCAGTGCCACAACTCAAGCGGTTAATCCAGCTGATCAGGTAGGGAATGGTGAAATATTCTGGAGGAGCATCAGGCTGGACATGGACAGAGACTGACCTCAAAGCCATCCTGTGACAGCTTTGGAGACTGTAAGGCAGCAACTGCACCACTCATCATAAAAACGTCAGTCATATGGCCTGCCAGAAACATTCCCTCTCTTCTGATCCAGCATGTGCTACTCTTGTGAAAGAGCTGAAGGACCTTCATAGCTGAACGGGGGCAAAGTTCCGGTGCGTTGCTCGAGCCCAAGGATATCTCCAAGCTTCCAGTTTGTCACCATTAACTGACTGTATGTAAAGTAAGCAGGCATAGAGATGGAAATAAAAGCACCAGTCTGCTCACAGAAAAAAAACCACTGACCCACAACCATTAGAGCCAAGCCCACCAATTACACAATTTTAACCTGAAATTCTTAATCAATGTTTGCTTTATAGTTATTCATCAGGACTGACTGTTTTTTAAAACATGACTAACACCCTACAGCTACAAGAAGGAAGTGTATTTGGGGACAACCTGATTCTCCACATCCGGCAGGTCATGCTGATGGTGTAGCTGCCCTTCGTAGACATAGGTATCATTTAACTGGACAATTTAAATATTTAATTTAGACTTAAACATAATCCAGCTTTGCCCTTTACACCTTTCTGAAGCCCTAGGGCAGCAAAATGAAACATATACAGAGAGGACCATGGTACTGCCAGAAAGATGTAACTTTGTCTGTGCTTTATTTTACCCCATTCTTTACACACATACCTTTCTGGAAGCAAACAGTAGCCCAGTATTGTATTTCTGTGTCTTTTCAGTGGCCCTCCTTCTGAGACAATGCCACACAAAGCACAGCCCAAGCTCCAGCTGCCACCCCTCCCCTCACCGTCCGTCACGGAAAGCTCACCTGGCTGTACGTCACTACTGACAGGTTGTTCTGGAGACTGTTTGGTGTTATATTTACAGAGCTGTGCGACAGTCCATTTTGATCTTGCTGGGTCCGCTCCGAGTGGCCTTCCCAGGGGGACCCAGTGCCCTTGAGTCGCTCCTCTCCAGCTACGTGCTTGCTCTTCTGAGGTGAGGCAAAGGGATTGAAGTCACCTTCCACGCTGCGGTGTGGCTGTGTGTTGAATTCTGTCTCAAAGGAGGACAGTTGCTGTGTGACACCCAGGAGGCCGCCCACCTCCACGCTCAGGATCACCCAGATGACATCTGCAGATGATGTGGGAAAGAGGGTGGGGGGGTTATTCATATTTCTCAGACCTCCTAAGAGGTTGGACCACTAAGAACCGCTGGACTACAGCTGAGTACAAACACATTGATACAGGCTTACACCCTGTCAGAGGAGACCTAGTGAGCAGATCAATCAACACTGGAAGATGAGAACCGCAACATCCACCATTCACAGAGCAAACTTAATGCTTATTATGCCACCTTGTGGACTAAAGGGTGTACAACTTCTGGACTGATCAGCTTAATTTTTAAGTCCGACTCTTATTATTCTAAAAAAAATTATTCTTAGCTGAATATGGGGAGAACTCTCAATAGCAAAATTACATAGGAATTATAACAGATGCTAGGAAAATAACTTCCATCATTATCCAATTATTAATATCAGGAATAGCAATACAGCTACTATGAGAACTGAGGTATTACACAAGGCAAGAAAATTAAAGTTTAAGAAAATCAGCAAGTAAAATGTCCTTAAAGATGCATTTTCAGGATAATGCCATGTTTTTCAGTTAAACTGTTATAATATTAAAACACTTAAATACATGTTCAATAACATGATTCACATTTAAACAATGTTGAAATAATAGTTATAAAAACATCTCCATAAAACGTTAATTAGGTGTGCTTATCAGTTGCTTTTGGTCCTGTTTAGTAAACTAAGCTGAAAACATCTCCAGCAAACTGCCCATAAACAAAGAAGCAGTGAAAACATCACTAGATGGTAAGGAAACCTTCACAATTCCTTGATTTAGCCCATGTTTACACAGTGACCTGCACTGTGTGTGGCGACAAATAGCTCACCTCCGTAGAACAGCCCCGTGGCTGTACACATCCTCCACTGGCCCTGGTACATGCCTGGGGTAGCCGGGCTACGCATCTGCACACTCACATCTGACACCTCCTGAGGCTCCAGTGAGCGCACCATCACCATGTTCACATGCCCAAACTGGTCACCACCAACATACTTCAAACATACCCCAGGGGGCCATGACTCTGTCCCTGTAAAACAAACATGTCATCAGCATTGACATCACTGTCTGATCGCTGTAAAGAGACAGCAAAGCGTTACCAAATTAGAGGCTACCAGGTGTAGCTCTAATAAGAAAGCACTAAAAAAAGCAGCATCCCATTCAACTATGTACTTTAGGTTTCAGATGTGTTGGTAAAGCTGCTGCTAAAAGAGTTGGTGTCTAGTTCTCCTAAAATCACCTTCAACACGAACAGAAACATTGTTGATGTGAAAGTTGAATAATGCAGATATAAACCTGATGGCACAAAAAATAACAAAGTCTGGACCTGCCTTTTAATGTTTGTTCAAATTACACACAACAGCATCTCATCCAGTTAGACAGGCCACTTGAATGGAAACAGTAGTTCATCCTGGATGTTCCAGATTATATATAGGGGGAGGAGGTGCCCACATATGGCAAAAGTCCAGAAAATCAAAGGGTAATTTAAGCATAATATTTTTTAGTATGGTGTACTGCAGTAAAGCAACACTGTTATAACCTAATGCAATGTGTGAAGGGCCCAATAAAATGAAATAGTCAAAACTGTAACTGAAATATAAATACATACATACATTACAATGGATTATATGCAGAAAGCAGTGAATAAGATGTTCATATGACTCAGTCAGAATGCTGCTACAGGGGACTGGGGGACACTGCACTGCCTTCATCACACCAACAATGGAGACAGTTAGACGGTACTTTACTAAGACACAGTATCAGCATTGTTTAAAACATTATTTTATGCATTAAGTTAGTTTCTCTGAAAAGCTACAAAATAAATAAATATTAAATATTATTAATTGTTAAATATTTATCTTTTCCCTTAAAATTATGCTTAAAAATATTTTTTTAGAAAATTGCTCAATATTTATGCCTTTCCTATGTTTTTGGGAATATTTCTGTGATAGTCTGCTAAATTGAGGATGAACTGCACTGAGTAAATTGTTGTGCTGTCCTACATGTTTGGTACAAACCCCTCCAAACAACTACATGAAACTCCCAGTCACTGTGAGTGACAGCAGGTCCTTAATTGGGGTGGACATTGCTGTCAACCACAGTCATATTGTCATCAGGACACCTTGTTTTGTGTCACTGCTACAGCACCGAGAGCTCAAAGTATTAACTGTGCTGTCACGGGGTGATGCTGGTTGATGCAGATCTGGCGCTTGCACACACACCTGTGTTCTGTATCCTCCAAGTCTTTGTGAATGGTGTGTCAGGGGGCACAGATTCACCCTCTCCAATTGTGACATCCTCCACAAACGACATAGAAGGGGCGTTGATGTTTGGGCTCTCAAAGTCATAGTAAGCCCCGATGGCTGCCTGCAGGTTCCTTCAAGGAGAAAAGGGAACAACTGGTTAATCAACCAAAAAATGCTGACTTTGAAACTTAAACTCAGGGCCTTGACATAACCACACCAATATGAAAAATTTATTTTAAAAATTACCAAAACTGATTTATTACTAGAATTTTTACAATTGCTATTATTATGCTGCTGCTGCCACCAACTTACCCAATTTTTAACCCATAGAGACTCATGACAGCATCTGTCACCAGGACATGAATTTCAATATTTATTTAGGGATGTGATGTGAGAATCAGATGCACTGAGAATTAAACTAATGAACTGACTGCCTTACAATAGATGCCAAACATGTGGTAACCATAAATAAGAAGTACCACTACCATTTAGGTCTTAATAACATGTCCAGATGTGTAAAAAAGCAGGCTTTTGGGCCTGACTGCTGTATGAAGGAGCAGTACAGCGTCCACCTGCTGACTGAGTAAACACTGTGTATGGGGGGACAGAGCTCTGCTGGCACCATTATCAGGGGAAATGAGTTCGGCTCACGTAAACAGCCCCTCCCTCCCTCACCCCCTCAGGGTCCTTGTATCACTAACCATCCTCTCTGGCTCCTGCAGAGCTGCCGTGAGAACCTGCCGTGTGTGTGCATGTGGTCATAGGTATATACATGTATGCCACGGGGTGCTCGACACACCACTCTGTCCCCTGTGTTAAAAGTGCTCACACACTAACTGCCACATAAAAAAAGAGTTTAATCTGATCAATTATTCTGTATTACACCATCATTATCAATCTCTGGCACCTTGGTCCGAAGTGACTGCTTACAATAATTTACTATTTATATGCCAAGGTATTTCTACTGGGGCAATTCAGGGTTGAACATGTTGGTCAAGAATCTTGCTGCATGAGTGGGTTCCAAACCCCCTCTCACTCTCTTACACACACACACAAAAGACAGAGCAAGCCGCCCCAGTGCGACCCCAAACCGACCGGAAACGCTGCAGTAATAGATGCAAAGCGCGGTCACGCGTGGTGACGGCATCAGCACAAGGGGTGGGGTGGTGGGTGTTGTTGGCACGTGTAGAGGCGTGTCGCGCTTCTAATTTTAGGCGCCGTTCCGGACTGTTCCGAGAGCACGTGACTGAGCACAAGTCCGGTAACAGAGCGTACAGCCGACACCGCCGTACCCATTTCAGCATTGTGGGTGGTAGCGGTTTAAGCGCGGTTTCAAACAAAATCTCACTGTTATAGGTATGCAGGAGGTGACGAGAGAAGCCGGGCTTGCGTGGGAAGTTGGTCCCGTTTCACACGGAAGGGTCTATTTTAGTGGCCTTGAGCTGGGACGTCGCCTCTTTAAATGACATTACCATCATTAAAAGACAACAATGTATCAGACACTTAAGACCACTTTGGCAAGCTGCTACCAGCTCCCTTCGGGAAACTGTCGAGACTCGAAAAGGCTTTGAGAAACGCTGAAATATTAGAAGCGTAACATCGCTTTAAAAAAAAAAACAAAAAAAAAAACTCGCTGTCCCGCGATAAGTCCTACATGTCCCGGTGTGGGGACCTCCGCTCTGTCTGAACTCCCACACGGCTGCCTTCGGTCGGCCAACACCTTTCATGTTGTCACAGTTCCGTGTTCTTGTTCAAGTTCATACTCCTTCGCGTTACACAACTTGTTTGGCTGAGGTGCCAGTTCCAAATATGGCAAATGTCCCAGCTGAGCTCGGGCACAGGTCGCGGCGCCGCTCCTCCAGCGCAGCCCTTACTGACACTACCGCGGCTTTGATCGTGACGATAACAGAACAACAACTTTCTGTTGAAATACATTTTCATTATGTTTGCACCTAAGTGCCCACATTTCCAGACATGACCGGCTGCTCCGTGCAGTCAAGCACTTCAATTGGTAAAGGACTAGGCCGCGTATCCTCGGACTCACCAGTTGGTCATGTCCAGGAAGAAGGCACAGCCGGCCGGGTTCAGCTGGAAACCGAGCAGCCGCTGGAACTCGGAGATGAGCACGTCTTTGTCGGTGGTACCCATGCAGCTGAATTTCTGCATGAAGTCTGGGTCTAGGTCCATGTCCATGCCCTCCATGGCGGGGTGTCCCGGGGCGGAGACGGGGGGTTTCTCTACTAATTTAGTCCGAGGCCTCAGCCACTCATAACAACCAAGCCAACAACAAGCCCAATGCGCATGGCTGAGAAGGGCCCTGGCTGCCAGACAACGTCATCACGTCTTCTAACGCGTCAACGTTGTGCGGATGCCGCCGGATGACGTCACCCGTTGCTATGCGAAAGCCACTTTTCATTGGCGCATTCCCATGGAAACGGCTTGAAGGAACTTGTATACCTCGTTCACTGACTTGCACTACCTTGCATCAATGTGTATATGGAGTAATATATATACATACTTATATATATATATATATATATATATATATACATAAAATTAATGACAATATATAATACACTATATATACTGTATTAACTGACCAGTTAATATTATGTCCTTATATAAAGTATACACGACATCTTATATAAGAGCATAATATTAATCGGTCAGTTCGTTTAACGGTAAATTAAAAATATTATTGCTACTATATGAGTTATTTTGATTTCCTGCAATAAGTCACATGGCCATTGACGTTAGTAGTTCATTCACCTGTACCCTACTGTATCAAAGTAAATGCGATTTCTGTAACAGTTTTCAGTATTACTGCTTTTTCCCCACTTATTTAATTTCTATACAGCGATCCGACATCTGAGAAATGATGCAATAAAGTAATTCGTGACCTTGTTTACGCACCGGGGAGCCTCATTCAGTTCTGTACTATGTTCCCCTGCTGGAGGACTGAGCGAGCGTGGGCAGTGGGGGCGCTGTGACGAAAAAGGAATCGTTGTCCTGCGCTGTTAACCCCCCACCCCCCGTTTCGTCGTTACTTCCGTCAAGTAGGACAACGGAAGCTTATGTTCGAGCCTGTGCATGAGGGAGGGATTGAATATGCCGAAGTAAGTGTTTTTTTTTGTTTTGCCTGGTAAATTGGAATATTTATCATTACAATTTTCTTTCGTGTTCCGCTTCTTTAAATCTAAGAAACTGATTAGATTCTGAGTGAAATGTTTTGATCTACATGTTTCTGAAAGCCTTGCGCCTTTTGCCGGCTACTTTTTAAACGTTTGAAGTTAATGTGAAATATTTTGATGGCGGACACGGAAATTTAATTAGTGTGACTCGCAGAAAAATAAAATGTTTTTCAGTCCTGATTAATTACTGTGTTTATTTCAGGTTTTACTGTGATTACTGCGACACCTATCTGACGCACGACTCGGTAAGAGAGACTGTGTGTGTGTGTGTGTGTGTGTGTGTGTGTGTGTGTGTGTGTGTGTGTGTGCGTGCGCGCGCGCGAGCTAGTGAGAGAGAAAGAGACGCGACTTTTTGTCAGTTTTGAAGGTATAACAGAGAATAGAAGTCCCCTAAACCGAGTACTTATCTTGCTGATGCTCAGGAAAGTAGCACAGACTATAAGAAATAAACTAGAAAAATATACGTTAAAAGGAAAGATGCAGGAAAGTAAAACAGTTACTGAACCACAGAAGACTAAACAGAATCGGATTAGAAAAACAGCACCCCCACCCCATAACGTGATAAGTTGGGTTGATCAAATAGCATAATATCGGTTTTACAGTTACTCTGTGGAAAAGAAAAAGGATTAAAAAGCTTTTATTTTTTGGACCATTGCAGATTTAAACCCTGAAACTCACAGCACAACATGCCTGCCCAAAAGCTTTTGAATGTCCTGAACACAGTAGTTCAACAATCCAGATATACTTCTCTACAACAGTTAGACACATTTACAAACATATGGCAGCAGTACATAATGGGTTAGCCATGGCTCCTCCTGCTACTACTGCTATATATGCTAATATTAATAGAAACCTTTACTTATGTATAATTTCTTATAGCTCACAAAAAGCACATATAAATTGGTGACTGAACTCTATATCCAATTTTTTGCTCTAACAACTTTTGAAAATGAGTAATCACAATGGAAATTTTGCTATAATGTAATTTATCCAAAGATTGTCCAGAATAGAAAAACAATACATCCTGTACAGTGCTTTTCCATCCCTTCCAGTTTTTTTACACCTCCAACAGAGTCAATTGATAGTCTACTCCCTCCATCACCCAGCAAACCTCACAAGCATTTCATCTTCTTATTTTGATGAGTGCCCAGAATAAGTTTTTAGCCTTGTTTATTTAAAGTATTTTTAATTTTTAAATTACATTTTACTTTTTTAATAAGCCTGTTTATTAAATGCTGGATGGCAGCACCAACATGCCAAATGTACTGTACTATACTACCTATTATAAACATGCAAATTATTGAAATTAAGTGTGTAATTAGGTAATTTGTGTATTTCTTAATAATAGTTGTTATAACTATCAAACCTACTACTACTAATTATTATAATTAAAATAATGGGAAATAGGCACTCAGCATTTGAAATTTTGGTGCCTGACCTATTTTCAGGGATGAGTTAGATTTGTATACTGACTGCATAGTAAAATGTACGCAGTATACAACAGACTACTCTGAATTAAGAAAGTCACTGATAAGTCACTTCTTAACCCACCCTCTTTTCTGCAGGAGGACAGGAGATAATCACGTTGTGTCCGAATTTGTGTTATCACAGGGTTTTGCTGTACTAAATAGGCAGTCCATCCATGAGCTCAGGTGGCCATTTGACATTGTGAGACCCCCTCAACAATTGGGATGAGGAGTAAAAAATACTTGAATGCAGAGTATTGAGCCTTGAATTTAAAAACTGCCATGGGACTTGCTGTTGTTTGCTCATTGCTCTGTTCCAAGATGAACAGTTGAATGAACCCTGTGTTTTTTTTTTTTTCATAGCCGTCTGTGAGGAAGACGCACTGCAGTGGGCGCAAGCACAAGGAGAATGTTAAAGACTACTACCAGAAGTGGATGGAAGAACAGGCCCAGAGTCTCATTGACAAGACAAGTAAGACACACAGGAAGGCTGCTTTGCTGTTCTTTTCAACTCGCTCCTCCCTTTAACACGCCCTTGCAAATCTTTATGTAGTGTGTACTCTAGCAGCACGCACTAAACAGGTTTGCAAGTACGTGTGATTCGAAAATGTAAGCAATAGTATTTACAACAAATCAGAGCACTGCATAAAAGTGTTGAAATGCAACAGACACAAAACTAACATAAGGCAGCTGAGAGTGCACACAGAACGCCAACTGCAGTAAACGTCACACTTGCATGGTTTTCAGAAACTTTTTCAGAGCCATGTTGGATAAAATTCTTTTTAGCAAAAAAATTCAAAATATTATATTTGGGGTATAAAAACCAAGATTATTATAGCAAGAAGTCAGATAATATTTGATGACTATTTTTTATGATTCTTGCAGGTATGATTACACATTCTTGCACCTATAAAATCTTTTGATTAAGAATATTTAGGCAAAGCGTATTGTTCTGTATTGTCCTGGACCCAGTGTGCCCTAATGTGTTCACCTTTGTTTAGTCTAGGTTAGAACTTTGCATAAATGGTTATTGGAAGATATAGGTCGTGTAACATTGTGTGTGGATGAAATTCCTGGTACACAGATCACACAGACAGAAATCCATCCTATCGTTTACAGTGTTTGTTCATTGTTGGTTTTGTTGTGCTTGAGGGTAAATAGTATCCCATTTCCTCTCAGCTGCTGCTTTCCAGCAAGGGAAGATCCCAGCCACACCTTTTCCTGGTGCTCCTCCCCCTGGAGGAGCTATACTCCCTCCTCCAAACATGAGTAAGTGTAGATTTCTTTTTTATGTTTTTATTGAATTTCTGAGTTTATTTTTAGCAACCTTGTTGGTGCTTCAGAGATCAGGCTCTTCTGTGGCTCAGTTACACTTGCCTATGTCAAATGCATTTAAATAGTTGATCATCATTAAGTGTGACTGCCATAAAGAAAGCAAAACTTTTGGTAGTTTGGTGGTCTGGAGTATTCATGTGCGTGTTAACACAATGACAAAGAGAAAACGTCAGCAGCCAACTTGGAGAGGAAACCTTTGGTGCTCATCAATCTTCTCAGATTCTCAGGGTTGTAAGGCAATTTCCAAGCAAATTGAATTCCATCACTCTATGCCAAGATGGATTATTTACAAATGGAGAACATTTACGACAGTTGCCAATCTTCCCAGGAGTGGGTGGCCCAGCAAATTCATGTCAAGGTTAGACTTTATAATGTTCATTGAAATTGCAAAGAACCCAAGGGAAAATAGGGACACAGGTCACAGTTAAGATGTCATGGTTGAAGTTCATGGCTATAAGAAGGAAACCTGAACAATTATGGCTCTCATGGAAGGGCAGCCAGGAAAAAGCCCCTTTGCTTAAAAAAAACATGGCAGCAAAAGATACCAGATGCCAAAGATACATCTGAACAAAAATGATTTCTGGCAAAATGTCCTTTGGAGAGATGACACCAACATAGAGATGTTTGGTCAAAATGCACAATGTCTTGTTTGGCGAGCATAGCATGTCACCATGAACACCACATATCAACCATCAAACATGGTGGTGGAGGGTTTATGATTTGGGCTTGATTTGCAGCAACAGGACCTGGACACCTTGCAGTCAGAGTTGACCATGAACTCCTCTTTATACCAAAGTATTGTACACAAACGTGCGGCAATCTGTCTGACAGCTAAAACCGGGTCTTACAACAGGAAAGTTATTCCAAGCATGCCAGGAAATCTACACCTGGATTGCTGAACATGAAAGGAATCAGCATGTTGGAATGGCTAACTCTAAGGTCAGACCTCAACTCCATTGAGATGCCATTGTGGGACCTTAAGAGAGCTTTGCATACACAAATGCCCTCAAACATCAATAAAGTGATGTGAGAAGCTAGTAAACTCTGAGAAAACAATTCCTTTAGGTTTTTGCTGCTAAAAACAGTTTTCCAAACTGCACTTATACCCTAGTATCCAACTGTAACTGGTTCCTAGAAATTTCTTAATATCACAAACCCAGGTATCATTATTTGCATTATTTATATAGAGGACAATTATGATTTTTTTTTTCCCCAGATATTTTTGATTTCCAAAAATATCCCTCACACATAATATAGAACACTTTAAAGACAAATGACCTAATTACCAAACAGTATATGAGGGAAATAAATATGGATTTGTGTCTTTGAGTTACTTTGTAATTTAATAAATTATATGTGATGAGTAGTAATAGTGAACATTTAATTGTCAATTTTTTTTTTAAAAATGAAGAAAACAATATAAAATAGAAAAAACAAAATGTACCTGTTATAATGGGCTGTTACTGGGATACTTGCCGACTGAACAGACGTGAATGAAATTGTGAATGTGCAAACTACGCTTGTGCACAAGAGGAAAAGCCTGACAACGCAGGTGCAACTAAAACAAATTTAAAAAAAAAATCAACCAGGAGCTCAGATACTGGGGTATAGGTGTACTGATCTGTACTTAGTTTTGGATTTTGCATGTTGCCTTATTTTCTGTTAAACAAATAGTGACGTGGAATCTCTTAAGGTTAGATTTACCTAATTTTATGACTTGATGAGCGCCTGGTTGATTTTTTTTTTTTTTGTTTTTTTTTTTTTTTTAAATTTGTTTTGGTCCTAACTTATAAAACCACCCAAAATGAAAGAGGGTTATTTTTGTATTACTTGGTCACTTTAGGACCTGATTGCTGTAAAACAAAGTAAATGATAACCTTTCCACAGGTGGACCCCCACGTCCTGGAATGCTTCCTGCGCCCCCAATGGGTGGTCCTCCCATGATGCCAATGATGGGGCCCCCACCACCTGGTATGATGCCAGGTGGACCAGGTGAGTTAGTATTACCAACCATCTTAGAAAATAAAAATAACATAAATGGAATGTGAACTGAGAATTACGCTTGTCTGTGGCTTTGTTTTTTGAGCCACGGACTTGAAATTTGCTACACAGGTGCTTCTCACCCAAAGTAAGGTTGTTGTATAATCAAGTTTATTAAACTCCAAAAAGGTTACATACTATTTTGAAATTTTTAAATTCTCTGGTGAGGCCTGGAGAAACAGGAAACAGCTGGTGGATTTTTTCGCCACACCCAAATGCACTTTCCCAAACACAGTGATATATAAACCTATTTCCCAGTATCCAAGTGCAGTTGATTCCTAGAAATCACTATAGTGCCACAGACTCAGATATTGGGAAGCAATTTCAGTTATTTCTTTTGAGGAAAATGATGATTTGTTCAGGATTCATCTGCAAAACCTCAATTAATTTCCCTAAATATCACTAACACTTAATACTCATTTCAGAGTGATAAAGAACACATTAAACACCAATTACCTTAATTACCAAATGGTTTGTGAGGTAAGTAATGTCTTTGTGTACATGCAGTTACTTATTTTTACCTAGTATCATAGTTGTTTTCTTATAACTAGTAATAGATACAAAGATTTACTAGTCAAATTTATTTCAAAAAATGAAGAAATGAAGACAGTAAAAAATAGAAAGATCAATAAAATTTACCTGCTGGAGTGGGCTGTTACTGTAATGAACTGTTACTAGGGTACTTACCGACTAAACAGAAGTAAGTGAAATTATAAAAGTACAAACTGGATTTGAACACGAGGCACAGGCTAAAGATACTACAGATACTGGGCACAGTGCTACCATATACCTTCACATTCGTATTTGTGACAATTTTGAAAATTTCTCTGTGTGTTGGCTTCGCTCGGATAGGACTCATTATATTGGGAACTCGGAAACAGGGAGCTTGAATACCAGGGTATAGGTGTATTTTGTTATTGTCTGCATGTCAGTCTGCACACCCAGTATATGTTCTACACACACACACATTCTGTCTAGCACACATGCTGATGTACTTTCTCACCCACACTCAGACTGAAAGGTAATACAGTTTGGTGGTGTATAATTTAATACTGTGCATGTTACCCAATGCCATTTATGTGTTTGATAAATGGAGCCAATATCTGTTAATTTGACCAAATGAAAATGTTAAAAATAGTGAAAAATTATGCTACACACAGTGGTGCATGCTTGAGTGATGAAAGGGTAATAAAGTTTGGCCATATATAATTTTTGTTTTTTTCCCTTTTCACTTGACTACAACTGGCGCATGCTTCCCTCTCTGGTTCCACCTGTCCAACAGTACTGTACTAAACACAACCACTTTGCTGCTACAACAGTTTAGTGCTTATATAATGTGTTATTACATTTTACCTTTCCAATTTCTGACCCAGACAGTGTAAGATATCAGCTAGTTTTAATGGGGGTAAAAAAATTTTTTTTGGTTACCTTGCCAGTATTTAATTGATTATGTGGCCAGGAGTGAGTTCATTTTAAGTGGTGTACAAGGATGAATGTCTCGTGGTTCAGATAAGGAAAATTCTTCCTTACCTATTCCCTATCAGAGAGTGAAGACGAGTTAGAAAGAGCTTTCATAATTACAGTAAAACTGCAGTAATGTGCAAGAATAAGATGAATTTACATTTAAACAACAAACGATTCGTTCCTGTCCTCTTCCCTTTCCATACACCAGTGTTGTCTGAAGGCAAGTGAATGTATGGATTTGTTGAAGATGTACATTTGGGTTAAAGTTCCTATTAGTATTTTTAATATTGTAGCAGCAGTGGAGTGGCTGTGGCTCTCCCATAATGCACTGCTGCTGCATGTTTGTAAATATTTAGGTCTGACTGTTGAAGAGAGTTATAAGGGGATTGCTGACTCTCTCTGTTTTCACTGTCTTTCAGAGCATTTAGGCAGGTGTGTTGTTGTGCTCTGTAAGTGCTGGTATTTGAACATTTTGTGAAAAAACGGGGCTTGTGTTCCCATAGTCCAGTCTCCCAGGTTCTTTCATAACAATGCTAACAGCACTGTTGAAGTGGGTCATTGCAGTGTTATTACTTTATCCATACATGTTATATTTATCATGTGCACATTTTATTTGTAATAATGGATCTATTTCCTGCACATCAAGTAAATGGAAACTGTTTTCCTTGTCACAATAACTGGAATACTGGCTTAAAAATGTGTTTGACTTTTGTAAGCCCCACTTATGTTATGGTGGCGTTTTACTGTCTCTTATCTGTAAGCTTCATGGTTTCAGAATTCCACTTTTAGCTGGGTCTAAATATTTTGCCCTCATTTAAAGAGAGGAGTCTTTGCCCTTTGCAGCTGTGGGCTCCTAAAGTGATAGGTAATAAGTGTATATGAGTGGTGAGTACAGATGGGGGTTCCACATGTTGCCCAGAATGAAGTTCTCCTGTTGTCTCTAAAAAACTAATGTGAACAGCTAATGTGACTTGAATGGGACTGTGGGAACTTTCTCCATTTTCATTTAGAGCTAGACAGTATTGTTTCCTGTCTTCTCTGCCCTCCACCCTTGTTTTTTCATTTACTTACCTTTACAATTACGCACATAGAAGTGTTAAGCATCCATTTTCCTTGCATTAAGCAGTATTTCACTTTTATCTCCTGATTGTGGTATAAATAGACTGATTTATAGGTGACATACAGGATGATAACCCTGATATATTGCGCTGTAAATGAAAATTTATAAAAGCATGTGGACATGATTGGACATGTGGGGTCAGTGGGTCTGATCTTCTTAGTCCCACCCTTCCTTACAGTACTAATTGTCCAGAAAAATTCACTGAATTTCTCATAGATTTTACAGTTCTGTACATGTATCTGCCTGTTCCCTGTATACATTGGAATAATGAGTTTGTTTTTGCTGCTCAGGGTGGTTGGCTATACACTAGTTCCTTTTGTTGCCAACAGTCAAGAAATTTAAGATAAATTTTGCCTCCTGGAAGGGGGGGGGGGTTGTTGTGTGCACAGTTTTAATGATGATGCTGTCTATTAACCAGCTATAAACTTATTTCCTTTGTGCTTTCGGACCTTGTTGCTCCAACAGTTACTTATTTTTAATTTCTGACACTTGCCATGTGTACTGGTGATGAATCTACATTTGCACTGTAAAGCCACTTATAGTTACAGGCTCAATTTTGACTTCAGAAACATCCACATGTAACATAATGGCAGTACTATAGTAAAGTGTGGTAAAATTTAATCAGGAAAGAGTTTGTGTTGTCTAGTTGTTTTTGAGAAATTGTTTTGGTAATCAGGTCTGTATCTATCTTAAAAGTGCTGCAAGGACAAATGTGAACCTGAATCTTCTTGAATCTTCTGCTCTACAGCACCAGGTATGCGCCCCCCCATGGGTGGCCCCATGCAGATGATGCCTGGACCCCCTATGATGCGTCCCCCTGCTCGGCCCATGATGGTGCCTCTGCGACCTGGTATGGCACGACCTGACCGGTAGAGATGGACATCCTTGTCCCTCAGTTGCAGCCTCTGTGGAGAAATGGCTCAACTTCTCGGGTACAGCCAGCCTGCACAAGTGCCGCCTTATTTACAGGACTAGTGCAAACACCCCACGTTCCAGCATACTGTTCTGCACTGGTTGGTCTGTCTGTGACACTGCAGCACTGTGGGCCTTTTTGTGCTGCACTGTATTTGACAGTGATTGGTTGTTTTTTTTGAGTCATTAATATATTTAGTGTCATTTTAAAAAAAAGTCATCAGTGTTTAAAATGCAATAAATGTTTTTTTTCCTGATGACAATTAGACAGTTTTAAAGCATGTTTTTTTTTTTTTTTGGTCAGTTCTCTGCCTGCATTAGCACCACACCTGAATACAGAAGGATGTGTACTGAGAATAGATGTATCTCGCTGTGTACTTCATTTTTTTACATCATACTTGTGGTTTATTTACTCCCATTTTTGACAAATAAAATGCTGTGGATTTCTGGTGTCACTTTT
Source organism: Arapaima gigas (assembly GCA_900497675.1). NCBI lineage: Eukaryota > Metazoa > Chordata > Actinopteri > Osteoglossiformes > Osteoglossidae > Arapaima > Arapaima gigas. Next base: position 318,651 of record UFQX01000500.1, on the reverse strand, counting down.
CTGATTTTCACAGTTATTAGACAGTTGGTATTTGATTTATATTTAAAAATCCAACATGGGTGCCCCTCCTAAAATACATACAAAATTGTCTTCTCAGTCTGTCACAAAATGATGGATGTATTCACACTTTTAATGCATATCCAGAATGTTGGTTGTTTACAGTGTTTATAAGTTAATTTATCCTAAATGTAACATCCCTTTTAAAAGTCATACTAAAAGCTTAGTAGTACAGACATCCCTCAACTGACGGGTTAGTATGTCGCTTAAACCATGACACATTGCGTAATGCCTGCAGTGTTTGTCAGCCACTCAATTTTCTTCATCTACACAATCACTACTACAATAATTTCTTTTATTTATAGCTAACATTCTGTAAATGTCTTGGAGATAACTGAATACTATATAAGACTTGAGCACTTTTACTGATAAAATCTAATATGAATAGTAAAAATGCACTGCCTCTAACTATGCTTCAATACCAATTTCTGACTGGTTTATTCTTTAAATACATAACATTTGTCATTTTACAACTGATCAACATTCTGGAACACAAAACCGGGACCGTTGGAAGTTGCGTTTAAGTATTTCTTACTGGAAGCTGGACATGGAAATACAGGTTGCTTTCGGTCCTTATACTACTGTAGGGAACGTGTCTTGGTGTGGGATTCGGTTTACTCCGACCATGAGTGTGGTTTTCGCAGTCAGGGAGGGAACGGAGGCGGTTCGCCTTCGCCTTCCTGCGTCATCATCGGGAGAACCTGCATACTTTGTGCACCCCGAGCTGGATTTCAACCCTCGTTCGAAAGTTCAGGTCAGGCACTAGGAGGCGCCTGCATTATTCCTCCGTACATGCATACATAAAATAATGCAGAAGACATTGACGGCAAAATTTAGTTTAAAATAACGGAAAATATCTGCATCTTCAAAAATTGGTTACGAGGACGTTCTTAGAACGAAGAGCCAGTTTAAAAAATGCATTTGCTATTAAATTAAAGTTATACAGTCTTCCCTCGATAATCGAGGGGGTTAGGGGCGTAAGCCCTGCGAGTGCGGAAAACCGCGAATAACTCTAGGCTCCCCTAACCCTTTACTGTATTTATAATACATTTCTGTGTGTTATGTATGGTAGTAAATTATAAAATGAATTAATACATATATTTTATGCATTTATGACTTACTAATTGTTTAAAAAGTTTTCTCTACATACGCGCCGTCGTCTGCGATTTTTCGCAGTACGCCACAAATGTCCAAAAATTCCCATTTAATTATCGATGGCAAACCCGCGAATATCGAGGGACGACTGTATTTATAACCTTTTTAAAAACAAAGTGCTTCATGAAAATAAATATTTTAACATGTTGACAGTTATTCTGTTATATTTTATGCTCAAGAGGTGGCGCCGCAATGTTACTATTTCAATGGCTGAAAACGAAGTCATTTTGGCTCAAAACGGGAACGTAAAAGCAGGCTTATTTGCTGTTCTGGAAGTGGAGGGCCTTGTAAGCATGAAGTCTTATTTGCGCTTCTTTATTAAGCGAAGCCATTTTGGCTCAGGTTCGGCATGAAGTATCATGGCATGTAGGGCGGTTTCTCATTAAGAGTTCGAAAGTGAAGCCATTTTGGCTCAGACGTGGTCACATAGTCTTAAACCGTATTGGCACTTTCTTATTAGCTAGTCAGAAAGTGGAGCCATTTCGGCTCAAACAATAACGTGACAGCATGTGCAGTACTTGGACGCAGCCGCCTTCCCTGTCGCTGTGCTTTGTGGGACCGTGGAGGAGCGGGTCTGCCGCTGTACGGAATGCTCTGCGCCAGGGCTCTCTGAAGATGCTGTACGAGGACGACGTGGGAGATGCGGTGAGAGCAAGAAGACGTCGTTAAAGAAAGCGCGAAGCTATGGCGGGACTCATCAAGAAACAGATCCTCAAACATTTATCCAGGTGCGTGTCCTTCTCCGGTGCGATCCCAACAGCTGACGTCACCCGCCACTTTTCACGGTCCACAAATTGCACATTTTAAGGAGTCGCTCGTATTTCAAAGAAATGAAATGAGTCGTTAGTGAAAGAAGGTGTTTCCAGTGGCGTTTTGGGAGCAGACAGTGGCTCGTTTTTGCCTTAGTTTTCCACCATATTCATACATTTCTGCAGTTAAAAAAAAATTCCAGCAGCGCGAGGCGTGAGGATGCGCACACTGACTTATTGCAGAGGAGACTGTGTGTGTGTGTGTGTGTGTGTGTGTGTGTGTGTGTGTGTGTGTGTGTGTGAGAGAGAGAGAGAGAGAGAGAGAGAGAGAGAGAGAGAGAGAGATATGTGGGGACTGTGGTTCCAATGCACATACACACCAGTCATCAGACGCACAAGGTGCAAAAAAAAAATAACCAGAAGACCAGTGTACTGGTTGACAGTTCCTTGTGTGTCATTATGGAGGTGGATGGATTTTAGTAAGAAGGAACCCCAGAGGTGCCTTTAAGTTGAATAACCTGGTGGTTAAGAGGTCATGGCGATCACTTAATTTAAAGAGTGTGAGCCATTGGCCATGATGGACTCTATTTCATCCTATCCTAGCCTCTCCTACGGGTACTATCAAATCAGGGATCTGACCCATGACAGAACCTGCTTTTCTCATGAGTTTGTTGAGTGTACACCATCACCAGAAGTAATAATTCCAAATACAACACTGCTTAAAAGATCACACAGGCAATTATAGTCTGGTAGAATACATGCAGGATGTTGCTATACATGTGAAAGAACTTTAATCTTCTGAGAAACTAAATCTTGCTGTGTAGTTTCTTATAGAGTGCATCTGTGTTGATTTTAATTCTTACCTGTTTAACTTAATTACACTAAATGATACTGGCTTTGTGTCACCCTAATTTTAATCATGTTTTGCCAATCCTTTTGAATATTAGACCTCAATTAATGTGCAGTTTTAGCAGACCCACGAGTGTGATCAGCTGCAGGAACCTCTTGCTCTTTGTTATTATTGCTATAATAATAATAATAATAATAATTATTATTATTATTATTCACCTGACACCCTTGTTGAAAATATGTGTTTGATAATTGGCTTTACATTTATTTGCCCATTTATACAGCAGGGTATTCTTACTTTATTAATTCACCATATCTATCTGGGTAAGGACTAGTACAAAAAGAGTGGAACTGGAACCAGTAACCTTCAGATTTCAAGGTAGCTGCCATCCCTACTGTACTGTGTGGTACCGTACCATGGTGCAGCACTGTGGTGCAGTTGTTCTCCTTTACACTGCCGTTTGTGTCCTTGTTTTTCACTTTTTGTCTTTGCTGCCTCATGCCATCATCTGAATTCCGCTACTACAGACGAGCATCTGCTATGTTCATTCATTTTTTTTTGTGGAGGCGGCGAGACACTGATGGGTTTGGTGGCCAAGTAGCAAGCTCTCCAGGTGGTTGTCGAATGCCCAGAGCACCAAGTTGTATTCTGCTAATGAGTCAGTGAAACAGCACTGGGTCTCCCCCAAATTAAACACAGATACATCTTTATGTATTCATTTTGCTATGGTTTTCTCTAAAGCAATGTAGAATCATTACTAAATAATATTTGGTTAACACTTGTATTAACAGTGATTCATACTGTTAGTACTCTGAATTCCCACATCTACACACCACGCCAATGTAGCACACACACAGTGGGCAATTTAAAGTGACCGATTCACTGGAATCACATGTCTTTGGACCATGGGAAGCAATCTCTAAAAACACTAGGAAGACTCCAACTTATGTCTGATGGCACAGCCCAAGTGTGGCAATGCAATAGTGCTGCCTGATTTGCCATCATGGCAACCAGGGGTATTTACCTGGCGCAACAGGGACTGATATGGAGATGAACAAAAAGTACTAGCTGTGCTTAACAGTGGTGCTTGTTGTTGATCAAATTGGGGACATGTTTCTTACCTGACACTGAAAATGACAAGACTGTTAGCTGAACAGCCCCCCAGTGAAAAAATGCAAAGCGAGTGTGCAACAGTGTGCCCTCAAATTCAGGTGACTTCACGTCTTGATGTTGTGTCTGCACACAACTATGTGACTGGCGACTCTGGGCCACACTGACCAGAGGTCATCTTTGTCATTTGAACATGTTATTCGAGGGCTGACACTGTCTCTTACTGGTGTTTGTTGCCCCGTGGGTCCTCACTAATGTGAGTCTGTAAACAGCGGCACTAATCTCATTCTGGCACCTTCTCCTGTCCTCAAAATAGAAAGCTCTGGTGCCCGGGATCTTTCTCCTGTTAACAGACCCTCCGTTTCTGTGCATGTATGCGTGCGTGCATGCATGCGTGCGTCAACATTGCAAGAGATATTACTATCAAGATACTGGAACAACACCAATGAATATGGACTTCATTGACAGCGACCGATGAACTAACGTGTGTGCATGTGAGCACTGTGCTCTGGAAACAAAGTTACATTTTTACTCGATTACTTTTCTCTAAGTGAATTTCTTAGCAAATTGTACTTTTCATAGTAATTTTTTTTGCACTTTTATTTTTAATCAGGTACATTTACAAAGAACATGTAGAGTACACCAATTTGTAAGGTAACACGGATTTTTCTTAATCTTACAAACGTTCAATATACTACATGTTCATGTTATACTTATTTACTATTGCTGTTACTGAGCAATAAATGTATGATAGTGTTTAATTCTTTTTGAATCACCCTGTGGTTTTACTCAAATAAACATTTGTGAGGAACGGTACTTTTATTCAAGTCCCCTGGCAATATGGCCATTCTGTTTGCTAAGACAGCCACCCCACCCCCTGCGCATTAAGACATGCCTTTCACAAGCCTGTGTCTAACTGGTCAGGGTGTGGGGTTTGATCAGCTTTGTGGAGGAGATCACACACACAGTTCCAGTAACCTGTTTTTCTGTATGTGTGTCTTTCAGCTGGTCCTGTCTTCTTTGCTGGAAACATGTATAGTCATCACATGCATTAGATTCCATTTTTCCTTTACTAATACTTGTCTTATTGTACTGCTTCAGACCCCACCTTACATTTATCGCTGCTTTTAGTACATGGCTCTAGTAAATTTCAGTGTAACTGTCCTCAGTATGGCAGCCATGTGAGTTGGTATGGCAGGTGAAGCCCTAGTTGGCAGTGACCTCGTGCCTCTGTGCTGTGAGCTGCTGTGGCACAACAGGCTTTTACTTCACCTAGAAGTGAACATGGTAAGACCAGCACCACTACCCCTTCTGCTCCATCCCCCCAGCTGAGAGCACATCCTGCTGAAGAGTCTTTTTAATGGGAAATTAGCCATTCTGTATACAGGGATCAGGGTGCATCATTGAGGTGAGAGGGTGATGCTCTCTGCTCTGCTCCATTGGCTTTGACTGGACTGTCATGTACTCTTTGTATGTGTGGGGGGGACCAGAAATGCCATTTATTTAGCATAACTATGTTGTGCAAAATGACACATGATATTAAATTCTCAGTCCATGATGCTTTTTATCAGGAGCAGTGACTTAGAGAATTTGCTGTTGATGTCTGGCAAAGTGTCTCACGTGAAGGAACATTCTGGTGGTCAGTGGGACAGATGCCTTGATGCTGTTACTCCAGGCAAGGGATAAGGAACAAAACCCTGACTTTATCTTTTCTTTAATCTGCTCTATCTCTTCTGATACTTAATGGTCACTTAAATTTGGGGGAGGGCATCCTAAAAATAAGTTATCCTTCTTGTTTTGCATTTAATTTTACTGGATTGCGATGTGCTTTTCTCCAAAGCAACATGCAACTGAGAAGGAAGGAACAGCAATATGTTTACATCAATTGGAGCTTTGAGTTCAGAAACAGTCAGGTTGTGTGATACAGCAGTGGGCATCAGTGGCCTGTAACAATGAGAGGAAATATACAGACAATGGTGGCAGAAGGTGAGCTGCAAAGTATGGAGGTGCTCCAGAGTCTTGGGCCGGAGAGAGGTGGGTTCGAGATTCTTCTTGAATGCTAGAAGGGATATAGTAGTTCTGTGGGACAGTTGAAACTAATTCCAGTATATCAGAATAACATCAGAACAAAAAAACAGTGGCGCTGCTGCCCATACAAGTGTGTGTGTGTGTGTGTGTGTGTGTGTGTGTGTGTGTGTGTGTGTGTGTGTGTGTGTGCGCGTGCATGCGTGTGTTTGCATGTGTTTGCCTAGGAAAGCGACCTCACCAAGCTGTCCTAGTCATCAGAGTGCTTCCCTACAGGACGGCTCTCTACTCACATCCTTTGAGCAGTCAGTCAGCATGAAGACAGTGTAGATTGGGGGCATCTCTTACCCGCTCTCTCCCACCGCAAAGTTCAAATCCAGCTTTTTTTATTGTGTTTCAACAGAAAAAGTGGCATCTCGCTTTGTATTAGCAGGAATGGTGGCTCCCCAAAAGCAAATTATCATCATTGTGCCGCATAGTGATGGCCATGTAGCATGGGAAACAGGAATTGTTCCTCTGTGTTACATGTCAAAAAGTTTATCGTATTGTGTTTGTGTCTTGGTGCAGCAGATGGCATAGTGCTTAATGTTTTGGCCACAAAGAACCTATGTGTGAATTCCACCTCCTGCTGCAGTGCCCTTGATCAAGCGTAAGTAGCTAAACAGCCACACACACACCAATGTATTCTGTATCCAGCTGTTCAAGCTGCTCCTGCTCAGGCCTCATGAACATCTACATTTAAAGGGGTGTGAGGAAATAGAAAGCAGCTCAGTACAAAGTGGAAGTGATACCCCAATCGGAAATTTAGATGTACAGTATTTATTCATCTGACACTCTTCTACACATCAGTTTACACTGTTAAACTACTTACACTGATTTACCAATTTATACAGCTGGGTAATTTTTACTGTATTGGTTCAAGGTAAGTACCTGATCAAGGAAGCTAGTGTAGGAGGTGAGATTCAAATCTGGGTCATGGGTCTGGAAGGCAGGAGCTCTACTGCTGTGCCACCTTCTGCTTTATAATAGGAGGTTATGAACATTGTATGCATTAGTGAGTTAATGTGTATTTAGTTTCCCTGGGGACTTATTTTGTTTGCCTCCTTACAAGAGTTCGGCATATATTTTTTTGGGGGGGGGTAAGAATGTTGTTTGGTTTATGAAAGCTGTGAGAAAACAGCGTTGACAGTTTGGCAGTAAAAGAGCCCAGTGTGGGTTGGGCAATTGGTAGCAGTCAGTGGCAGTAGGTGATGGTTGGTGATTGCTGCTTCCCGGTCCTCACACTGAATTCTTCACAGAGCCCATGTCAACACAGCTATTTTAAGATATTTTGTTTACATACTTTTTTGCCCATGCCAGAAAGGTGCACTTTGGCAGCTGATGGAGGAGCCCCTGTCAGAATGGCAAGAGCTACCCCAGCACTGTGTTTGAAACTGTCACCCTCTCCTCTCCTCTCCTCCAGTGTTTACCTGTGGGATGGAGGGACAACTGCAGAGGGTGGTAAAGTGAGCTGAATGCTTAGCAGGTATCTCAGTGGCTTGTTTATGTAGCCTCAGTGAGTCAAGACAAATAGTAACTCTGGCAACAGTAGATGAAATCATGGAGGATGTGTTCTACAGCAAAATATGATTCATGTAAAACAGTTAATTGGAGTGAATTGGGGGAGCAGTGCCATACTGTGCATGTCTGTATCCTTTACTGCTTCTGTATTGGTCACTGCATCAGTCACACTCCTTACTGTGTTTGTTAATTTACCCTGTGTGGCACCAGGTGAGAGTGCAAGTGAGAGATTTTAAAGTCTGCTTTGATCTCCATTCAGAACATCCACTTATCCCAGTGCCTTAACTATGGCCCAGCATGCTGTTTGAACCAATCTCACTTAGTGGCTGACCTGTTGCTGTGCTCATGACCCCCACAGGTTCACCAAGAACCTGTCCCCCGACAAGATCAACTTGAGCACACTCAAGGGGGAGGGGCAGCTCTCAAACCTGGAGCTGGATGAAGAGGTGTTGCAGAACATGCTGGATTTGCCCACCTGGCTGGCCGTTACCCGTGTCTACTGCAACAAGGCTGCCATCCGGGTGAGGTTGCTATCATGGGAGCAAGGGAGGGAGGAATGGAGGAGTCTTATAGGGCAGCTTGGGTAAAACAGGAGGTTGTCATTCAGTGTATGGTGTTCTGTGTCACTCCCTCAGATCCAGTGGACGAAGCTGAAGACCAACCCCATCTGCCTGGTAGGATAGCCTTATGCTCATTGTGTTGTTTTTCGCACTTTCCTTTTTTTCTGCTCTATGTCTATGTAAACTGTACATAGATGTACAGTTTCTTTGGTCATGGTGACCCTATGGACAACTCCCATCTGCTGTAAATGTATTGCTCACATTGAAACTGTGAAAACTGTGACTGTGAAACTGCTTAGATCAGGAGTGTCCCATCTTTTTTTAACCAAAGGCCACACATTTAAAAAATCACAATAAGTCGCATACTGAATCTTAAATTTCTAAAATGAAAAAAGGTCATTCATTTATTTATTGTGTAGGTATCACTCATTATCCAGACAGTGAAAGCCTGAATGATATATCTGAATCGAAAACTTGTATTTCTAAATCTGAATCCGAAAAAAACTCCAAGGTGTATGTTTAAGTTTTGCCCAAATCCAGGTGAGAGGATGTACAGTGTTAGGAATGTGAAAGTATTGCTTTAGGAGAGTGGAGCATTAGGGGAAGAGAATGTAATTCCAGTGAAGTGTCTGTCGGCCATTTTGGGTGTGTTAATTGAATAAATGAGAGGCAGTGGAGCAATTAGCATTAATAGTTATTTTGATAGATTTTCTGTATGTATGGATTCAACAGAAAGTGCACAGTTATAAAGTTGTTCATAGTAAACACAATATGCTTAGTGGTTCTCAGCTTTTGTTCATTACTGAGCAACGTAAAAGTGGGAATCACCCCAGAACAATAAGTCTGGCCCAAGATTTTTCAGCACGAAAATCCCCTTGGGATTTCTGACTGTGGTCAGAAGCAGCAAGGAAAGGCAATATGAATTTGCTTTCATATTTCAGCTGTGTTCCCTATAGGATCTCGTCTCGTTCTCGTGTTTTTTAATGTTCTGCAATGTTGCTGTCATCTTCCCCACATTAAGTGAAAATGTGTTTTAAAAAAGTGGAAAAGTTTTTGAATAAATCTTTGGCAGACTGTTATAGTTGTTTGAGATTGCTTTACTGTTATTTGGGGAAATTGATTGGGGGTTTTGGGATGTGTTGGAAATACATTGTTGTTTTTCTTGTTTAAAATATTGGAATGTAGGCTCCTGCTATCCGAAATGTTTTCAGGAAAAGATTACATTTGGATGTCTTTGTTTTATTTAGACTTGTGCAATCCCATATCTAAGTATAACTTGATTATCATGTGATGCAATGATATTTACAGTGCAAAAACATGATAGTTTTATCATTTTTGTAATGTTTTTACGGGTGGCATATTGAACACCCCTGTGAGGTTAGTCTGCCCTTGAGCATTGACCCCTCATAAGGTTAACCAAGACCTCAGGCCCTTTTTGTGCAGTTCCTGGACAAGGTGGAGGTGGAGATGAGGACTTGTGAGGAACCACGCTCCCCCAATGGCCCCTCCCCTATTGCCATCACCGCTGGACAAAGGTCAGGGCATTTAGGTGTTTTTTTAATTTCCACTTATTTATTTAACTGACACTTGTCCCTAAAGTGACTTACGCTGATTTACATATTTATACAACAGGGTAATTTTTACTGTATCAATTCAGGATAAATACCTTGATGAAGGACACTATAGGAGGAGGTGGGATTTAAACCCAGGTCCTTTGGTTGCAGCACAACTACACCACCTACTGCCTCCTTGATTTTTTAAAAAATTATTTTAATAGAAGACATGTATATTTTATCTATGAAATACCATATTGCCAAACAAGAATAATAAGATATGTAGTTACAGGTAGAAAAGGAAGATATTTTAATGTTAAGTTTATAATTAAGTTACACTTTTTTTTGCAGTTATTCACTATGACTTGTGTGTGTATGTGCCCACATACAGCGAATATGGATTTGCAGAGAAGGTGGTGGAGGGCATGTCCGTGGTCATCAACTCCATCGCCATCAGGGTACAGGCTCGTGCCTTCCGTGCCTCTTTCGAACTCTGGCAGCTGCATGGCACCAGCCTCAACCCCAAGTGGCAGCGTAGTGACCTCCGCTACACCCGCATCACTGATCCCAAGAGGGGGGAGGTATGCTGCATGCAATGTACCAGCAGGCGCTTTCGTTTAAGGCCTGCATAGAGATCTACAACCAGACACCTGGGAAATGCTTGTACCTAGAAGCATCTTACACTCAAACTTATTTCTAGACTAGACTGGGTTATAAATATCCAAAACTGTGTTGTACTAAAATGGGAAAAATGCACTGCAGGTTTTTGCAGTTATACTGCAGTTTCCATTTTGCAGATGCTAAGCAGTTGGGCTGTGAGACTGGAGGCATCCAGTCTGTCTACAGGTGCCTGTTGCAGCTGTGCTCCACATGGGCAGCAGAGGGAGAGGGGGTTAGTAGTCAGTACAGCTGCATTCAAATTCCACCTCTTGTGGTAGTACCCTTGAGCAAGGTACTTGCCCCGAACTGCTCCTGTAAATATTACCCAGGTAATTAAACAGGTAAGACTATAAGTCAATTAGGAGGAAAGGGTTGGCTAAATAAATATGTAGATCTGGCAAAATTTGTAAACAATGAAACTAGTGTGGTGGGAGGGTAATGCCTTTCCACAGTGCTTCTGCCATGTTCATCAGTCTGCTGTGTATATATGTGTGTGTGCATGTGTACTCCAGGTCCTGACTTTCAAAGAGATCAACTGGCAGAGCCTGCGAATTGAGGCAGATGCCATGGAGGGTGAAGAGCAGGACCTGGGCAGCACACCGCTGCGCCTCATTACCAACCAGGGCCGCATCCGCATTGCACTCAAGCGCAGGGTGAGGTCCCCTGGGGTGGATGGGGCTATGATCAGAACAGGACCAGGAGCAGAAAGGCTGGCTGCTGTCCACCAAGGGGGATATCATTTAAGAGCTCAGAGGTTGTCTGGTAGAAAAAGAGCAAATGCGTTGCCTTCCTTTTTACATAATACAACATTGTATTTCACAGTACAAGTGCAGCAGTTTTTAGGCACAGCATGTCCTTGTGGAGTATGGATGGCAAGGAGCCCTGCATAAAAATAAGCAAGGAATCCATTAATTCTTAAAACAGATGTAAAAAAGGATTAAATTGGAATGCAGTCCATTAAATAATGAAGTACATGGGAAATAATAAAACAATACAGAATATAATCAGCAAATTGATAAACTATTAATCCATCTAAAAACATAAATTTATTTGCTCTTAAATTTTGCATATTATGATTTAGAAAAAATGTATGATTTTTGTATTATAAAATTTGTGTTTTTGAATCAACAATTTATACATCCCCAATTTATTTTTACACACATTGTTTTTCTGATTACTTTTTTATTTTACTGAGTCAGTTTTTCCTTTGTTTCTTCTGCCATGTATTTGTGAGTGAAAGTGCCACTTAGATTGGTGATTAACTAGATATTTTTTATTTTTATTTTTTAACCTACTTTTGGACCTAGATGGACCACCTTCATATGAAACAGTAGCAAACTGCAGCCTGTTAGCAGTAATAAACAGAATGGTGGGTCAGAATGAAGCAGCCTGCACAGCACAGTCCATCTTGCCCCATCACCATGCAAAAACACACACATTTACATTCCACACATTCCAGGCTATGTTGGTTGTACATTTTAACCAGCATGCCTTGCCACATCCGGATATAAAAAATGACTGTTAGAAGATGAAGACTAGGGTACAGGGATTTAAAACCAGTCCATTCTTGTATTCCCAGCTGCGCAAATGTTTCATCTTATATATTTCCATTTTCTTTATGTGGCAGCAACATACAAGGCTAATTTACATAAATATGAAGAATAAATTTATCCATAATATATGCTCGCAGTAAAAAAAACTCAACATTAAAGCAGCTTTGTAGCTTGTAAGACAACAGGTGAAGTAACATCTCAGGTGTTATCTTCTGTAGACAAGGTCCCTATTTGGTGAGCAAATAAAATGGTGTTTAGTGAGTTTGAGTACTTGTAGGTTTGAGCAGGTGTTTGAACAGCTACATTTGAGTGACTCAATTGTGATGGGTCCACTTGCTCCTCCCAGGTGAAGGACTGCAACGTGCTGGCATCCAAGCTGCTGTTCATCCTGGACGACCTGCTTTGGGTGCTGACTGACTCTCAGCTCAAGGCCGTGATCCACTATGCCAAGTCGCTGAGTGAGGCCATGGAGCGCTCAGCCCAGCAGAGGAAGAGCATGGCCAATGAGTCCTTGCAGGTTGGGCCACCTTTCAAATTCACTTCTGCCATAACCACTCCAGAGGCAATGTTTTGTGGAAATAGGGGTTTTATTGTCACATATGCAGCTTGGTGAAGAAACGATAATATTAGTGTGTCATAGCTCATGAGCTCTTTGTTTGGGTGTATGTCTGAAACTGGTTCAGGATGGGCAGAATTTACCTGTCCTAATGTTCACAATCCAAAAACATACAGGGAAAAAGGCAGTGGTAAACAACTTCTCTGCCCTGCATTACCATAAAAGCCGTGCGAGAGGTCAATCTGACTTGAGTTCAACAACACTAACTTGAATCACAGTTATTTATTTAACTGACATGTTTGTCGAAGGCAGCTAGTAATGTTTAGTGTACTATGCAGCCAACTATTCTTCTGTATCAGTTCTGAGTACCCAGGTGCTTTGACCCAGGTCCTGTCTGTTGTATTTCTATTTAAACAACTGTGACACACTGGGATGGGGCAGGTTGAAGGAGTGACCAGGCATGGAGTTGTAGTGCCTGGATCGCCTTCAGAATTTAGTAACAGATTCCATATCTGCAAAACCTGTTTGAACAAAATCTCTATATCTCTAAAGCTGAATCTTTTTTTTGTTTGCTTGTTTTTTCAAGCAACAGACTTGAAAGTTGGCACACAGGTACTTCTTACCCAAAGTTAGGTTTTTCTGTAGTCAAGTTCATTGCATGCCGAAAAGGTTACTTGTAAATGTAAAAAGTGGGAGTAATGTACAGTAGGATCATTCATAGATTTTCTCACCAGAGACACACTGCCAAATTTTTTCACCCCCCCCCATGGGCTAGCACACAAAACAGATGCTTTAAAGTGCCTCACATGGACACATTTTCTCATATACAGACAAGCGGACACACTCTACATATGCTGACATAATGAGACGTAAATGCATTTTCTCACCATACAGACATACTTTCGCCGTCTCATACACACAGGCAAATTTTCTCACACCCTCCCCTCCAAACATACACACGTACTGTGTGCACATCACCACAGCCAGTTGACACATTGCTGTCAGTGTCATCTGCCTGTTTTCTCAAAGGAGTCAGTAGATATGCTAGTGGATATATGTGTACAAGCAAAAAACACAAAAAGAAATTATACATGATACACACTGACCAACAGAAATCACACCCACTAGATGTGCCATAATACATGCGGACAAATTTTCTTGCACCGCACTCTAACATGAGATAGACACCACGGGTGCCATTTACAAGACACGGGCTGAGTTTTTTGCCATGTACACACAAATGTATTGCATGCAAGTCACTATGGCCAGTACCCATGTTACTGTCAGTGCCATCTGTTTGTTCAACCACAGGAGCCAGTAACTGTTATGTGCACAAATGAAAATGTAAAAGTTAAGAAGAAACGATGCATGCTAAACACAGCACTGGGCACATTAGTTATGTAAGGGTAGTAAAGTTTGTTGATATATGTTTTGTTCCCTTCCACTTGACTATGATCAGCATGTGCATCACTCTGTGGCATCCATCTTTTTTGACAGCACTAACAATACTTATGTAATAAATACCACAACTTTAATGGTACAACAGTGTGGTGATATGTGTTATTACTTACCATTCCACTACTACACCTTTTTGACCTGAACAGCACTGGGTAACTCTGCTAGAAACAAATAAAATGAATGAGAAATGGCTTCTCAAGCCCAGAGACACAAAACAAACTACTACATATTTAAGCAAAAACCTCACACTACACATCACAACTTATCTCTAAAACTTTCTGTAAATGTAAACCCAGCTCTCCCAACATCTTCCTGTTTTTGTAGATTGGGCATGGCCAGTCCACAGCTCTTTACAGTAACTGTTTCATAACTGGTTCACAATCAGTTAATGATGTTTGGAGAATAAAATCATGCCTTTGGGAAAGGGTGCAGGATGTCGGGAGCCATTTGCCAATTGTGTAATATTCAGATTCATCTCATTGCATGGCTGGTTATTGTGGGGTTTGACTGTTATCTTTTAGCTGATGCTTTTATTCAAAGCAACTTACCATTTTAAGCTACTTAGAGTGATTTATCTATTCATACAGCTAGGTCATTTTACTGTGTCAGCTCAGGGTAAGTACTTTGATTAAGGGCACCACAGCAGGCGGTGAGATGTAAGCACTGCGCTACCTGCTCCCTTCTGTTGGTCTTTCATTGAAACCAGTGGTTGCTGGAAACCAGATGAATTTGAGTTAATCTCCCTCTGCTGGGTGTCATTTGCTTAATCTACTGAGATCTGTTGAGCCATTTAGCAGAACAAGGCTATTTTCCACAGAAAAGTCAAGTTTCACACATTTTTTTGAGTTAATGCTTCTCATAAACAAATGGACGTGCAGTGTGATTGTCAGTTCAACTCAAGCTGGAGGCTGTAGCTTGAGTCTGGGAATCTAGCATCCATCCATTTGTGCCTACATCCATTTGTGCTGCTTGCGCTGAGAGTGTTGGTGGTGTGAAAGATGGCTGCTATTTTTTAGGGTAAACTGAGGAATGAAATGGCAAGTGGAAATCAATGGTCATTATGGTTACTGAGTATAACATGAAGGAAGGAGAGAAGTGTCAGTTGATTTAATAGGCTGGAGCTTCTCTATTTTCCCCAAGATTTTCAATAGAAGCTGCCCTGTGTGATGCAATTGACTGGCTTTGCAAGTACCAGTAACATGGGAGGTGTGTGTTTTCCACAGACTGCTCCCCCTTCTCCCAGCACACATACCCTCTGGAATGAGCCAGTACCCCCTCCCAGTGATGCAGCCAGCAACCTCAACCAGTACTTTGAGCTGCATGACGTGAAGGAATCTTCCTACCACACATTCATCTCCCGCTTGGATCTGCACATCTGCAATGACAGCTCCTCACAGGACCCAGGTGATAGTTTCCCCTGCCCAACCATGTTTGACTTTGTCATCGTTGCCTTCCTCCAAATTTTCACCCTGAAACGTCTGACCCATATACATCCATCCTTCCTTCCTTGCCATGTTTTGAAAAGGGAATTAGAAGGAACAAGAAGGAAAACAATAGGTCACTGTTCCTAATAATTGCATTATTATGGATATAATATAACTGTGCACCAACAGTTGTGTTTAATTGCTTTCCCACGCAGTCCTACAGTAACTAAGAAAGCTACAACCCTTATTATTAATTTATCTCACACATTTGCCCAAAACAACTTCCAGTGTGAGGTTTGTACTCTAAGTTATTTATAGGGTGTCATAGTGACTGAGAAAATAACTCTGCCTCCTCACTGTGCCTAGGCTTCAGTCTGTATGGAGTTTGTCTGTATGAAGATATTATTACTTCGCAATGAATTTGCATGGGGGCTTGAGCAAGAAACACACAGGTTGCAGAAGACACTACAATAACACTCAGTTACAATAAATAGTGCAAATATAGACATTTGGTGGAAGGAAGTAAAATGTAGTTCTGGTCAGGTTGGGGAAGTTGGCCCCGATTCCCCACCTTGAGTGTCTTCTATTGTAAGAATAGTGACGTCTCAAACTGCCAGTTTTGCCACGAGGTTCTTTGGTGTTCTGTGGGTTTCTGAGCAGATATTTTCCTGCTTGGCCAGGTGAACCTCAGCCCCGGGGGGCCCTGGGTGCCATGCAGCTGACCTTCCGGAAGCTGGGTTTCGATTACTACCCCTTCCACCGCCCAGGTGAGTCACATACTGGATAAAGGAGCTGTCATGAGGTTTTCTCAGCTCTTACCTTGATCATGCAACTACTGTGTGTGTGTGTGTGTGTGTGTGTGTGTGTGTGTGTGTGTGTATATAACTGTACAGCAAGATGTACCTATGTGCTAAATTTCAAGTCTGTGGTTTGAAAAACTAAGCCGAGCATAAATAACAAACAAAAAACAAGCAGACAAAAACATAGAGCTTTATAAATATAGACATTCATTTATTTGTTTTTGAATTTTTTTTTTTTCAACTGCTCTGTTCTGGGTGCAGTTTTCTTACACTTGCAACACAACAAACATTTTTGAAAACAGACAAGTTTTCACTTAAAACATTTAAGTTTCTCAAAGTTGAATTTAAAACATGTGCAACTCAAACTTTTGTAATATGAGGATACAGTGTAGTAGATGTATGTCTGCATTTCTTGCACCAGGAACTAGCTGGATCCCACATCTACCCCCCCCCCCCCCGTCTCTTGTGTCACCCCAGGTGACAGCTGTCGACACTGGGAACGTTACTGCAGTGCCATGGAGACTCATGCCCAGTGGGCTGAGAAGCTTCTGCAGGAGTTCCAGCAGCGGATGGAGGGGTTCTGCTTCATGGGACCCCACACAGAGACCCCTTCCAAAAAGACCCCGGATACTTTCTCCAAGCTGGGTGAGAGTGTGTGTGGCTGTATTTTCAGCATTTTGATTTTTGGAAAAAGAAAAAAAGTCAATATGAGTATAGGATTGAATCAAACACCATAGAAGGCAAATGACCCAGTTTTTGACAAAATTTGATGCAAACATGTTGCTCCAATTGTCGTTAATCGTAAATGTGGTGCACAGCAAACAAATGCAAACTACCACCTGTTTTGACTGAATGTAAAACGTGACAGACTTGTGACTGGTCATACAGTCAGTAAAGGTTCACTCACCTCATACCCCACCACAATTCTGAAGCACAGCACAAGTGGCACTGCTATCAGTCCCAATAGTTAATCAACAGACCTCGTATACCGGGCCTTCACCCGAGGACCAAATCATTTGCTTGTTACCATCAGTTTGGAAAGTATAGTACTTCATAGTGGAAGGAAATAGCAGCTGTTATCTCAAGTGGCTCAAATGTCAAACTGTCAAAGGAGCTGTGTGCAACAGCTCAGTGGGGGTGGTTCCACTTTTAATGGGACCTATATTTACCAGTTTGAAATGCTCCTTCTAGAATAGGCACAAAAAGGATTTTATTAGTAAGCTTATAACCAGAGAAAATTGGGCAAGAATCCTGGTCAACCAAGGTTGGACTTTGCTTTTATTTTCTGTTTGAAGGGGATGGAGACACCAGCCCCAAATCGAGCCTTCCAGATCAAGGACAGAGATCCCGCCGAAGCTCTACAGCCCCAGGGCCCAGTGCGACTCGGTCACCCTGGAAGAGGCTGCGTTCAAGCTGTATTGTGGTGCGCATTGATGACCTGGACATCCGTCAGGTTTGTGCTCCACCTGCCAAATTCTAACCCTTAAGATTAGAGGTCAGACAGTGACTGGTTTCAGTTTTGTGGCCGGACTTCACATTTTGAGAGTAAAATGCAACGGCTATGACCTTTAACCCTTCACTTTTTTTTTGTGTGTCGGATTGAGGTGTGTGCAGCTGCTCAGCTTTTCAGTGAGATGCGAGATGGCATTTTGGCTGAAACAGAAACTCACTTCACTTTTCACCCAGAGAAACATTGCAGTGCACAGGGATGCATCATGTTGTTTACCTAAAAAGTCCCCAGAATGCACATTTGACCTGAAAGTCACATGTCAGCTTAGACTCAGTTCCCCATTTGCACGGCCCACTAAATCCAGATAGAGAAGTGCTCATTCACCAGTACCTAGACTCGTGGTTTACTGGAGTGTTCATCTGCCCTCTTGTAGTGCCATGGAAAGCCCCATCTGACTGATTTAATTAAGAGTCTCTGATACAGGTGTCCACCGGGGGGCGTCACAGCAAGAAGACACAGTCTCTGCTGTCGTGTAATCGCAAAGCCTTCCATGTGGGTGATGGCATCCCTGCCATCCATGGGCAGTTCACAGAGTACTACCTCCCAGACAACCCTGGACTGCCAGGTATGTAAACACATCTGTGTGTGTGTTTCTCAGTGGCCTGTGTGGCAGTTGTCCTCGGTTGATTATTGTACAGTAAATGTACATTTACACTGATGGATCTGGTAGATGCTTTACAGTATAGCAAGATACAGCTCAGGGTAAGCAAAAGAGAACAACAAAAAGTTTTAAATTTAAACACTTTATTGTGAAAACATGTGACCAGTTCAGCTGACACATATGTCTTTGGACTGTGGGAAGAAACCAGAGTCCCCAGAGGAAACCCAAACAGACACAAGGAGAACATGTAAACTCCACACACACTGAGCCAGATTTGAACCCACATTCAAACAGCTGTTGTTGCTGTGAGGCATCAGTGTTCCCCACTGAACCAATGTACCACCCTTCAATAATACACTGATAGAATAATGTGTTCTATAACAAAGAGTATGTCCTCTGAAAAAATCTGCATAAAATATTCCTACTTATTGTGTAGCAAATAATTTTTATGGACATAACATGATGCCTTTTTATTTACGGTTGGTTCCTTAGTTTACCAGAACTTTCTGATTTTTATGGTCTGTTTGTAAAAAGTCTTGAGTCATTATTGTTTTCCCTGCAATGGCTTGTTGATGAATGAGAGCAGAAGGAAAGGAATCTTTAGGAAAGAAGAAAATAAATTATTTTATAAAGTAAAACCCCTCCAGCGCTGGGATTGGTGTGTGTGTGTGTGTGTGTGTGTGTGTGTGTGTGTGTGTGTGTGTGTGTGCGTGTGTGCACGTATGCGCGTGCGCATGCGTGTGAAAGAGATCTGGCACTTTGAGAGTGAGGAACTCTGAAGAACGCTGTGTGTCTCCACCCACAGTGCCGTGTTCCAGCCTTTATGCGCAAATGAGCGCCCTACAACTGTGCGTGGATCCGGCCAGTGTGCTGTGGGTGAGCCTTTTCTCACAAGGTCTTCTGCACACACTGGACCAGGTCAAGGCTTTTTACCACCTGCAGGATGGTGGTAAGGGCGAGGAGCACGTGGACACCCGGCTGGATGTGACGCACCTCAGGGTGAGACAGGGCTTTCTTTGGGAGGCTCGGACAAGTCCTAATTATTGCTTTGTTTGGCCAGGCCAGTGACCTAGGTAACACCCACAGTACATGGTAAAGGGGTGTCACTGGCTGTGTGGTACAGTTGTAGGAGCCCTGTGGCCTCATGTATGCAGCCTTAACACTGTTTCTGAAGGGTCTAAGCTTAGTTTCTGCCACCCTTTACCAAGGACAGGGTGTGTATTAATTTTCAATACAGCAAACAGAACAGACTTACAAAAAATACTTTAATTTATCAGTCAGTGCAGGTAAAAGAAGGTAAATCTCAGAAAACAGCATAAACTAACAGATTATGTAAAAACCTGATTGAATATTGAAGCACAATCAGTCCTCTCATTACAAGTGACAGATACTGAAATTTAAAAGGTAAAAACGCAACATGTTAAACTAAAAATCACAATATATCAACATACCAACTAGCCAGCAGCTTAAGTCTGTCAAACTCTCAAGACATTCCATTGTTTAAAATCTAAAAAACATTCATACGTTAACTTTGAAAAAAATCACTCTAAAGACAAAAAACCATACTCCAACCAATGAGGTTGCATTAGGATTAAATTACAATCAACAATTAAATCATTTCTCTAAAAAATTACCTGTTTATCTTAGTTAAAGGTGATGGTACATATCTACAGTAAAACTGTGAAGTAGATGCATCCAGTCATTGTCAACAACTATGGGGTGGAAGTAGTCCAGGACCTATCCTGGAGGCTTAGGGCATGAGCCAGGGTAAAGCCAGGGTACAGCCTGGGTGGAACGTTAATCTTTGGACATGAATCTGGCAAAATGTAAAAAAGTGACAGTCACCATCTCTCTCTGGTCCACTTTCGTCCTCTGTGGCTCTAGGTGGTTATTCCATTGGAGTCTTCTATTTTGGACCACCCTGACCGTCCACGCTGTCTCAGCATCACTGTCCCCCAGGGCGTGCTCAGCAACACACGCCACTGCCCCCACAGCTCCCGGGCCGACCTGCATGCCACCTGTTGTGCTGTCTCTGCCTGTCGCTTGTTCCAGCCCCTACCTCCGTGGCACTTCCCTCGCGACCAGAGCACCTTTCAACCTCTGCCCCGTGCTTTCTTCCACCATGCATCCGAGATGGACTGTATGCCCCAGCATAGGAGCTCATCACGCTCCCAAGATTTCTGGGCACTTAGCCTGTCCCGCCTAGCACTTTGCTTCGAGGGGGCCTGCCAGAGGTCCAAGGGGAGGCCCCAGCCCTTTGTGGAGCCTTTTGCCATATCAATTTGGATGTGCCGCCCTGGCGCCTTTGAGCTCAGGCCCTCAGCCAGCAGTGGTCGTTTGAACTCCTCCTCAGAAAACTGCATTAGATCTAGCCCAACTTACCAAGAGGAGGAGCTGCATGGCAGGGAGGTGGCTCCCTTGGCCTCAATTCACATCCTGGCCCAGTCTGTGTCCCCTGTCAAGATGTGGCTTAACCACTACCAGTACGTGGCACTTCTGCGCATGAAGGATATGCTGGCCAGTTTGGCAGCAGAGTTGTCACAGGGCACAAAGCAAGTCAGAAAGGACAGGGAAGTGGTAGACCTGCCCACCATGTGCATGGTGCTCCTAATAGACACACTGGAGGTGGGCCTGCTCCTCCCTCCAGCTGCAGGCGAGCCCAAGGGAGGGTTCTGCTCTCCAGAGGAGACTGACAGCCCCAGTCTGACGGACTCGGACCTTTCACCCAGCAGAGTAACCACCCAGCCGGGGCTGCTGGAGGAAAGTGGCATTGGCAGTGGCTCTGGTGCAACAGAGAGGGAAGCTGAGGGTCCGGTGGAGGAGGCATGTGAGGCTGTGGAAGAGGCCGACGAGGGGAATGAAACATCCCAAGTGGAGCCAGTCTCCCCTCCACTCTTACCCAGCCACCAGCAGCCTCTGTCCAGGCAGCCCTCCTCCTTCAGCCTTGAAGGGGAGTTGTCGAGCGCACTGAACGCCACCAAAGACGCCACTAAGGATGCCCTGAGTGCCTCTCTGGACCTCACCAAGGGAGCCTTCTCCATCACCAAGGACGCACTCAGCCTTCTGAGCCGTGGATCAGCCATGAGCAAGTTCTTCACACCTCAGGCCAGGTCAGCCTACATGCTGAACTCTCCACCAATCACAGAGCTCCCTAATTTAGCACACCAATCAACATTTAAACCTTACCCCTCATACGAGTCCCCCTATCCATATATCACAGTGCTCCTTCACCTCACCACCAATCAGAGTACAGTACTCTCTCTGTTTGCCCATCAGTCACAGGTTCCTGCTATCTTGCCATCATACACAGTGCACTTTAGTTCCATTTTCCAGTCAACAACCTCCCTCATCTTACCTACCAATCACATTGGATTAGTCAGAAGTGTTTGTAATGCACCTTCAGTAACTCTTCTAGCTAATGGGCCTTGAGATGAAACTGATGTTATTGCATAGCTGTCTAGTTTAGCAGGTCTTGTTATATGATAGAAGCTTGGAGGGTGAGATCCTATAAGAGGAACTGCTCTTGTACCTTTCATAAACTAGTCCTAACTCATTCCGTGTTAATACGGTCCTTGAAGAACCCTGGCCTCCTTTCACACTGATTCCCAGTCTTCTCTACCCTGAATATTAAGATGTACAATTTGATGAAACCAAAAATACACATTATATGAAAGCTGTTTTCTCCAGGGCCACAAAAGTGACCAATGGGAGCACTCAGTCCCCTTTCTTCACAATGTTCTCCCCACTAGGGAACAGGTGCAGCGGCATGAAGAGACTCCACCCCCTGCACCAGGGAGGTGGCACCCAACACCTGTGAGGCAGTCACCATCCCAGCACTCCTTTGACAGTGCCATCCTGGATGGCAGCCTGCCAGAGGATGGGCTCTCATTGGACAGCGACATCAGTGACAACTTTGCAGTCCTTGCAGATTCTGGTATGAGGCTGTGAGGAACCTATATAAGTTTTCCAGGCACTTTTTTTTTAGGACAAACTCATATATGTCTACTGATATGTGCAGTATAATACAACATTTGTATTTATGCTCACTGGTCACTTTGTTAGGAACACCATTTTAATACCAGGTAAATCCCACTTTGCTGTTAGAACAGCTTGAATTCTTCGAGATATGGATGCAACAAGGTGCTGGAAATATTCCTTAGAGATTCTGGTCCAAGTTGACATTATTGCATTATGTAATTATTTCAGATTTGTCAGCTGTGCATTCATGCTGCCAATCTGCAGTTCGACCACATCTTGAAGGTGCTCTATTGGATTCAAATCTGATGACTAGGGAGGCCATTAAAGTACATTGAACTCATTGCCATGTTCATGGAACCACTTGGAGATGGCTTGTGCTTTGTGTGGTTCACTATCATGCTGTAGGTAACTGGAACATTGGTAAATTGTGGTTAATTTGTGGCTGTGGCATTCAAACGATATATGATTGCCATTAGGGGGCCCAATCTGTGCCAAGAAAATATTCCCTTCACCATTACACCACCATCACCAATCTGAACTGTTAACCCAAGGCAGGCTGGGTACATGGCTTCATGCCGTTTATTCCAAATTCTGACTCTTCCACCTGTGTATTGCAGTGGAAATCTAGATTGTTCAGACCAAATGACATTTTTGCAATCTCCATCTGTCCAGTTTCAGTGAACCAGTGCCTACTGTAACCTCAACTTCCACAAAGTAACCTCTAAATTTACGTATCATGAATACGCTAAATTATTACAAACAAAACGTTCATCTGTCAAATATAATATTTACTAATGTTAATAGAATAATACTGCAACAGAACTCACATTGATCATGTTGTCATCAAAGTCACAAAAGGAGGACTAAGGAGACTGAACCGTAGTAACACAAACTATGTTTCTTTACTGGGACTCAGTACAACATTTCACCTGTCCAAAAGCTCTTAAATATAGATAACACAGATCAACAATACAACTCCAGCAGCAGTTACAACTATTTACAAACATGTAGCAGCAGTGCATTATGGGAGAACCATGGATTTCTGCACTGCTGATATTATTATTATTATTATTATTATAGAAAAATACATCATTAGTGCATCTTGTATATTCATCATCATCAGGAGATGTTGGTGATTGGAAAGGGAGCAGGTCATGTTATATCCAAATTTGTCATATTACAGGGTGCCTTATTCCAGGATTTTAGTGTATTTTGAGTGTAGAAATCAGTTTTTAAATCTGTAGATGTCTGCTTGATATGTCCATGTAACATTTCACTAAGAAACTCTCCTTGGTTTACTCTTAAACATACAGTCAATGAATGTAGCACGTCTGCTCACTGGCTTCGTTTTGTGTTTAAAAAGACAACATCTCTCTTTCATGCATAACACTGCCCACTGGAGCAGCAGAATGATGGCAGCAAACTAATGGATGCAGAACAGCTGCTAGAGCTAGTCTTTGCAGTACAGTGTCGTCCCACCTCTGTTCAGCAGTTTACAGTATGGGGAGAAGTGTAGTAGCTGCTCTCTTCCTCTCATTCAGAGTCCGGGCTGGAGTCCATGCGACTTGATAGCACCCACTATGTGCCCACTGACCTGGTGAGCCGGAGCAGCCCTGCCCCTGGGACCGAGGGAGACTCCTCAGCTGACCTGAGCAGCTCCCTGTCCCAGAGCACAGAAGACTTCACCCAGGATACGGTCAGTTCACTGTCATAACCTGCATGACATTTGCTTGTTTTGCTTTGCATGTCTTCTATGTCACAGCACCACAGGTGTGAATAAAATATTGTAAAGAAATTGTACCCTAAACAAAACGCAAAGATGTTCTTTACCAAGAATTACAGAAATTTTTGTTCCTTTTTCCTTTAGTGATTTAATATTACTATCACTGGAAATTTTCCATATACTGTGTTTTCATGTGATGCTTTACTTGACAAATAGAATCTACTCAGTGAATGAGGGAGGGCTGACTGACTGCTTTCATGAATAAATCAGTAAATAATGAATGATGGGACACTGTATGGATAAACAATACAGCCATTCATTAGCCTGCAAACACAACTGTGAATTCATTCATAACTGTAAATCCAAGGCTCCTTTTACCTCTAAATCACAATGATTAAAAGCTTATTGATTGCCTCATTAAATTTTGTAAAAAGTAAAGATAAACTTATAAAAATGAAAAATACTGTATAAAACTTATTTCTCTATTTTGTTACTTCAAAAAACATTAAAATTAAAACTAAAAATATGTGCTATTGCCATGCATGGTCAGTGTCAGTGCTTCTTGCTGCTTTCAACTTTATTTTCTGTTTGCACAACCTATAAAAGGTATAATATAAATTCCTGTTGATTTGTTCATTGGTTGATATTCATGATAGTCTTGGATAAATTTGGTGTTAAGAATTTTCATTAAAAAGTTTCAGAGTACATTAAAATTAAATATCCCAAATACAAAAAATATTGTCTTTCCACAAACTATGATTGGTGGAAGGACCAGGCATTCCAGGGCACTTTGTTGCCAGCTATTGATGGTGGAAATGCAAAAAATATATATTTTTTGCATTGGGTAAAGAGAAGAAAATGCAATAAAAATAAATGATTTGGAAAAATGTCTGTCTTTGAAAATTCATAAGTCCACTGTTTATAATATGAGGGGCCATTATGCAGTTACAGCACTACATTGAAAATGGTTTCGGTGCAATTACATCAGATCTCAATAGAGCCAGTCAGTGTTTGTGCTCAGACTGCTGTCCAGGCTGGACAGGGTTCAGTTGCCATGTGACATATGTTTTTTCCTGGCAGGCATCCGTATTGCTGCTGCAGCTTGGTTCTCTGAGCTCCGTGCTTGATGTGAAGGGGGAGGACCAGGTGCTGGCTCTTGAGGCCCAAAGCCTAACTGCCAGGCAGCTGGGCAACCAGAGGGTCTCAAAAGTGCTGGGTGAGCCCATGTGGCCTGATGTTGTTTTTACCAAGCTCTGCAACATTGAGGGAAGCCTCGCTGTGGAAGACCATTGCTAAGGGCTCTTCCCTCTCACTGAGCTCAACACCACTTCTTCTTTTCCAGGAGGGACTGTCCCACAGCGAGTTCCAGCCCCCTCACCGTGCCACTGCGGTTACCCACCCATGGTACGCATGCGAATGGAGACAGGTCCCTGTGCGCGTCGTCACTCACTCCTGGCGGAATCAGCTGGCTTTCTGGAACTGAGCCTGGTGGGCTGCCGGGCGGAGCTGCTGACCTCCACTCTGGCCACAATTGGGCCCTTCCTAGAGGATGAGCTGAGCGCCGATGTGCAGCCACTGCGGCTCCACCTGGACGCCATGACAATCACACTCAAGGCTGGTGCCCCCCCCCCCCCGGCAGCTCCTGTCTGGCCAATTGGGTGTTGGTAGCTGGTGGGCAACAGAGGACACAGGGCCACTCTGATTGTTCAACTTTCCTCCCTCAGGACGACGGGCCACTGGTATATCCAACTGCCCCCCAGCCGGTACCGACTGTGTTCAGTTTGGATCGGTTGGTCTTGGAGCGCACCGATGATGGCATCTTCCGACTCAGAGGTGGTTCAGATGTACTCAACTCAATCAGATCAGTTTGAGTTGTCATACATGTTTGACGACAATACTGTCACTGAGAGCTTCTCCCAGTGCACCAGCTGCAGCACCACTCAAAAGTTTGAAGTATGTTTGAAAGTTTCTGTTTCTCTCAGCCAATGATAGAGACGCAACAAAGCTTGGTGTCAGAATGGAAGGCCATGATTCGATGGGAAAAACAGAGGCATGCTGGAAACCCGCTGACCATTATCCATCTGTCCCTCCACAAGAGGACAATAAGGTAAGGCTGCTCAAACTCCTGGTACACAGCAGGCCTTTCACACTGATATAAAGCGGCATTTATCTGACTCCATCTGGCCCATTGGAGGAGCAGCAGGCAACATATATAAACACATCTATTCACCAGCACAGGAGGAGCCATTGATGAAAACAATACATGCTAGCAGTCGTAAATTATTTATTTAGTTGTTACAACCACAGGGCAGTTGATCACTGGGATTTATGCCCCCAAGGTTCAAAACATGAACAGTAAGGGGTGCTGCACAGTCCTGAGTTAGTATGACAGTTCTGGAAAACCAAGAGGCCTCGCAAATGATGCTGGGCTGAAATTTGGGTCCTGGAGATTCAACTGAGAACTTCTTCCTGGGAATGTTAGGTCCCAAGAACAAGGTTATAGTTTTATCCAGGTTCAAGGCAAGATAGCTGGTGTTTCTTACAGACAGAGGGATGGGTGCTTGTTGATGGACAAGTAGAGCTGAGGTGCTGTGTATCGGACCAGAAATGGTAAAGACAGAAAGAAAGGAATTTTTGTTGAAATGTACATACTGGAGCTGAACCAGTTGAACAGAGTATCAGAGGCCCAGGTACATCTCCAAACTGTACTGTGGTTGAAGGTAGGTTACTGAGAACAGAAGGAGCTGGTTAATTTCAGGATTTAAATTTTAAATTGATAAGGAAGCATTCCAGATAACAGAAAAAGATATTAAATGTCACATTTAACTTTAAAACTTTAACTTTAAAATGTGCAGTAAAGCCTTTGTGTCAATAGCTCATGATCAATGGCTTTGTGTAGAGTGGAAAACTCTGAAATTCTACCCAGGTGTGAAAGCTGTTGCTCTCCCTCAGGTGCAGAGCCCTTCCCTGGTCTCCCAGCTGATCGAGACCCAGGAGGCCCTTGCACATGCCATCTCTGATCGAGAGCGACTTCTGCAGGAGCTCCACAAGTATGACCCACTGTTTAGCCTCTGACCCTGTGCACCTTCAACCCAGTAGAGGGTGCTGTCTCCAATTACTGCTGCAAGTTTGAGGGGAGGTGCTTTGTACACAGCTACAAGTGTGTAGGGAGGAGAGGGGGTGGGAAGAAGGAGTTGGAGCAGTTGCATGGAGGCCTTGGACAATATTTTGGAACTTGGTTAATTAGTCATGAACACAAAGGCTTGTGGCCACCAGGTGCTGCACTCCATGTTAAATTTCATAATCTGAAGCACTGGACAGCAAGAAGCTCGCTGTCTCCTCATGGTTCATTCCTCACTGCGAAAACACACTCCGGGAATTTTTGGTTGGTTTGCATGCACTAAAATAGGCATATATTTTTGCAAATTCAGGTGTCTTTGTTAACTATACAAATGCCGTTCCCTTTCACCTGTCTGTCTCTCTCCTGCGCACACACACGCACAGGGGCATGCAGCCTCAAGGCTTTCCCTCAAGGATTTCACACCACGTATGTGAGGATCTCCTACAAAACCAGTTGCTTGTGGCAGCTGGGAAGGCCACTAAGGAGATGAGTAGTGCATAATAGAAAATGTACACTAGATGACAGAGTATTATAGAAGCTCTTATAGTTTACAGTAGTTCCTGTACATAACTTCCATCTATACACGTGTTGTTCTTGGCTACTGATTACATCACAGTGCAATGTCATAGGAGTGTTTCTAGAAGGAGAAGCAATGAGCTGTTTTTTACTCCCCGTGCTGCTCTATGTCGTATCCATAAACTGTCCCTTTACTTGAAATAGATCTCTTTCTGGCTGTCAGCTGCAATGTTTACAGCTCTGAGATGTGTGTATTTAGCCTGTCATTCAGGGCAGCCCACTGAGGTGTGCGGCTCTCTAAAGGGAACGTTAAAGGTGTCACATTTAACAGCTCATTCAAGGGTTTGACTCATGAATTGGGTTGATTTTGTCTCAGGTGCCAGCAGTGGCTCCTGCATCAGGGTTGATAGAAGGGGCATGTCAGTGCTCAAGCTTGACTGAATCATCAGCAGTCATCAGTGTGATCCAGGGGGAACAGCAATGAGGAAGAGTTGGGTCTGCATCTCTTCAGTGCCAAAGTGGGCTGTTTATGAGGAGAAACAGTCAAACCGCCACTTATACATACATGCACTTGTATTATTCTATGTTATACAGTACTGTGCAAAAGTCTTAGGCATGCAACTTCAATGTCTCTTGAGAAGTACAGGTAGATTCTTATCTACCATCAGGGAGGTTTCTGATTGGTCCCAAATTCATTCTGCAGCCTGAGAATAACCTCAAACACCCAATCTCAGTCATACAGAACTATCTTCAGCAAAAAGAAGGACTCCTGCAACAGATGGTATGGTCCCCACAGAACCCTGATCTCGACATGATCAAGTCAGTCTGGGAGGACATGCAGAGACAGACAGAGTTCTGCAGAAGAACTGTGGCCAGTTCCTCAAAATGTTTGGAAGAACCTATCAACCTCTACCTTAAACTGCATGCAAGTTTGCATAAGAGAATTGATGCTGTTTTAAAGGCAAAGGGTGGTCACACCAAATATTGATTTGATTGAGGTTTTTTTTGTCTACTTCACTTTTTAGAAGGTTTATTGCTTAATAAGTATTCATAGCATTATTTTTGGAACCATCCTTGCTTTATAGCATTTTTCCCACAGGTGCCTCATACTTTTGCACAATACTGTATATACAGTATATAACTGTTTATCTTATGTAATACATGCTGATTTTCCTGTTTTGAGTGTCCTCACTTCATTGCACACAAGCTCACACGCTACAGGGGAAACAGTTATCATTTAATAATGCCGCAGTTCAGGTTCTACTGAGGACTTTTCTTTCAGATCAGTGGCTGTCAATGAAGAGATTAGCTTGTCACTCTTTTACTGTATTTTTACACTGTTTCTTGAATCAATGCAGAGCTGGTGTCACTACTAATAGAGAATTGGAGCTGTGGTGGTTTATGGATATTATTTTAAAAGAGAAACTATAGTCTGGGTGTACTGTAAACAGTTTTTTTTAAATCGGATTTCATATTCACAGTTAAAAGGAAAACACAAGTGGCAAATTTTGCCTTTAGATCAAGTTCTTGGTTCATACTACTGCTTTCTGTCTGGATGTAAATCCAGCCGCTGCTCAGGTTGGTGAGCTGAGAAACATGGGGCAGGTGGCGCCTCTGTTGGCCAGAATGGGTCACTGCGGCAGTGCAGCTCAGGCTCACTGCGACCCTGTTGTGGGCCATATGAAGTTCATTCTTCCTATATATGTGTATTATGTGGCACAAGTACAACTGTATGTGAGGTTACAGACCCAAACACTAAACAAGGCAAACATGGTATGAGTTTACATTGTGATTCCATGCTGTTGGATAGTGAATATCTCCTTCTCATGGTTACTTGGTTTATTTATTTACAGCTGGTACGAATCGTAGAATGTTAATTAAGTCATGTGTTATGTCATATGTGAACTAATGGGTCCTATACTGTACTGCAAGCGGCTTATCCATTTGCTCTATGGAACAGGAGGGTGTACCTTTTCAGGGTTTGACGAGTTGTTTCCAGCCTCTGTTGGTCTATTGGTTTGGGGTCTTCCCTTCCTTGCCATTATCCTGATTTTGTGGGTGTTCTGCATCATAGAGGCTCACATGAAGAGCTAGTCAAGCAGCACAGCAGCTGAGTGTGCAACTGTTGTGCTCATTGTTATAGTCATTATTTTCAGTGCTTTTGCTTCAGTAGACATCCTAAAGAAGATATGCTTCTTAAGTAGGGATGTAAGTGGTGGCAACTAAGGTGACACAAATATTTGAATGGTACCTCAGACTTGGGAGGCAGATGTGTCTGCCCTCCACTCTTGCAGAATCAGCCAAAAGGAAACATTCTGACTGAGAACTGACTGGGAACTGTGTTACACTGAGATTTAGAAACACAGCTACTGTTGTTTTTCTTTTCTCAGAATGTTGGTCGGTGTCATTTTTAAATGATTATTTTATCGCCACAAGTCCATTAGCGTGTGTTGATTTTGATATGAATGTTACCATCAGTAACTGTGGACTTGAGCAGTATTCTTGAATATTTTTCATTATACTTGAATAAATGAGTTTATTTGTTCAAGAATAAACTTGTAACAGTGTTAAATTTGAAATAAGTAAATGGTACAGAAAAAGCTCTGCTGACAAATAAAATGGTTTAAGTGTTTAGTTCATTAATGTGTTCAGAGCATTTTAACAAAATTAGAGCAAAGTCATAAAACAATGGAAATGTATCCAGAATTATGTCATATACTGTTACTGGAATTTTAGTCGGGTCTTCCTGGTGCATTTAAGGAAAACTGAGGCTGTAGCACACAGATGAAACAGTCTTCCTTCACTGTGAATGTTGTGCTTTCAGTTCTCTGCTGGTTTAGCTGTATTTATTTGAAACTGCACTTAATTATAACAAATAAATTAGAGTAAGATCACCAATGTGGGAGAATTTCACTAGAACACCTCCCTGCAGTGCCTGACATAATCAGCTGCTCACAGGGAAATAGAAGTAAACATGTTTACAATGTCTAAGTGAAAGAACCCCATTTGCTAAAGGCAACTAAGTGAAATAACCCCTTTATTTTCTAATGCGTATTTTGGCCAACAGAACTACAGAGGAGCCTTTTTTGAGAGTATTCATACTTACTTGGAGCTTCTTGTGTTTTTGTTTGCAAAGTCATTATGCCATTGAGTACAAACAAAAATGGGTTCTGTGAACCAGATCTGTCTCTGCGGAAAACATTACCAAATCAAGCAAATAAAATGCAGATATTGAATGATTCTGAGTCTGTATGTAACTCCTATTCAATCATAATTGTGATTCTGGCATATTCTTATTAAACCTCACTTGTAAATGGTCATTTTCTGGTCATCTTTCAAGCAGCACAATGTGCACATCACAAGCATAAATTTATTGAATTAAATTATTGATAAGATTTTCAGAGATACTGAGACAGTCATGTTAAGCTGTTGCATTGAATCTCAGTAAATGCTTATAATTAGGAGCATTTTCCATCATGTATTCTACTCTTGTGTGTGACAAATGATACTAGCATTAGGAAATCTGCTGAAACTGTACTCTATCTCTGTAGCTACAGACATGTAACAATACACTTGTTAGCCATTTCCTGTTCTGGAATCAAAAGAGGCTCCTACTAAACATGACTACCTAATAAAGTGGCTGATGAGTGTTACGAACACATTCATATCCTTTAGAATTGAGCACTGTCCTTCTTGGGGCCACAAAACCCCTTAAACAGCTAATTTTTTTCAGCTACAATCCTGACCAAGTTCATCCGACCACATGATACCTGTCTTACAGTTTCTTCACTGATTTCCTGTGAGGTTTACATGAGTTGGCACCGCTGTGCTTCTCTGAAGTTTCATCAGTCTTTGTTCATCTAACTCTGGTCTCCTAAATGACCTTCGAGCTCATCTTCATTATTTGGAAAGTCCCAAATGGTCACATTCCCTCCCCCAAAATATCAGTGATTCTTCCCTGAAGATCTTTATGTTCAAAACTGCCTTCAAATGATATGTTTGTCATTTGTTGTCTCATCAATTGTTATAGTATTATTATTTCTTTAAATTATTTTATTGGCTTTGCTTGGGAGGCTTCAAGAGTGTGACCCCTTCCCGCCTCACAGTTGGAGCACAGCCTCCAGCCACCTCCCTGAAACACATTAGCCACCAGCCTAGTTTGCTAATCCTGAGATACCTGAACCACCTCCCATAGCACCCTGAAGAGTTACATAAGCCACTCTTCCCTGATAAAAAATTGCTGCACCAAAAAATGAAGTCATGTGGATATAAAAATATGTGCAAAAATTCAGACAAGCTGTATATTCCTTCATAGCTTCCCTAAAAACAGATGTTGCTTGTTCACCACCCTTTGAACATATCCAATGCTACTACCTACCTCAGTTGTGCAGCTTTTTAGTTATGGATAATATAAGCACAGTATAGACATTGAAATATCACATGATATCGAGCGTAGACATTGATTTTTCTGTTTACGATTGACAACATCTAGACTGAAACATAAATAACCAGTTATGCTGGCCAGTAGTACAGTTAATACTTTCCAGGTCGACTAAATTTGCTCATTACACAGTCCAGTGGAACAATTCTTAAGTTAATTGCCGGTCGTACCCCACTGACCTTTGACTTGGTGAAACTAACAGGCCATGCAATATTGTTTTATTATATGTTAGCCGACAGCCTATCTTCTTGAGTGAAATAAAATTATATTCTAAGGGAAAACGGTTTGTCTTTGTATGAGACCAACCCGCTATGAGTTATGTTTATGAGTACAGGACTAAATTGCAACCAAAAATTAAAACGAACAAAAACCAGTAACTTATAAATAATTCTTACTGGAATTCTTACTGAATGCGCCGGTATTTAAGCACGCCCGGTTCCGGTTTGAATAAACTTTATTTGTTGGCGTCGGAGAGACACGGAAACACCCCTGCGGCCCGGGGACCAATCGGAGGGCCGTCAAACTGTATTTTACACGGTGCGAACAGTATATTGTATAGTAAAGACAATTTGACTTATTTCAGAGATGAATGGCCCTTCTCTGTGTTTCTGCGAGCCGGATTTTTATACACTAAGCTGTATGCAGTATTAATAAGAAGAAACGTGTTAAAGCGCTTCACTTTCTATCTTTATTAGTGCAGAAATTTTAAACTACGCCTCCGAGAACTAAACAGCTAAAAAATAAAATTAAGCTCGCCAAATTGTTATGATTTATAATCGTTTTTACAATTAGAATACCCGAATATATTTTCCGAGCTTTAAATTATATTTATATAATATAAATGAATTCTAATAAAGATGAAAAAAATGAAATGTAAACATTACAAACTACATTTAAACCAGAGAGATGCACTAACGACGGAACAAATGTGGAATATGTTAGTTTTATATATATATATATATATATATATATATATATATATATATATATCATATCATATTATATATCATTTATACCGTCGAATGTTCTGCATGTCCACTGATCCTATTTTGAAAACAACAAATTAAATGCAGGACAGATCCCTTCTTAAGTCAAATTAATAATAATAATAGTAATAATAATAATATTAGTAGTAGTAGTAGTAGTAGTAGTAGTAGTAATAGTAGTAGGCTGACACCTTTGTCCAAGAGGACTTAAATAATAATGTTTATCATTGCAAATAATAGCTATGGATTTCTCATTTATAAAGCAGATTATTGTCAGTGCCATCGATGCTAGTGTGGGACGCAACACTCTGCAGTAGACAGCAGCAGTACCATATTATCAGAGATCCGCGCTGGTCTTTAGTTTCGTGAATTCGACGGAATGACGTCAAATAATGGCTTAATGACGTCACGCCGGGGAGGCCGTCTTGAGGAAGTGACGTGGCCGCGGCTTTCAGAGGAAGTTTGTCCCACGGTGCTGAAAGAAACTTTCCCCGGAGCGGCTGCGGGCAACGCGGCTATGGGCGCCTAACAGCTGGGGACGGTACTGTTGTCGTTGGGGCACAGAGAGCGCGGATCGCGGGTGCGACCAGGAGGAGGAGGTCGGCTGCAGGAATCTCGGCCGAGCCGCTGTGACTGGTGGCCCCTTCTTGCTCCCCGTCTGCAGTGCCACCTCTATCTGATATGGGGAAGGAACAGGAGCTCCTCGAGGCGGCCCGTACCGGCAACCTCGCTGCCGTTGAGAAGCTCCTGTCTGGGAAGCGGCCGCCGGCTGGGATCAGCGTCGGCTCCTCGGGGGGCGGAGGGGCGAGCGGCGGCGGCGTTGGTGGCGGCGGAGGAGGACACGGGTTCTCCAGTTTGCTCAGGTGGGAAGGGGCGGGGGCCCAAGCGACGGGGCGTCCATCCGTCCGTCCGTCCGTCCGTCCGTCTGCTCGCTCGCTCACTCACTCATTCACTCACTCACACCCAAGGTTCCTTGTAGAGGAAGCAGACTTACCTTGTTCTTACTGCATTCTTACTGTGCCTGTGTGCAGCAAAGTGTGAATATCCGTACTGCGCTGAAACAATAGGCAGCTGTGTGTGTGTAACAGTGAGAGAGAGATTCCACTGCGCGCCTTTTTCCTCCACTGTCCGTCCCGCTTTGCTCGCCATGTTCACCGAAGCTCCGTCTCTTTGTCGGGTAGCGACTCCGCTCTAAGGGCTGCTGTGTAAGGAAGGAGGAGTCCGGCATGGCTGCTGCTCCGAGCGCCACATTTTGTGGGCTGTCGTTTCACAGCGGCTCCTCACAGGGACACATTGGCTCCGACTCCTTTATCATTTACATTTATTTATATTTCCTGCTGTCAATCGCGGTTTTACTTAGTGTAACTTACTGTGGATGGTTAGTGTGTAGCACTGTGTAATCATGCATACTGTGTAATGTTGTTGTTCCTCTGTAACACAGTTAGTATTACTACCATGTAATGCAGTGCAGTAGTGCCAAAAGGGAGCTATTAATTCTTTATATGTTTGTAGTGTTTGTTGTGTACAGTTACTGTGATGTTGTTGTCACTGTATAAAATTGTTACTTCATGGGGTACTGACCAGTGAGGCATAGTAAAACTATGGTAAAACCACAATAAAGTGAGTGCAAGCAGAACTGCACTCCTGGAGCAGAATTACTGACACCTTACACAAACAGGACCCATGAACCAGTGTATCAGGTGTGTTTAAACGTGTGCTTCCTTAGGCCATCATACAGCATCCCTCGAGACTAAATGACATGTATGTGATTCAGAACATGCCCCTCACACGTGCAGCATAAACTTCCTCCGAAAAGATGCTGTTTCATCCCACAGTCCAAAGACATTTGTTTCATGTTAATTAGTCACTATGAATTGCCCATAGTTTGTGTGTGTGTGTGTTGGACTGCTCTCCCCTCCAATGTACACCCTGCTTCTGGGATCAGCTCTGGACCACTATGACCACCCCTGCCCTCACTGCACAGCCATTGTGACCCCCTGCTGAGAATGTTATGTTCCCATGCAAACACATGTTATTGCTCAAGGGATGCCCACAGAACATATTACTTGCATTTAGCAGTATAGAAGTGAAGTGTGAAATGACACCAGCTTGAAGTTGTCTGCTGAACTACCTCAAACTGTGGAACTAATTATATTAAAGCCTCTAATCGGAAATCCAATTTTTTGATGTTGTGCATTTAAGGCATCCCCACCCCCCGGTTTGTTGCCATGGTGCGATCAATGGCTGGTTGGCCTGTGCGGTGATAATGATGAGGCCAGCACATCCCCCTCCCCACTATATAATCAGCTCTGCCTCGCAAATGTCTTCTTTCAGCTTTATTGGTGTCTGCATTTCACAGGCAGGTGGCAGATTCATGGTTTGATATTTTCTTAGCAGGGGACATGTGTCAGTGTGCTGAGTTGGTTAATGTACTGTTCCCTGGGTATCAATCTGTTCATTCGGTCCTGCTTTAGAGAAGGAGGACCTGTGGGCATCCATGGTGCTGTTTCCAAAAGTGACAGTATAGCAGACAAATGCCTTGGTCTATGCTATAGATTTGTTCTGGGTTCTATTGGCTGTGTGGAGGAAATCTGCAGAGCCGTGGCAAGCCTGGGGAGGTGTTTGTTTCTGCCGAGAGCCGGTGCCACCCTGCATGCTTGGACTCGCCAGGGTTCCTGTAGCATCTTGCTCTGGAATGCTCCAGAATGTTGCTGGATCCGTGGTTTGGGACAGCACAGGTAGGTGAGGGAGGGACTCCAAGTGGGACCTGGTGCCCACCGACTCGAACAGGCCCACATGCCCCACCAACAATTGTTGACCGTCTGTGTGGGTAGTCTTGCAGGCCTTCTCAAGGGTCCCCTCAGTGATTCACAGTGTAGAAATTTTTCCAGTGCTGCTATGTCCCCGAACACCAGTGCCACTCTGAAGCCCTCCAGATGACTGTCCCAACAATTCCATGTGGGGGCTCATCTTCCATTGACCATAAGCAACATGTCTGATCAGAAACACCTGCTGGGGTCATGCATCTACTTTTCATCATCGTTTTAAATGAATAATCCATTTTACTAAATCTGTAGCTGAGTCTCCTCTGGTGGTGGCAGTCAATGTGGGAAATGGAAAATGACTCGCACCATGTTTGTGTTCTCTCCCACTGCTCCATGCTGTCACTGTGATGAGTATGTGAGGCTGTGTGTGTTGGCCAGTCACATGGTTCCTGTGCATCACTGGGAAGTGTTTGCTCTTGTAGGGCTTCCTGTGTGACAGTTCAGTGCTGTTGAAAGTTTTTGGGCCTGGGCAGACATTACATTACACTACTTAAGGACAAAACTGTGAGCTTGTTATTAATGATTATTTATCAGCACTTAGCTGATATGTTTCTCCAAGCTGTTTTATATAGTAGGATATTGTTGCTGTGTCAGTTCAGGGCAAGTACCTTGGTCAAGGGGCCTGCAGCAGGAAGTGGGGTTTGAACCTGTAACATTCAGACTGAAAGCCAATAGCTCCATGCCACCTTTTGCCAGCATCCCTTCAAATACACCTCGTGGCTTCCTGTAGATAGAAGCCTGCTAGTGGAGACCTGGTGTGTCCTATCTCCAACAGGCAAGTGTCTGTCCCTGAGGGATGGTTAGTCCCGTAACCAGCACATCCAGGAGAAGGCTTCCCAGTAACTCAGGCTGCGGCACAAAAGCTGTGGCTCTAAATACCATGAGGGATGGGTGGTTACAGTGGCCCTGTCTGCACATGCTTGACCGCAGTCCCTCCTGTGATGACCCCTGTAGGCTAACTCTTTGTTTCACACATGATGTGTGTGCATGCATGTGTTAGGGGTTGGGTTGCTGAGCACAAATGCAGTTGCCCTCCAAGTTGGGGTGCACTGCTTTCTGTCGCACTATTCCCCCTCTGCAGCCAGACAGCAGTTGAAAATACAAATGGGAAGATTCCCACAATTCTCAGATTCTATGCGAGCAGTTGCTGGCTGTGTGAGTGATGGAGGGGGGGGTGGGTTCAGCAGCTGAACTGGCATTGCCAACGTATTTTTAAGGCCCTCACCTTTGTTGTCATGTTTTGTCCATCCACTTGGTGCAGTCTTTTAAATATTGTCAGATGTTTTTGCTGCCAGACTTAGCTTAAGTTGTGATGCAATGATTGATTTTATTTTTCCCACAACATATTGTTTATGCACTACCCTAATGGGCTGTCCTGCATACGTGATATGACCTCGTGATGACAACATGCAACAGTCCCATAGAGGTAGCAGAGTTCTTCAGCCCAACAATACTCTTCATGAGTTTGCTTTGTCAGTCTCTTCTGTGGGAGAAATTGGAAACATCACAGAAGCACGACTCATTGCCTATTTGGAGATACAAACTTGTACCTTAACCTGAGCAGCTGTGCTTCTAATGGAATATCTAACAGATCACCTGGTCACGTGGCTAATTTAGATTTTCAAATACCCCTTTAGCAGATGCTTTGCTCCGAGGCAACAGAGTAAACAAAGGTGTGTTTCATCAGCAGACAGTTATAGATACAGATGTTTGGGGCCCTTGTGTATGGAACCATCAGGTGGCCGGAGGTGCTTGTGACAGTATGATGCAAGTTTATGGAGGTGTCATGAGAGAATTACATCTGACAGACACTACAATGTTGAAAGGGATTCAGTGGCTCTGAAAGACAGAGGGAGCTCATTTCTGCAACACAGGACCCAAAAATGAATATCTGTGGACTCTCCAGAGACCCTGCATGATTTGCAGCAGCCAAGCTATGATTTGTTTGCTTCAGGTTGGTAACTGTGGCGATTGTCCGGTCCTGTTGTTGCCACATTGACTGTGAGGGAATGGCCTCCTGCCAGGCTTGTTTAATTCTTGGTCTGCTATTCCGATAGCAATACACATTTGTCAACTCACCTATTGGCACCTCTTAGAACAGCCCAGCTGGAGGCCCTCAAGCTGCAGTTGACGCACTATGTTGTGTTTATTACCTGCTTACAAGCCACTCAAGAGCCGTAATGGGCAGCACAGCCAGTAATGCCCAGTTGGACAGCGCAGCTCAAATTGTTGCGGAGGCTCTACACATGGCCCCACCTGTGGTGAAACGCAGCCACTGTGAGGCCCAGGTAAGGTCTTTGTAAGGGTTGAGGTGGTGCCTTGGGAATCTGATCATCTTCCATTGTCACCTGTGAGGTTTGTTTCCTACATATAGGTTCCACTGCTGCTTGGTTCACGCAGCACAACGTGTCCCTCACATCACAAATGGACAAGCTTCATCAAACTGAGGAGTCTTGCAGCTCTGTGTTGGTGCTCCTTTACTAACTGATGCTGATCTTGTCTTGACATGGCACCTCAAGGTTCACTCAGTAGATGGCAGAGTGCTGTCATCTTGTAGAAGAAAGGACTCAGGTTTGAATCCTGCCTCCTGCTTTTGGACCCCAGGTCTGAACACAACTGAAACTTTATGGGAAGTTCTAGAGCACAAATTAGGGAAGTAGGTTTCCATCCATTTCATTTGTCTAAAAAGGGTTTTCTTCTTGAACTGTAGAGGAGTATCTCACTATACAACTCAGCTCATGTAGGACAAGATCTCAAGAAGGTCTGAAACTCTTCTTAACACAAGGGGAGGCCCTAATTATCATAGCTCCTATATTATTAGTTTTCAGTTGAACTTGTCATTCTCCCTGCTGTAGAAGTTAGTAGATGTGTAGTATTAATAATTATCAGTGTATTGTGATTTGACTATAAAGTGTCATGAGCAATACTGTGTCTGAGAAAGCACAGTAACAGTTGAACGTCAACAGGCCACTGAGTGCACTGTTGTGTTTCTGTTTCTCTGTCTATGTCTCCCTCTGTGCTTTTCTGCTAGTTTTCATAGCACTGCATCCTGGCCTACCCTGTTCCCGCTGTGCTGCTGTCAGCAGTCTGCAGCCTCCTGCTGGATTTGGGGTCCAATTCAGCCCTGCGCTCTGCTCCCCGCCGCACACTTCAAACATGTTTTATTTGAAGTCACAAAAAATGCACCAGCCTATGTACATATGGGTTTTGCCTCCAGCGTCGCCTTTCTCTTGCCCCGTTTGTTCAAGGTCTGTGGCGGTTGCTCTTTTCTCTCCCCCACACGGAATTCCACTGAAGCCCTTAGCCGTTTATTCTCAGCCGGTGGTTTCAGGTCTCATTCTTCACATCAGCAGTATTTATAGAGTTACAGCTTTCTGCTTTCACTCCTGACTGTTTTTTTTTTTTTTCTCCTTCTCCTTTTGCACATTCAAACAGGCCAATAAAGATGCTTCCTGCTACCCCAGTGCACTTGCCTGGGCATAATAATGCAGCCCTGTCATCATGGTTCTGTCACCCAAGGGCCCTGTTTATACCCCCTGTCCCTCACTGCTCAATTGAGAATAGGTCTTTCGTTGCGGCTGGGATGCAACATGCATGTGTTTGATGTGGTGCCTGTGGTCGATACCGTGTGGTTGCAAGGAGGAGGTGCCGTGGCAGCCCTGCTTCCTTCTTTGTGTGAGAAGCCACATGACAGCTCTCTTGACATATTGTTGCCTGTCTAGGGTCAACACACAACTGCTTTGCCTCAGCCATGCTACTGCAGTTAATTCACCATCCCAGGCAGTCATGCACAGCACCTTGACATTTGCTGTGTCACCCGATTCAACCTTACTTGTTAGTATGGCTCATGCTCTTTTTATATATGTGACTCATTGGTTGCGGTTGTCTGAAAAAGCAGATCTGGGACCTTCCAGAGACATAAATGTGGCCAGTCTCTTTTTTGAAAGTGGGTAACGGGTTTCCTTTTGTGTACATCTTTGACAGGTCCCCAGAATAGCCTATGATCAGTCCCCTGGAGAAGGAGGAGGAGGAGGAGGAGGAGGATGCTGATGATAACTTTTATTTAGCTGATACCTTTCTCAAGCGACAATGCTGTGTAATTTTATACAGTTGAGATAAGAGGGGTCTCCAGCTCATGAGACTGATTATTTCAGTGACCCCCCACTTTACATAATAGTAATCTTGGGTGTAAATAGAATATGACATACACAAGTTCCTAACCCAATTTAATAGTTATTTAATATTTAACACAGAATGGTAAGTATAACAGAGTGATCCAATGCACAGTGACAGCAGTTCCTTACCATTTTTGTATTTAATGTAGCGTGTGTGTGCTCTGTAGCGTTGTATGCTTGCAAATCAGTTAAAATGTTATCTTAGTACTTTAGCAAACTGTATCATTTCACCCAATGTAATGAATAGTATATTTCAAAATCACTTTAAATATTACAGTTTTATTTTTTGGTTTAATTTTGTTAAATAACCAATTTCTTTTTCAGATTTTTAGAAAATTCTGGGACATATACAGTATAGTTTAAAACCAGTACTGTACTGTGATGCACTAGGCTGTCTAGTTTTGTGCAGATTAGCAGTATAACTTTTTTGTGTTGCAGGAACTTGAGCTGAAACTGTCTAGAAAGCCTTATTTAGGCATTAGTTTGGCCTGTCTGGGGTCAGTTTTTATTGTTTCTCTTGTGTTGGTGCTGTAGCCTTAAAGAATAGAGAAGATGTCCCTGTAACACATGCATGTGGGCCCACTGTCCAAAAATCAG
Organism: Arapaima gigas; assembly: GCA_900497675.1. Taxonomy (NCBI): domain Eukaryota; kingdom Metazoa; phylum Chordata; class Actinopteri; order Osteoglossiformes; family Osteoglossidae; genus Arapaima; species Arapaima gigas. The sequence goes on along the minus strand of UFQX01000500.1, from coordinate 278,108 downwards.
CAGCATGCCACCCTAACTGGAACAGGCACCATTTGCCTGCTATTTCTAGGCAGGAGAACTGGGTCAAGTGCTTGCTGGGATCTGCGCTTTGAACGGAGACTTGGATCACCGTGCGAGACATTTGGAGAGGAAATGGGGGATTTCTGAATGCTGCGCCACAGGTGTTGATGGACAGCTTTGAGCAGGGGGCCTGCATGGACTTGGCAGCCGGTTATCCACCAGTAGGGTGCAGCACGCAGCCCACGAAATGGCCTTTTGAAGTTTCTTATCAGAAGTGCTGCTGTATTTGAGGAGTTGCTTGTTCATAATGTTTTTAATCTTTCTCCCTCCATTTGGTATTTGTTTTTAAATTTCATATGGCGTTTGGAGTTTGGCATTGACATCTTGCTACTGTTGTGTACATCCTAAGTTTTTATATTTTTCCCATTTAATGTGAACGTGGCACAAGACAGACATTTGGTAAACATTTTTTCCCCCCTTCTCAAAATCCCTGCCAGTACAGCACAGAATAAAATCTTCTAAGCTCTAGATTGCACATAGTGTATGTAATAACACGGTATGTTACAAGCAATGCTCAAGCTGTGTTGATCCATACTGTATGGTTTTGAAAAGCTTCATACTTGCTTACTAGAAGGAGGAGATAGTATTGAGAGTTTAATCCTGTTCTGGAAAGCTGAATTTTAAACAAACTTGCTGCAGCCATTTTTAAAATTGTTGCCAAAATTTGCCCAGGACAAAAGTCAGACTGAAACCAGAAGGCAAGCAGATGATTTGAATGCCGGTGCTCAGATCCTCCAAGATGACATAGTTTTATTTGTATAATTGGTCATGTTTATCAGTAAACTGATCCCCCAGGATGGTGTAGTTGTGTCAGTTCTCAGTCATGTTTACCCCTTGAGGTCAATTAAATTTTCTTGAGCATCCAGCTCATGTTGTAACAACTGCTACTCTTTGGGGTCCTTGAGCATTTTTTCTTGTACACAAGAACTGAAGCCTGTGTGGCTTTAGTAGGCTATGAATAGGAAACTGTGGAATGTACCATTTGGGGGTGTTGACTGCTGTCTGCTTGTACCTGCTGTTTTTCTGCTGCTGAAAAATTTAGTACTGTCCCATCCTGCCAGTTAAAATGGTTATTTTGGAAGCTATCACTCATAACACAGCTGCCGCTAGTTGTTCCTGTCTCCTTGAGTACAGAGCGAGAAGACTCAGCCTTGCCTAATTGTCATGTCAGTACAGTTTAGATCTCTTTTGAGAACCACGCGGAGCTCTGTGATTGGCAGGTGTGTGACAGGATATGCCGTGTGTTTCATCGGTTGGTTGGGCATCTGCTCGCCGGCACACCAGAGGACCTTGTGCTCAATTAGAAGTGATTTGGGTCCATGGTGATGGCTGTGGGTGCCTGGCACCATTGGCTGCCTTGCTCCATAGCAATTCTAATCCCCTGCTTGCTGAGGGAGTGCTAATTGGCCTGCTAGCAAATCCATGTTATTCCACACTGTGTTGTGACCCACCTGTGCTCCTTCACCCAAATCCTGTTTTCTTCCTGACTGGGCGGCATTGCAGTGAACAGGTCATGGTAATCCAAGTGATATATGAGATGAAAGAGCCCTTTTTCTCCCTGATGCCATCAAGCATGACTCTAAATGCACTGCAGTCAGTTACTGTGTGCTCATAGTTGTGCCAGGCATTGTGTGAGAGGCTCTGGGGTGTGCACACGTGTGCCAAATGCTCAGACAGTGGGTGGGCTGAGATCTTAGAGCTGAGGTTTTATCAGTTGCTTGTAATATCATTCGGCGTGCACGCAACACCAGTATTACTGGTGCTCTGGAGCAAGGTCATGCTAGCATGTCACTATTGGTGCCTGTGGGCCGGAACTAATTAGGTATTGAGAAGGAGAAGAAGTGGTACAACTAAATAGGGAAAGATTGCTTATTTATCTCACCATATGGTTATTTATTTGTGTTCTGATTATTTACTTTTTACTTGTGTCTGAATCAGCTGTTTTGCCACAGTTACTGTACTTGAGACTGATTTACATCTGTATCTGGGCAGCAGGTGCCATATTAGTTTGAACTGTTATCTTTATCGCAAAGGATTCAGGTTCAGATCCCTGCTCCTGTTGTAGTTCCTTTGGTTCAGGTACTTAACCAGAGCTGGCACAGTAAAAATAATTAATCTATTTATGGCTAAACCATTGTAAGTGTCATAACGTTCTAATTTGCTTTGGAAAATGCGTCAGCTAACTAACTTACGTGAATGTACCAGTTGTTACTTTTCTGTGCACATCACCCTGGGTGGAGTAAAATGTGTGAACTGGCAGAATACAGGGAAGACTGAGGTGAGAGGAAGAAAAATGCTGTATTTGACAGATGAGGTGGTCAACAGAGTACTTTTGAGGGTTGTCTCTGGGAACTCACATACAGATTCAGCTGATTTCCTCCCAGTCAATGGGTCGGAAAGTAGACGTTATGTTCTAGACCCCTCCTGCCAAATCGCAAATCTCTTACTCAGCCGGGGCCACATCAGATCAACATTCCCGCAGGGAACCTGGGGATTGGCACCAAGATCAGTCCCCGTGTGGGGAGCAGCCTTCCCTAGTTGGCAAAGAAGCCTGCTGCCAGTCCTTTGAGGTGTCCCCCTTTGGTCTACATGGTTGCCACTGTGTGTGAGAGGATGAAGGCAATTGCTGAGCAGCAGGTGACTCAGGCTTCTGAGCCTTGGGTGTGTCAGCTCTATGCTTTAAATATGATTACAAAGTCCAGTGTGCCTTTTCGTCAAGTCCCCACCTCCAACGTTTTTTTTTTTTTTTTAAACAGTATGGGACACCACTGCGCTTCAGTGAGAAACCTGATTATTTTTCTGGTATGTTTTTGCTAGACTATATCATTGAGTGTAACACATGAGAGTTTTATTGCCAAATGGACTGGAGTCTTATTGAGGTGGCATCCCAGGGGTGCAGTGTCACAGATCCCATGTTTATTTGAGGTGAGGAAGTCCAGTTGTCTATTAAGCAGAGCACTGCCTTGGTGCACAGTACAGAGCCTTGGACAGAGATATGTTCATTTTGCACAGTGGTTCCCGTTGTGTGCTTTTAGATCCTCTGTATTCAACCCTGCTGCTACATGAGGATTATTTTTAGAGCTAGAAGGTGCATTATGGAACCGGAAAGGGACAAATCACAGAGTTGCTAGCACGCAGTAGCAAACAGCAGGCACCCTGTGGTTGTGTTACATCTTGTAGCACAATTTTCATTTGAGCCTACGGTGCTGCATCAAGTAATACTGCTGCCTTGTAGCACCTGACAGTTCAGATGTGGGTTCAGATTCAACTTGGGAGTGGAGTTTGCACGTTCTTCCATTTTTCATGTTGGTTTCCTCTCATAATTCAAAGAAGTGTCTGAAGTGCATTGGTCACTAAGTTGCTAGTAGAGAGACAGAGGTGCGTGCGTGTGTGCGAGAGAGAGTTTATTATTGCTGTGATAGACTGGCATCCCACCATGGCTCTGTAGTGGAAAAGCAGTCAGCAGTAACAAAAGCATGAATTCCTGCAGCTTTTATGTCCACCATGTGGTGGTTTTTTTAAAAAAATTTTTTAATCATTATTAACATAAGATGTTCTGCAGTCTGCAGTTTCATTCATGTTTATGTTTGGTCTAAATTAATGGCAAAAAGTTCTGTGTCAGTGATGCAGTTTAAAGACGCCTCAGGTGTTAATGTGTTTGAACTTGATAGCTGAGCAATTTAATGAAAAATATTAGTTTCATCCCAGCTTGGTTTACGTGATGTAAGACTCCTGTACAGTGTCTTTAAAGTTCCTTTGCAGTTTGCATTTTTTATACTGATTGCACAAACCTTATATAGCAAAGAAATTATTAAAAAAGTTACATTATTTGATGATCTGTATTGCTCCTCAATTTTTTTTAAAAATCTCACAAAAACCCAGATATGCCAAATGACATTTTTGACAGTGGTCCCAGTGAGCGGTGTGGAGCCACTTGGTGCAAGGCTCGCTGAATGGTGCCCCTTGTGTCTGAGAGCACGGTGTGTAGTCTAAAGTTCAAGAGTCATTCGCAGTCGCTTGGGTTCACTCATTCACGTCCGCTCCACTGTGACACAGTGTCACATGAGCTGCCCCACTTTCTTGTTTGTAACACATTTGAAGTTGTGAAATATGAAGGTTTTGACAGCGTGTGAAATGTGATCTTTGTCCCTTAATGATCTAGTCCTTACACCCCCTCCACCCACAATGGCCTTGTCTCTGCTCAAGCACCAGGCCACCCCAGGTGAACGCCCTTTGCTGCTCTGTTTGCCTCAACCTGTTCCTGACCCCTCCTGCATGGCTGTCACTTCCTCATTCCGATTGCCTTCCCTCACGCCTGCTGGACGCGTTCTACATGCATTGCCCCCTGCAGGCCATATTTTACCACTCTGCTCTTGGGAGACCTTAGAAAGGATGTTTCTACTTAACATAGAAGAGAAAGAGGGTGCTTTCTGAAGAGAAAATTGTTAAATGGAGAAGAAACTTTTTTATTTCTTACATTTACATTACATTTATAGTGTATTCAGAACAATTCACTTTTTGTTATGTTGTGGTGTTATGCTAAAATTGTTTAATTTTTTTCACACAAGTCTGCACTCGAGCTCATAATAGCAGGGTGAAAACGGGAGTTTAGAATGTTTTGCAAATGTATTAAATATAAAAAACTGAAATACTGCATTGAGGTAAGTATTCAGACCCTTTGCTATGATACTTGGATTTTAGCTCAGGTGTATTCCACTTCTCTTGATCAACTTTGAGATGTTTCTATACCTAGTTGGAGTCCACCTGTAGTAAATTCAATTGATTGGTTGTGATTTGGACAGGTACACAACTGTCTATATAAGGTCTCACAGTAGAAAATGCATATTAAGAGCAAAAATGAAGGCATGAGGTCGAAGGAACTGCGTGTAGAGCTCAGAGACAGGATTGTTTCGAGGCACAGATCTGAGGAAGGCTACAAAAAATTTTTACTCCATGGGAAGTTCACAAGAGCACAGTGACCTCCATAAATCTTAAATGGAAGAGGTCTGAAGCACTCAGGGCTCTCCTTAGAGCTGGCCACCTGGCCAAACTGAGCAATTGGTGGGAAAGGGCCTTGGTAAGAGGTGACAAAAAACCCAGTGGTCACTTTGGCTGAGCTCCAGAGTTCCTGTGTGGAGATGTGTGAAACATCCAGAAGGGCAACCATCACTGCAGCACTTCACCAATCTGGGCTTAATGGCAGAGTAATCAGTTGGAAACCATTCCTCTGTAAAAGGCACGTGAAAGCCCGCTTGGAGTTTGCCAAAAAGCCTCTAAAGGACTCTAAGAGTGTGAGAAACAAGATTGAACCATTTGGCCATAATTCTAAGCATCGTGTGGAGGAAACCACGCACCGCTCCTCACCTGTGCAACACCATCCGAACTGCGAAGCATGATGGTGGCAGCATCATGTTGTGAGGGTGTTCTTCAGCAGCAAGTACTGACAGACTGGTCAGGGTTGAGGGGAAGCTGAATGGAGCAAAGTACAGAGCTTTCTTTAATGAAAACCTCTTCTAGAGTGCTCAGGACCTCAGACTGGGCAGAAGGTTCATCTTCCAACATTACAATGACCTTAAACACACAGCCAAGACAATACAGGAGTGGCTTAGGCACAACTCTGTGAAAGCCCTTGAGTGGCCCAGCTAGAGCCCAGACTTAAACCCAATTGAACATTTCTGGAGAGCCCTGAAAATTGCTGTCCCCCAACGGTCCCCAAGCTGGCAGAGTTTGAGAGGATCTGCAGAGAATCCCCAATTCCAGGTGCGCTAAGCTTGTCGTGTCATGCCCAAGACTCGCTGTAATTCCTACCAAAGGTGCTTTATCAAATTACTGAGTTAATGGTCTGAATACTTATGTCAGTGTGAAATTTCAGTTTTTTTTAAAATTTTTTATCAATTTGCAAAACATTCTAAACTCCTGTTTTCACTTTGACATTATGGGTATTGAGTGTAGATTGATGTGTGAAAAGATGAATTTAAATAATTTTAGTATAACATTGCAACATAAAATGTGAAAAAAATGAAGAGATCTGAATACTTTCTGAATGCACTGTATGCAGATGCTTTTCTCCAGAGCAACATATAGCATAGCATAAGTAAAAGTGTGCCTCACAACAGACAGAGGACTTAGATAAAAAAATACAGTTATAGAATCATAGCTTGTTGGTTTGATAGCAGTTTTTTGGTGCACATCTTTAAATAGCTGCACGTAGGGGGTGTCATGCTCTTTCTGAGTTGTGGTCCTCTCAGTATCAGTGTCTGTAAATGCATAACTTTGTGTGGCCAACAAACTTTCACTGTAGCTTTGGTGCTCAGGGTGCTAATCCATTATTTATCTCTTTAGGCTGGTTCTGGTCCTTTTCTTCTAGAAACAACCAGACAGGCAGCAGCTCCACAGCCAGAACTTGTCTTCCTGCAGGACCCCCTGGTGTCCACGTGGGTAGTGTAGGCAGGGCCCTATACAATGAGCAGTGGAGGGGATGTGGCCCTGTTGGTGTCACAAACATCAGTGTGCTGGACACAAAGCCTCAGGACGATGCCTCAGTGCATAGCCTCCTGGGGACCAAGTGTGAATGAGCGCCTTCCTCTTCCTCTTTCTGCTTTCAGAAGCTTGGCAGAATATGAGTCAGAGGATGGGGGTTTGCAATGCTCCCTCATATAACTGAGTGTGTCAGCTGTGTCATTACAGTATACAGTGTATATGAAACTGTTTAATTTTGGTTATGCACTGTTATGTTTGCATGTACATTCAACATGGGGCAGTGTTATGGTTCCTGTGTTAATTGTTGTGTATCAGTGTCCTCGTGCTGCTTGTGCATGCGTGCGTACTTGTGTACCCGATAAGTCCATTCTGATATGTCCGCTTCCATTGTCTTCACAGTATCTGGAGGGGTCCCAATGTGAATTGTGTGGACAGCACTGGATACACCCCCCTCCATCATGCCGCGCTCAACGGACACAGGTTAGTCTTCAGCAGCCTTATTCAGTCAGTGACCTGTGTGTCCTGGTAGGCTACCTGCAGTTGAACCACAGTCGCACTGCATGTGTTTCCCATCAGCAACTTCACATGTCACAGTGTGTGTGTGCTGAACATCTGGGGGCCATCGATGACATGCCTTAAGTGTTGTAAAAGGTGACTTGCACTGTTAAGCAGCTTATGCAGATTTATGTATGCTGGGTTTTTTTTTTTTTTTTTTTTACCATATCAGTCCAGGGTAAGTACTTTGATCTGGGGTACTGCAGTAGTAGGTGGGATTTGAACTTGGGTCCTTTCAACAACCTGCTGCTTTTTTAATGTACCTCTGCAGTATGTGTTTTTAGTTAATTTAAGAAAAAAGATCTAGCTGTAACAGTTAATGCAGGGAATCTCTCTGCAGAATGTATTATTAAATGTGTTTTTCAGTTATTAGCTTGATTCTTAGCTTCAGCTACTTCAGTACTGAGAGGGAGATGGCTTGAATAGCTGTATGAGAGTAACAGGAGAGTCAATGGTTTAACAGATAGGACTGGTGTCTCTCAGACTCTGGGGTCTACATTTGGAAGTGGGTTCAGATGGGGCTCACACCTTTTAGCATTTGTGTGATCACCCCATATTTCAGTAGATTTCGTCTTGGTGCTCCTGTTTCCTCCCACAGTCCAAAGTCTAAATGTAAATATAGGAGTGATGCTGAGGTGTGGTGGTCATGTTCCTCCTCTTCACAGTGAGGTGGTGGAGCTACTGCTGCGGAATGAGGCGCTGACAAATATTGCTGACAACAAGGGCTGCTATCCCCTGCACCTGGCTGCATGGAAGGGAGATCAGCGCATTGTCCAGCTCCTCATCCACCAGGGCCCTTCCCACTCCAAACTCAATGAACAGGTCTGATGGCAAAGCCCCAGCAGGCTTCCTCCCGCACAACCACACCCAGGGCCACTCCAGGGGGTCCCTTTACTGATTCTATATGCATATGTGTGTCGTCCTCAGCTCTGAAACAACCAGGAAGCAATTGGTAGTGTTTCATTTTCAGTTTAGCTTGTTTCATTAAGTCACTCAGTTTATTTTTAATGCTACACTCTGTCTTAAAGAATCACTTAGATTCTCATTTTGTATACTGAAAGATTAATGATGCTGAATGTGCTGACTGAGTTTATTTGGTGTTTGCTTTTATTGGATTGCCATTAGTAGAGACTTCAGAGCTTTTGCCCAGTCGGAAAATCCTCTCCTGGTTTTTTATGTGGAACTTTGTAAAAAATATTTGTCTGTGGAGTTGAAGGAGTATAAAACACCTCCAGATGCCCCATAAATTGTTTCCATCGTAATAGACTTGTTCTTCCTTTTTCATTCAGCTTCACCACATTCATACAGAGTTTTTCTATGCTGTTCTTCTATACTGGGTCCTCGTGTTATAAACGTCTGAGTTACAAATTCTCAATGATACAAGCCTTGTTCTGTCCATTGATTAATTTTGTTAGTTAGGTCCATGTTCATAAACTTGTGCCCTGGACGTCAACCGCATTTCCGCATCCAGCAAACAGCATCCATGTAGAATAGGGAGTGTGAGTCTAGATTAGTTAAATTGGCTTCCACCGTGTTTACCGCCCCTGTCTGGTGCTTTTGTGTGTTAGTCATTAATAACAAGATGACAAAAAGTGCACATTTATGGATTAAATTAGTCAACAGTTGGTGTTAAACAGGAATTTGCTGAGGTGATTTTTTTTTTTGTAATTTAAAATTATTTTAAAATTTAACGTACCTCAAAGTTTTTAAAAATATTTTTTATGCTAGCCATATTTTAGATTTTTACAGAACCTACCCAGCAAATAACATGAAGTACATGTCTTTTGTTATGCTTTCATTGATTGTATGCATGATAAAGCGATCTGAAAGTGACCAGATGCTGAGGAGTGTTGTATATCGTTTTTATAAAAGACAATAAAAGTCCTGTTACGGACAAGACAGATACAGAATTCCCTGCCTCAAATCCTGTGTTTCGAGAATAGGCTGTGAGTCTACGTATTTTAATTTATTTCAGCTTTACCAGAGAGAGAGAGAGAGAGAGAGTAAGAGTGAGTGTGTGTGTGTGTGTGTGTGTGTGTGTGTGTGTGAGAGAGAGAGAGAGAGAGAGAGAGAGAGAGAGTACATTGAGGAGAGGATGCAAGTCATGGAGGCTAGCAAGACCCCACCCACCGATGATGTGGTTTTATCCTCCATGTCACTGCCTTCCGGCCACCATAATCTTACCCACCCCCTGTTCAAGCTGATGTGTGGTGAGTTGCTGGGTGCAAGGAAGAGCTTGACTGCAGTATTGTGGAGTGAAATGATCAGCTGCTTCACGACGGTCTTATGATATAATGCTGTCTTGGGGTGATGCTGAAATTAAGCATCACCATGTTTAAGGTTTTAAGAAACTAGATTATTTTCAAATTTATTTTTTTTATTTTTTTACCCAAATCCAATTGATTTGACTATAAAGTAATTGGCATCTTCAGTGGATATGTTTGTCTTTCTGGGTTTTCCATTATTTTAAATTTAGCCCCACCATGCCAGCGCTCATTTCATTTCACATCGTTCGTCAAATGCCAGCACTCATTCACCTCCTCTGTTTGTTAGCGAATGCAGGCATCACGTGTGTCGCTGTGTAACTCACTGCCTATGTGGTAACAAACCATTGCCTCATGTTTTCTTCCTCCCAGAGCTCTGTAGACCACAAAGAGTTCAAACGCTGTGGGCCCTTTGACCCGTATATTAACGCCAAGGTGTGTACCCGGCACTGCTAGACCTGCTATGCTAAGCTGTGCTAGCCTACCCTCAGCTACTCTGTGCTAAGCTAGCCCACATAGTGCCACATTTTTCCTATGGCCCACCCAGGGTGCGTGTGGATTATGCATATCTGTCATCTGCATCTGTTTCTCTCTGCTTTTTCACAATTTCTTTCAGTATGCCCTTTTTCCTTTTCCTTCCTCTTGCACCCCATGCACGGCCTAGTTTGGGTTAACACACAGCCCTCCAGACAGCCTGTCAGTGGTGGAATTGTCTCAGCTCACTTGTAGATGGAGTTTTCAGTGTTTGATCTGTGCTGGAATTTATTCCTGCCCGTTATTGCTCATGTGCTGTAGTCCACCCAGAAGCCAGTGCACCTCGTCTGCATTTTTTGCTGTGGTGAATGCTGGTACTTCGCCAAGACTTCAAGTTGAATCCTTTTACTGTAAACTGGAGAGGGAAGGGGAGGCCGAAGCAAATACGAGTGGATTCTTCTGAGTAGTTGTAGTACATGCTAGGAACTGAAAACGTAGCAGCCCTTCCCCCCCCCCCCCCCCCACCCCTTCCTCCCTGTAGAAAGCCACAAACTTATTTATCACTTTGTCACTTGACATGGGCACCTGACAAACTGTCCTTGTAGACTTTGTGTGCAGAATAGACCAAAGCTGTCACTGTGCAGTTTGTTCTTCTGTCTTGTGACAGTTAAACACAGTTAATGTGCTTGGGAATGTGACAGCAGTGTGTCAGCCACCCCACTGAGGCTGTGTGTGGCATAGTCTTGAGTAAGCGGGTTGCAGTAATGGGGGCGTCAGTAGTCATTGGGAAAGCAGCATGTGGCTGGCATTAGAAAGAGGATGTTGGAAACCCTGTAGTCTGTCTACTGTGTCAACATGTATATAAAATGAGTGAACTGGTAGAGAGTTCCAGATAGGTGGGCAGACTCACCAGTAGGTGAAAGATCTCTGGTGTTCAGGGGCTGTGGCATTGCTCTGTAGCAGCACTGAGAGAACAAAAATGAGATAACACTCCTCCTTGGTTCTATAAGTATCACACTTTCCTCCTCCTCTCACCTACAGGCACAGCCACAGACTCCCTGTAGCAGCAGCTCCTCCTCACATGGGGGTCCCACTCTGCCCCTCTGTATTGAACAGCTCAGCTGTCAGTGTGAGGAAGCAGCTGTCTGGTTGACTCACTGTCAGTGTGTAGTTTCAATAAGGAAATGTGAGTTGTAAAATAAATGGGGCATTTCTGTCACTGGCCTTTCTGCGTAGATCATGTGGCGTGAGAACAGAAACTTAGGTAGCACCACAGACACCATTGTGTGGTGCAAACAGGAGCCCTGCATGTTGTCTAGTCACACTTATTCACAGAACACACACTTCTCTCCAAAGCTAAATGCAATGTTTTTTTAACTATTATTCTTCTGACACCTTACAGTGTTAGACACTGTACACTACACTCACTGTAAATTATTCACCCATTTACAGAGTAATTCTCTACTCTAAATGATCTGTATTCTGTGCACATGCGTGTGCGCACAGAATACAGATCATTTAGAGTAACAAATTCATCTGAAACATATATGCAGCCCAGTACAGATACAAAACAAACCCCACCATGTTTGAGTTTTGAGCCCCCCCCCCCCCCCCCCCCCCCCC
>UFQX01000500.1:0-266623 GCA_900497675.1 Arapaima gigas | reverse complement strand
GTTTTGGGCCCCCCCCCCCCCCCCTGTGTACAGGAAATGGATTTGACAGCAGTGGTGTCTGTTGGTGGTTGATCTTCCACACTCTGGGGTCTCCCACACAGCAGGTGTGATGAGATGTGCAGAGAGAGGTAGCGGTGGCTGTGTGTTGTTCTAGACCCAGCTACTGATATTGCATAAGGGGACGGTGTCTGCGCCCCTGACCCTCCACCGTTTCCTCCAACTGCTGGTGGTGATGTCATAGCCCAGGGGGGTACTCATTAGAGCTTTTTACCTTCAGCATCTGATTCGCTTATTACCCAGACCCAACACTCTGTATCCCAGGGAAGCTACTGGAATGGCTCAGAGACGTCGTTGCTCCTACTCTTTGAACAAACAGCTTTCAGACATCTCCTGTGTTCCTGAAATGCGGATGAGGTTTAGCCTGTAGTTGCTAAACAACGTTTCTGCCGTACACAATAAAGCGACAGTCCCTGAGACATAGCCTAGACTCATTACTTCTCCACTAGGTGTCACCTGTGTCATTGTCTGGGGCCCAGTGACAGAATGTCATTTGGATGCAATGTGCAACTTTCTGATCGTCTTTGTGTTGCACAGTTCTGGAAGTGACCAGTTTTGAATTATCACACTGCTGTACCTGTGGGTAAAATATATCATTCATAAATATCATTCCTCTACTGTTAATCTGCTCCCTTGGATGATCAGCTATATCTCACAGTAACTGGCAAGGGACAGTGCCCTGAGCTCCATGTATCTGATGTGTCATTCATTTTACTTCTCAAAGGTGCAACAGCAGAATCTCAGAGCATCACCTTGAATTTGAAGGAGGAACAAACTGGTTTAGTTTAGGGAAACTAAACTGTGCATCACATTTGTTATCAGTAATGTTGGGAGCTGCGTTATTCCATTTAACTGCAGGGTTTACATTTCTAGTCGTGCCCAAACATGGTCCAGTGCTGTACTACGTCACACCCATTGTCTCATCAACAGGCAGCAGAGTAAGTTTTACCCTGCACCCTCTTCTGGCTAATCCTGGAATAATGGGTTGCACCCATACACAATCAAGGGTGGGTGGATGGATGGATAAGTAAGTAGGTGGATAGATATATAGATAGGGTAGCTGAGTATGTATGTTTGTAAGAACATTGGTCAGTGAGTAGATATGGATAGTGAGATGTTGTATTGATGTATGGATGGTAGGATGTAAGATTGGTTAGGCGGATGGTTGGATGGATAGGTGGGTGGGCAGATTGATACCTACATCAATGAATACATTCATGGATTTTGGACAGATCAATGTTTGGATGGGAAGATGGCTGGATAGGTCTGCGTGGATGAATGGGTAGGTAGATAGGTGGGTAGATGCATAGATCAGTGGATAGATAAATGAACAGTAGATAGATGAATGGATGGATGGTCCATCAATGGTAGGTAGATGGGTGGACCCACAGGCACCAACCTAATGCTCACCCTCACCACTTTTCTCTGCTTGCTTCAGCTTTGCTACTTTCACATGAGTGTTTGCTTTGCTGAGTTCCTCTACAGTGGTCTGGACTTGGGTGGGTTCCTTTGTGCTACTGATGAATCAAATTCTAACACTTCACAACACCCCATGACTTTTTAAATTAATTTTTAAACATCCATTTCAAGTGTGATTCCCTTAAGTCTGCTTTTAATCATTTGCTTGGTTGCGGAAATGAGGGGTGTTTCTGTCAGGGCCAGATGGAGGTGTGCACACATCTCTATAAGAAAGGTTTAGTTTCAGTCCCCATTTGACTGTCTATATTCAACTTGTACAGTCCTCACAGACACCGGTTCACACCTAAGATACACCAGCTTCTTAAAATTTTGCCAAGACACCCTTGAGACATACCTGAGGCTCCAAATGAAGGGTTCAAGCACTTTTGAATGCACACAACAGCTGGATGGAGGCAGAATTTTCCTGAAGAAGTTAATGTCACATAAGTGTAACCAACAGAGAGGGGGGCTAGAGACTCGTTTGATTAAAGGTGCCCCCTTGTGTATAGTACAAGGGCAGAGTAACAGATGTCATGGTCAACCCAGGGTTCTGAAGGCCTTAGCAACCACTTAGTAGTCAGCGTGTATAATTGACAGCTTTTTGATATGAGCTACCTGGGTCTGGGTGAGTGTGTGTCTCTTCCATTAATCTCAGCTGAGGCTCCTTCCATTGTAGCTCAGTTTTCCCCATTCTTTTCCCCTTTCTCATATCGCCCCCTTCGTACATGTCACAACCCTTCGCTGCCCTCCACAGAACAACGACAACGAGACACCACTGCACTGTGCTGCCCAGTATGGCCACACGGAGGTAGTACGCCTCCTGCTGGAGGAGCTCACGGACCCCACATTACGCAACAGCAAACTGGAGACACCACTGGACCTGGCGGCCCTCTATGGGCGGCTTGAAGTGGTCAAACTCCTGCTTGCTGCGCACCCCAACCTGCTCAGCTGCAACACAAAAAAGCACACACCCCTGCACCTGGCTGCCCGCAATGGGCACCTGGCTGTTGTGGAGGTACTGCTTGATGCTGGCATGGACATCAACTATGAGGTGAGTGGGCAGGTTCCACCTGCTGGGTGTGTTTCAGCATTGCAGCCGCCATCTTGGATTATGCAGAGTCCTCCAAGAGTTTCTCTTGAGTTTACTGTCTAAATAATCTACAGTGGGTCCAGAAAAATTAACTTTTATTTAGTATTTAGTACTTTTTTCTTAAATGGAACTAGCAGTTCAGAGAGTGTGCCAAAGCTTCAGCAGATTCTCTGACAGATGGCAATCATAACCAGTAAATGCTGGCTTAAGTTTTTTAGCACTTTGCTGTAGCTCTGGCCAGGGTTCTTTATCGTGCTTTCTTATTTACAACTTGTTAAATGCTGCTGCTAGAGGACTTGAAACCTGCTGGCACATGCACTAGGCTTCTTGGCACACCAGAGGCAAGGGCAGTCAGCTAGCCTGGTCTCCTTCAGCTGCCAGTAGGGCAGATAGCACTGCTCTCATCCCAAAAAAAACCGACTCCTGCCTCCTTACTTGCCTACGTCACCTTCTCTTTTACATTTTTTCATTTGTCAGACTTTTTTTTGTTCCAAAGGGGCACAAAGCTAAGAGTTAATAACAAAGACATGATTCTCAGAGTTTAGTCACTTAGTCTGATACTACTGTTTTTGCAGATGCCGTCACACCAGTAGCTGTGTATATAAGTGGTCAGGAGCCCTTGAGCCCCTCCATGTTGCAAACAGTCTGAAGTAGGGTACCTGCTGTAGTTATTCCAGGTATATGAAATCAATTTTGTGTTGTCTATAAGCTGGAGATGTGCCAGATACCTGAGGGGCTCCAGCCGGCCAGTCCTGATGCCATCTGTGCAAGTCTCCCCAATGTTCCACTCTTCCTAGTGTGAAGTGTGACATGCCCTCCCAGGTCCTCCAGTTCCATCTCAAGCCTCCTTTCAATTAGCATGTGGTTAAGACCTGGAAAATTGCCTCTGTACTGACTTGCCGACCGAATAACTGACTCTAGCGGAAGTCCAGGCCCCGTGGAGGAATTGAGTCACCAGACCATGGCTTGCTGCCCCCCTGCCCAGTCTGTCTCGGTACATTCATGTATCTTAGTCTTACAGTCTCTGCTGCATCCCTAAAGCAGGACCCCTACAGACTCAGCTGGGCAGCTGAACATACTAGCACTGTTGTAGAATGGAAATGCCTTGAGTGGTCTGTATAGTGGAGGGCAGGGAAAAGACATACAGGGCTGTCTGCCAGGGTGTGTCTGCTGATATCACACTCTTCCACCCCCAAGTGCAGTAAAAGTGAGTTGTGACAAAGGCCCTCTGTGCTGTGTGCCTTCTAGACAGAGAAGGGCAGTGCCCTGCACGAGGCCGCCCTGTTTGGGAAGACCGAAGTGGTGCAGAAACTGCTCGGCTCAGGTAAGAACTCCTTCTCCACTTCCTCTCTCCCACCACTGGTCCTTAATCAGGTTTTCCTCCCCTATGCACTTGGTGGTGCAGTATCACCCACTTTTTTTGCTTGAATTTTAAGGTCTAAGTGTGGTATAAGCATTGAATTACGACGTTTGTAGTTTTTCAAATTTTATTTCCTTTTATTTTTAACATAAAATTTTCTCCAAACCAGCTTTTAAAAAAATATATATATAATATGTTATTACACACTACAAATAATTCCAACATGCACAGCAGCTTAACACAAGGTGCATGGCAACACAGTGCAAGTAACACACAAGGTAACGCAGCTCAAAAAATAGTTATGAATTGCACTTATAGTAGACAATGGAAAAAAATTTTGTGATTCATAAGGCGCTTCCCTGGAGTGTTTTTTGCTGTCATGTTCCCATGAGTGTTATCAGAAATCACCTCTGTGGGGTCAACCACATGTGTGACTGTATATTGCCTGTTGCATCTTAATGAAAGTATGGTTAAGTATGGAAAAGTATTTTGTGCTCCCTTGCATACCTGTTGCATAAGGGTGATCAACAATAAATAATTCTTGCTTATTGGAAGAAGAGTGATTGTGTAACAGTCAGGAATTGTTCTGCAGAATAGTAAGCCCAAACTTACACAGCTTCTCCCCTTGTTGTTACCCAGGGATCAATGTCAACATGGTGGACAAGAAAAGCCTGACTGCTCTGGATATTGTCAAGGACATGCCCTCTCAGAAGAGTCGACAGATTGCTGCTCTCATTCAGGGTTGGTTTGCATCCCTGCACACACCACTATCTGCAGAAGAATAAGCCCAGTCTGGGGCTCCTGTGCTTCTGTGGGGGGCTGGGTAATGTCACACTCACATAAATAATCCCAATCAACCAGTTTAGATCTCTTCTCTTGCTCCAAAATAAAAAATAGGTGATTTCTACTGCATTGCATGCCCCAAATTCAAAATGACATCCAAAATGATGCGCCATTTACTTTTTTCTTTAATTTTAATTTTTAAAAAGTATAAAACATATATTTAATGCATTATCTACCAGAGACAGTGGCATGTAAATGTGTCCTTTTATTAATCTAAACATGCTGAATATAAATAATGCTTTATGAATGTTCTAGTAAAGTATATTTAGACATGATTACAGGTAAGAAAATACCTGACCCTACAGTTTTACACATTTTTTCTAGAAGCCTTTCATCTGTAACTGAATTCTGGGAGCTTCTTTGCTGAGACTGTAGCAACAGTCTGGTGGTGTGTTTGGTGACCATCTTCTTGTATATCTTTTCTAATATTTGCATGTAATACAAAGCTTCAGGTGTTAACAAAAAACTTTTTTTTGCTTATTTATCAAAATAAGGACATGCATTTCTGTAAAAATCATATTTGCATTTACTGCAGCAAAATTCTGTGCTGTATGGTGTATGTAATATCTTGAAGAAGTGGAACAACACCTCTTTGTGTTGTTTACTGGGAGACTAGTGAAACCCCTAATAAGTTCTCATCATCAGCAGATAGTAGTTTTCCTAAAAAAAAAAAAAAAAAAATCTAATTTATGGACACTTTGCTGTAATGTAATGTGCTGGTAGAATCACGGTGTGTAACCGGCTCAGTTTTTCATAATTTTTTTTGCTCGTCCATTGCTCAACTTCCATCACCACATTCATTTTTCTTGTACCAGTTTCTCGACCGCCAGCTTGGTCCAAACCTCTCAGTCCTGCTTTTCTGGAGTTCACATGTGGGGAGGAAAAAACACCAGGCTATTAAAACCATTTTTTTACTGTGAATAAACAGTAACTAATGTTTGAATGTGGTTGATACTCACTAGTACTTGGCAGTACTAGTAGGTCTATGTTTTGATCTTTGGGGAACTAGGGCTGTTGTGCACCACCATATAAATCTGCACCTGTCCCTGGGTGAATGTGAAATTGGTGTCAAAAACAGAAATAGTGTAAGGAAAACATTCACTGTGAAACTGGGCATTATTTAAGTCAACAGCAGAACAGTTACTTTGGTAGACTAAACTCTTTTAAACATACAAGACATTTGACAGCTGAATTTTTTTATTTAAATATGGAAAATAAACTGGAATGGTGACCACTGTGCTCTTCCCACTATAGGTCACATGACAGGAAATGCACCTGACATGGCCCTACCACCTCCCCCTCCTCCTCCGCCACAATGTAATGACAATTTAAATTCCAAGAAGAGAGGTGAGTGAATGTAATCCTCCCCCCATGTAAAGCTGTCCCATAGCTCCATTGTGATATGGTTTGTTGAGTGTCCGTGTCAGTCATCTGGGGATCTGTCACTATTTAAATAAACTTTTCAAGTGTTTACATTGTCATGTACTGTGCAACATGAGACATCTGTTGTCAGGCAGTAGGAGTAATGCTTAGAGCTGTTGCTTTGTCATCAAAAATATTGGTTACAAATCTTTGCTGTGCTGCAGTACTTACCCTGAATTGACACAGGAAAAATTACCTATCTGTATAAATGTGTAAACCTTTAAGTCACTTCATATAGAAATTCAACTCTGTAAATCGCCATTAAAAAAAGATTTTGAGACAGCAACTAAAAGTGATGGAGGACAGATGTGCTGAATGCATAAATGAAAATGTTGTAAACTGAAAGGTGGCACAAATAAAAGCAGAGCTTTCGTAATGGCAGCATGGTTGGTTAGGAGATATACAGTGGTGCTTGAAAGTTTGTGAATCCTTCAGAACTTTCTATTTCTGCCTAAATTTGACCTAAAACTACATCAGATTTTCACACAAGTCCTAAAAGTAGATAAAGAGAACCAAATCAAACAAATTTAAAAAAATTAGACATGGACATTTATTTATTGAGGAAAATGATCCAATAACACATCTGTGAGTGGCAAAAGTATATGAAGCTTTAGGATTAGCAGATAATTTGAAGGTGAAGTTAGTCAGGTGTTTTCAATCAATGGGATGATAATCAGGTGTGAGTGCTTGACCTGTTTTATTTAAAGAACAGGGATCTATCAAAGTCTGATCTTCACAACACATATTTGTGGAAGTGTATCATGTCACGAACAAAAGAGATTTCTGAGGACCTCAGAAGAAAAGTTGATATACATCAGGCTGCAAAAGGTTACAAATCCATCTCTAAAGAATTTGGACTCCACCAATCCACAGTCAGACAGGTTGTGTACAAATGGAGGAAATTCAAGACCATTATTACCCTCCCCAGGAGTGGTCGACCAACAAAGTTAATGCCAAGAGCAAGGTGTATAATAGTCTGCAAGGTCACAAAGGAACCCAAGGTAACCTCTAAGCAACTAAAGGCCTTTCTCACATTAGCTAATGTTAATGTTCATGAGTCCACCATCAGGAGGACACTGAACAACAATTGTGTGCATGGCAGGATTGCAAGGAGAAAGCCGCTGCTCTCCAAAAAGAACGTTGTCGCCCGTCTGCAGTTTGCTGAAGATTACCTGGACAAGCCAGAAGGCTACTGGAACGATGTTTTGTGGACGGATGAGACCAAAATAGAGCTTTTTGGTCTAAATGAGAAGCGTTATGTTTGGAGAAAGGAAAAACACTGCATTCCAGCATAAAAATCTCATACCATCTGTGAAACACGGTGGTGGTAGTATCATGGTTTGAGCCTGTTTTGCTGCATCTGGGCCAGGATGGCTTAAATGATGAATTCTGAATTACACCAGCAAATTCTAAAAGAAAATGTCAGGACATCTGTCCGTGAGCTGAATCTCAAGAGAACGTGGGTCATACAGCAAGCCAACGACCCTAAGCACACAAGTCGTTCTACCGAAGAATGGTTAAAGAAGAACAAAGTTAAGGTTTTGGAATAGCCAAGTCAAAGTCCTGACCTTAATCCAATAGAAATGTTGTGGAAGGACCTGAAGCGAGCAGTTCATGGGAGGAAACCCATCAACATAACAGAGTTGAAGTTGTTTTGTATGGAGGAATGGTCTAAAATTCCTCGAAGCCGATGTGCAGGACTAATCAACAATTACCGGAAACATTTAGTTGCAGTTATTGCTGCACAAGGGGGGTCACACCAGATACTGAAAGCAAAGGTTTGCATACTTTTGCCACTCACGAATATGTGTTATTGGATCATTTTCCTCAATAAATAAATGTCCATGTCTAATTTTTTTGACTCATTTGTTTGATTTGATTCTCTTTATCTACTTTTAGGACTTGTGTGAAAATCTGATGTAGTTTTAGGTCAAATTTATGCAGAAATATAGAAAGTTCTGAAAGGTTCACAAACTTTCAGGCACCACTGTAAACCTGTGAGGCAGTACGTGAAAATGTAGACACATCACTGTAGTCCATATGTCCGGCATTACTGAGTCTGGCGAAGCTGCACCACAGCCCATAGGACTGAGAGCCACAAAGCCACCAGCTGACTCTGTGGGTGCTCTGCTTTCCTCTAGTCATGTGCACTGGTCTTGGGACTCTGTGCCCATGGCCTCTGCATGTTTTCCAGGCGACACAGAGCTACGGACCACTGAGCGGGCCCCCCTTCCACCTATGGCCCCAGAGGAAGAGAGTCCCTATGAGGTGCTGTTCGAGGCCACGTCCTGCCACTCCTTGGACAGCCTGGCCAGTGGCAAGTCCTCTGACCGGGACTCTGGGCGACCTGACAGTGAGGTGGGCAAGGTAGGTACGCACAAATGTGAAATGCATGTCTCTGGTATGACCACCCGTTTGTTTGTGTGTGTGTGTGTGTGTGTGTGTGTGTGTGTGTGTGTGTGTGTGTGTGTGTGTGTAAGTCATGACTGAGTTGTGTGTCAGTTATCTGAGTTCTCCTCCAGGGGGAGATGTTACTTTTTAAAAGACTTGTTTCACCTGCAGTCATTCGACTACTTTGATACAACTCAAACTCTGTTATGTACAGTTCTGTATAAAACAGGATTTAGTTTGCTTTCCCACATTAGGCTGAGATTTAAAATCATCTTACTTGTGGTGGAATGGAAAGTTCTGGAAAATGCTGTTTTTGAAAATGTTGCTGCTGCTTTAGAAAGCAGTCAGTAGTATCATTGAGAACTGTAACGTGTGGGTGGTGTACCTTGTTTGCCATTCCTGCTAAGCTAGCTGTGCCTTAAATGCAGTCATATGTTGATGATATAATGACCATACGTGATGGGCGGCGCAGTATATATGATGTTGGAGGCATGTGACAGTAAAATGCACAATGCACTAACTAGCCTTGCTATCATTGCAGAAGGAGCGCCCAGTGCAGCCCTCACAGCCACCACCTGCACCCGAGGAGGATGTTAGCTCCGAGGTACAACAGTAAAACCAGACAACTGACATCACACAAACAGCAGAATCATGCAGCACCTGGCAAAGTCCACTTTGATTAAATGTCATGGTAATGGAAAATAATCTGTGCACATACTTTGGGATTTAGGTAGGGTGACCTCGTAAGTTTTAAGACACAATATTACAGCAAACGATCACGTAAGAAGAGCACGATAAGGGACATGGAGCTGCTCTGTGAACTCAGATGCCACTCAGGAAGGAAATAGGTTGCAGACCACATGGCACTCACCCACTTTGCCTGGACGCCTCCTGGGCTCAGTAACTTAAGCGCATTGGTTACAGTGGCCTGCAAAGGCTGTCGTGTCATCCAGTAGTGACTGGCAAGAGATGTAAACGTTGGCGGTCAGCAGGCCTTAAGTCTGACCTGGGGTGATATTCGGGCCATATTGCATCTGAAGCTGGTGTGTTGATAACAAGGAGACTGTGTGCGGATGTCTGTGTGTCCAGCAGCCCTCTTTCCTCCACTTGCAACCCTCCAGCAATTAGAATATTCAAAAATAAATGAGAAATCATTGTAACCTTCTTATAAACAGTATTAATAGGCACATTTTTGATACTCAAATGACATTAACACATACTGTATTCTACATACCTGTAAACTGCTATATTTGCAGTTCATTACTTTATGTTGCATCTTTTGACCAAATGAAAGCTTATTTGTATTTACTGTTGTCTGAAAAAGGGTGCTGTGTAAAGGTATTTACCGTTATTCCAATTTTCTGTTTTTGCAGCTTTTTTACGTTAAATTTGATATGTTTATGCCAGTTCTATTTGTATATGAATGTTTCCTGAGACAAGATGCCAGTGAGTGACAGTAGTGTTGTTTTTATGCCATTTTCCTTTGTGTTGAAAATGTATATATATTTGTGTAACCTGTGTTTGCTATGGAGATTTATGATACACTGGGATCTGTGAATGATTATGGACTGTTATTGGAATTGTCATTGGAGAGCCTTGTGAAAGTAGTATGGGCAGTCTCACACACATACACACCCCAAGAGCCCCGTCACTGGCTGCTCCCTGAAGGAGTTGGACAGGCATCCCCTAGTTGCTTGGACTTTACCATGAAACAGAGTATTGCCCAGCCTCCTCCCATTCAGCAAATTTCTGCTTGTTGCCTCAAATAAATTCACTCCCTTATAAGTATTTGTGGCAGAGTGTTTGGCCTTAGAGGCCAGAAGTCAAGTAGGAATCCAGTGGGCTGTAGAAGGGGAAGCATTATGAACATGTTTGTGTAAAATACTAATTTAATACTCTATATACAGTACGAGATGGCAAGCTGGGTGTAACCTTTCCACATATGGACTGTATTTAGTTGAGAGTTTTGCAGTGACATATAGTATCTGGACTGGGAGTTGCAGTTGTATGTGCAAGCAAGCAAGGGGCAATGTGACACCGTGGCATCTTCCTTTGCAGGCCATGTATACAAACAACAGTATTGAGGAGCGGCCTGATGCACCAGAGGATGAGGAGGAGGATCACACATATGAGTTACTGGTGACTGCGCAAACCAAACAGCCTGCCCTGGCACACCCAGCCACTGGTGCGTAGCTATACAGTTCATCTGCCATTGACTACATATTATAATGACTGGATGGTCTTGTGCCTCACAGTATTTTTATTTTTTATATATATATTTGTGTGTGTGTGTGTGTGCGTGTGTGTGTGTGTGTATTTCCCATAAGTTTAAAAATAAAAAATAAAAATGGGGGGAAAAATATATATCTTTAGGCTATGGCCTGTGGTTGTGAGATGTACAATCACAGTAAAAAATGTTTAATTTTAGTTTTAAGTCTCTATACATGTTGTTGTTCATGCCGTTTTGTTAAAATGCAACATTTTGCTTGTAGGTTCCTATCAAGGTTAGTATCATGTCACAATTACTTTTTTAAGTCATGTAATGATGCATTGAATGACAAGTGTCACATGACAGGATGCCCCTCTTCCTATTCGTCTGTTTATGCCACCTTGTTCTCCCTTCCTTGGCCTGACCACAGTGCCAGGCTCTCGTGGTGCCAATTATGTACAACACCAGGAAAGTGAGCCCTTTTAGCAGTGTTTCTGAGAGAGCTGACCTGTGCTGATACCCTAGTTAGTTGTGCTCCAACTGACTGGGACTACCGTGCAATGAGGCAGACACATTCTGGGCCAGATTCAGCCATAGATCCTTCACTAGTCTAATTTAATTAGCTATGCAGCTGATCAATAGTTATTTTCAGCACAGTGTGTGGTGGGGTGAGTTCAGGGGTAGAGCAGACAAGTCCTTTTGTCACCATTGGCGAGCTCAGTGACCCCTTGGTGACTGCTACTGTGAATTTCTAGCATGGTGCTCTGGCCTCATTCTTAACCCCAATACATGGGGGGTGGAGTGGGTGGCCATTTGGGTGAGGGTTGGGCTGGGTGTGGGGATGGCATTTCTCCAACCGTTGCTCAAATTTTTTTTTTTTTTTTTTTTTTTTTTGCTTCTGGTTGCATTGTGCACAGTTGCATCAGTGCTTAAAAGTCAAACCAACCATGAATAGAGACTGGGTCTATGGTAAGCCACGGTAAATTAACATAGGATTGCTGCTCATTATAGAGAGCATGTCTCAGTTTGACAGCTTCACATAGCACTCTTGAATGGCATGCCACCTAATGGGATTAAAGAGGATTTAATTAGCTGCCCATTGCTATCTTCTGTTAATAAAGTTGTTTCAGAAACAAATTCCTAAGGCTGTTTTTCCCTTGGTTCCTCCTCACTCACCCATCAGTGGAACTACTGGATCGTTCCATGAAGGAGACAAACCGGGGGGAAAGTTAACAAGTGAAGAAATAATTTCACGCACCCTGTGGGTTTAGTTTATATTGACTGAGTTGGAATAAAAAATAAATATATAAAAAATAAAATTAAAAACATAATAAAAAAAAAAATATTGACTGAGTTCAGTTCTGAGTATCTTGCATTCCAAGTCATCTTGGACAAAGGTGTTAGTTAAATACTAGTTTTATTACTAATAAAGGATGATGACTGTAATGATGGTGATAATAATAATGTTAAGTGTTGAGCTAGGAGTAGTCTCTAAGCATTCCCTCATAATTGCAAAGTCACACTCTGACATGCCCTTCCTTTGTGCCAATCCCAACTTCCCATGCACTTACTTGCATTAAACATGCTACATTTAAACTTTGATGCCTGCCAATGTGCACACGCCTGGCCTTCCCTCCTGATGGCAGAGTTCAGGCTGAGCCAAGTCTTCTTTTGAATGACAACCATTTTTGTTTTTTTTAAACGACATTTGACTTCAATTTTGAATAAGATGGTGCATTTGATGCCTTTAGTGTTTTGTCTTAATACAACCATTTATTGCAAGTGCACTTGGCTGATGTACACCATTGCCTTCAAAATTATTTATTGGCAGACACATGAATTGCATGCAGTTTACTGTGAAAGTTCTTTGTCTTCGCTGTGCAAAAGCTGAAGCCAGTAGCCATCTACTGTGCATCCCAAAGCTGGATGCTAAATGTAGACAATCAGTTTTCTGCAAAATGCTGCAGGTCCGGTAACTTCATGTTGGATTGTGATGTTGATGATCTTACTCATCCTTGCACCATTATATTTTAATTTTCTTTGCAGATGAGGACTGTGCTGTCCTTTCTTCCAACAACCTCCTACCTCAGGTAATGTAGGCTTGCATTAAGTCTGACAGTTTCACCAACTTGTTTTTATGTACTTTGAATGTTGTGCTGTGTGTGTTTGTGTGTATAAACACATACACCTTATATAGTAATGTTTCTTTATAGTGCTTATGTGTATAGGGTTCTGCACTATATGTCTCCTTTCTTTCAGTTCTGTTATAACGCTTAATGTTGCATCTCTCTGTGGGTGTGGGGCGTTCTCTGTGCTTTTCTTGTGCATGGCGCCCACCCTTAGGTCTGCGACTTGCTGCACAGAAGTTTTGGGTGCATTCACGTTTTTCGCAACTTTATTTCAGCCATTTTGCTTTTTTTTTTTTTAAAACACAATGGGGATGCCGACCAGTTAAGGAGGTGGAGAAGCAGAATCTTACAAATGTTTTAAATACAGATGTTTACATGATTTTTTTTCCATAGTACTGAAAACCTCCTGGTACTTGGGAGGTTTTAATCTTCGTCTTTTACCCATAACTTTCCCGGTTCCATTTGTCTGCCAAGCGTAACAAGTCCTTGTGCTGCCATCTACACCCACCCACACAGCCATTTAACGGCTGCAGTCCTCCATTTCATTCATCACCTCCATTCGGCATCTGCGGCAGAAGCTTTGGCCATGTCACATGTTGGTTAGTTATGAAGTAATGGTGCTCCAGTGTGTTGCAGCCAGCAGCCATATCATGCAGTTGTTCTGGGTAATGTAAAACTTCAGTCAGAGTGCATGAAAGGCTGTTAACTGCATGTGACTGCGGGCTCAATGTCAGTGTGCTGAGCCTCTGAGGGCGTAGAGGGTCAAACAGCCTTTGATGTGTGTGTAAGTTATAGATACATAGTATTTTTTAATTTATTTTAATTTCCACCCCATTTCCTACCATAACAGCAGCGGAAGGCAGCCCCGTTGAGTGACATCCGACTCCCACGGCAGCCCAGAGACACCCTACAGCCCCCGGAACGAGCATTTGGGCCCAACAAAGCTGGACTGCATTCTGCTAGTGGTGAGTGTGTGGCACATAGCTTAGGAGTGTGTGTGTGTGTGTGTGTGTGTGTGTGTGTGTGTGTGTGTGTGTGTGTGTCAGAGATAGTCATGCTTGCAGCTTGTTGCTCAGTAGCAGTGTGGTGTTAAGGATTGCTGGAGAGTATGCAAATCAGTGTGTTTTACATCAGGAATGCTGCAAATCTTGGTCATACCCCACAGAGACCTTAGTACTGTAAGTTCTACCTTGTTATTAAAATAGTCTAGAATATTTGCATTTATTTAGCTAATGCTCATGCAGAATGTAAATTCAGTAGTTACTGTGGTTGAAGATCAGTATTCAGGGGTGTGCATGTTGTATTTTTAGAGATGAATCTCTTGCTGCATGACACTGGCATTCCTTCTCAACATGCCAGAGTCAGTAGCATTTGACAACTAGTGACCTACACCCTCTCGGTAACCTTATTTTGGCTGGCAGCTGTATTTTGCCTCCCTCCTGTCTCCTGGTGCCTCCTCCACTCACTACTGAATATTATATTAAAATATTGTAATTCAGAAGGTGATGTAGTGGTTAAAGCTACAGCCACCTTCTCAGAGGACCCATCTTCAAAACCCACTTCATGCGATAGTACCATTGAATAAGGTGCTTACCCTGAAATAAGACAATACAAAATACTTTGTTGCTACTTAGTAAAGCTGTGTGTCTGAGGAGGAGCAAGACTGTATCTTTGCATTGTTTGTTTAAAAAAAAAAAAACTGCAACACACACAACAGCTGCACACACTTCCCTATGCAGTGTTTATTTTAGCACAAGTGTGTCATGCTCCATTCCATTCCATTTAAACAATCTCACTGAGGCAAGTTGGCATCTTTTCACACATGACCCTCACCCTCTGTGACCTGAGACTGGAGGTGTCTGGTGTCTGGTTACTGTGTATGTAGTACTTCCAAGCCAGTCCCCCACACACTCACTTGGGCAATGCAACAATGTTACCGAGATTAGGCATCGCTGCTATCTTATCTCAGCAGTTTGACTTTGACAAGATTTGTGCTAGAAGAACAACTGTTTGTCTAAGTCTGTTTTTGTCATTTAGCATATTAACAGCAAGAGAATACATGTTTTTTGGCAACTATTCCACACCTGAACAGCTGGTTTAACTTACAGGTGGCAATAAGTATTATTTTATCTCAGACATGTTTGAACCCCTGTCAGCAACACATGGTGTGTGTGTGTGTGTGTGTGTGTGTGTGTGTGTGTGCAGTTTGTCCTGTACTTAAACCTTTCCTTTAAGAGTGCTCTCATACCACTGTCTGCACTGATCCAATAATTTACTGACAAAACACGCCCATTTCTCAAATAATAAGGTTTATTGAAAGTTCTACTCCTTCCTGCAATAGTACCAGTGATCAAATTTTTTACCCTGAATTAATATGGTTGTGTGGCCAACTTTTATAAATAACACTTCAGTTGCTTTGAAAAATGGTGAGAATGAAATATTATTATTAGAAGGAATAGTAATGGCTAGTAAGAGTATTGAATTTGCTGTTTCACTTGTGTTTTATAGTTACCTTAATTAGCGGTTGTGACTAGTTAAAAATGTCAAAGTGATTAGGTAAAACGTATCCAGAATGACATCATCAAGAGACAGAAACTGTATGGGTTTGAGACTTCAGGTGTACATATTTCTTCAAAAGTGTTTTTTTTAAAAGCTGTTGTAAAGAACAACACACCTTTTTTGTTGGAAAATCAACATCATAACAGGCATGGATACCATTAGCAGCTAAAGTGTAGAAACTGAATGAAATGTAGCCCAATGAGCCTACAAGGTGGTGGCGTCAAATAGCTCAACTATGTTCATGGAGACATTCTGGATGGATTGTTCCATCACAGGTGAGGTCCTTGAGGAAGCAAGCCTTTAAAATGATCTGCAGACCATTTTATTGTAGTTTAATGAAATTGCTCCCAGGCTGTCTGACCTTGCTGCTAGCTGCCAGGGACAAACTTTATTGGAAACAACGCGTTCCAAGAAAAAAACCATATAAACACTAATTAATTAAGGTCCACAGTGGACTCGGACACCAGACTGTTCACCGTGTGAAGTGTGTAGTAACATCAGCAGTGAGTGTTGTGAGAGTTTGGGTATGGTTTTCCATACCTCTAACAGTACCAGTACCCTGATGACAGGAAATCGCTTCAGGCTGCCAAAGACTGTTGCCAGCAGGCTTGAGGAATGCCATTATTCATATTTAGCGGTTACCTTTTTCCAAGGAGACATTTGGTGCTTGATAAAATAAACAAAATTTCTTACAATTATCTACTTGTCCTCTAAACTTGAACAAGGTTACACACACATTCACATTGCCCCATGTACTAAGGCCACTTCAAAGCCATCAGTTCACCCAAAATACTCATCTTTGAAGCATTCAGAAAAACCCCACATGAACACAGAGAACATTCTAACTCCATGCAAACTGCAGAAGATTAAAACACACATGCTTGGAGCCATCAAGTACTGGCATTACCTGCTTTGCCACTGTGCTGTCCAATGATCGAGCAAGTTAAGATTGTGGTTGTTCTTACTGTGTTTCCTCTTTTTTTAGGTCACACAAAGTTTGTAGAAATTCTAACTCTGCTAAAGAAGTTAATTAAGCCAATTGTCTGTGCTGCCTTCTCGAATGACCACCTACCTCTGCACTGTGAGAACCGATGTTTACAAAAAGAATGGCGTGTGCAGTCTAAAAAGAGAAGGTAGATGGACAAATCAGTAGTCAGGTAGACAAACAGAAGGCACAATAATAGATGGATGAATACTATGTGGATGGATAGATGATGGTTGCATGGGTATATGGCACATAGATGGTAAGTATGTAGTAGATGGGTAATGTGATCATGGGTGGATAGATATAGATATTAGGTGAATATGTTGAAAGAAAGTGAAACACAACTTTTTTATTTCCTTTGGAATTAATAGTTATGTAGACATCTTAGGTGAGTGCCATTCCAAGAAGGCCCTCAGGCGTTGTTGCCGTGGAGCCTCCTGCCCCAGGTCCATCAACACCTCCTCTCTTCATTCTCACTGAAGGAGATTTGAAAACAAACCTGCTGAAGAGGGGTTATACACCTCATTCTCAAGGCTTTCCCAGTTTCTCTGTCACAGAACACCACTGTGCCCTCTTGAGCCTTGTGCAAACTCTCTCTCCCTCATACACCCAAACATGCCTGCTCAGATAAAAGCTCCTCTAACAAGCTCTTGTGTGTTTGCTGCCTAATTGCTGGTCCTGTCACACAGTATAAGGCCAGCACTCAGGTACAGTGGGGCCCCGAGTTTCCTCCCTGTAGCAGTTGTTTATAAGAGGGGCCTGGATTTCCACAATACCTCTGTGGCTGCATAGCAGAAGAGCAGGTGAGATGGAGAGAGGATGAGGTCCCAGGACAGCAATAAAATGATTAGAAGGAGTAGAGAGGGAATCTGTAATCCTGTTTGGTCTAATGGTGAGGCAGTTCTCTGGTTCATGGTGAAAACCCACCTGTCATGGTCACGTTAGTGTGAGTGGCAAGTGGTTGTCAGCAGAGATGTTTTGGAGGGAGTAGAGGAACAGACTACTTTGGGGAAGAGACAAATTTTACAGGCTAGTGATTATATATTTTTTTCCACTGTCTGGAAAATGTTGGACCTTAGGAAGTGTAGGCCATGTGTGTCAGCTGCACGTGCTTTTCTTGCCCCCCCCCAATATTGGTGTCAATTTCAGTATGCTTGTCTTTCCTGTTGGGAATCCTTACTGCTGCATAACTTCCTTGGAACCTGACCTTATAAAGACGGCTGTTAGTGGACTGGGAGTGACGGAGAGAAAGAGAGAGAGCGGGATTAGAGATAGAGGGAGGGGAATCGGCACACAGCAGCCCAGAGACTCGGAGGTGCTATCAGGAAGCTTGTCTACAGCAATCTCAATTTTTTTTTTTTCTGCTTGTGCAGGGTCTGCCCCTGGACTCCATCTGTGAGAGCTCTCTCCTTCTCCCTTTATCTTTTGCGTCACTTCCTGGTATGCATCACCCCAATCCTCTTCTCTCTTCTTTTTTCCCCTCCAGAGTGCGGACAGGGTGCCGGGATCCCAGAGCAGTTCACAGGGCTCCTGCACGGATCCTCACCTGTTTTCGAATCACAAGAGGAGGCTTTCAAGTTGCCTGGTGCCACCAGTGGGAGCCCGGCTCAGCAGCGGCGAGCAATGGATCCTCCCGTCCAGCCTCCCCCTCCACAGACAACACCAGCCATGGCAACACATCTTCCAGACCCCAAGGCCATCTATGCCACAGTGGTGCACGTACGGCCCGAGGCTCGTGAGTCACCTGGTGCAGCAGCAGCACCTCCTGCTCGTAGGATGCAGCCCCCAGGGGACCTGAAACTGGCCCGCAGTCTTTCCAAATCAGACTCAGACCTCCTGGTGTCGCCACCCGGTGAAGAAGAGGGTGGACTGAGTGGCCGCAGCGAGTCCGTCTCCAACTGCAGTGCCAGTAAGAAGCGACTGGAGAAGTCACCATCGTTTGCCTCTGAATGGGATGAGGTAAGCACCCCTTGTGGCCTTTGCTGATGGTAGCCTTAACAAGCAGTAACAGAATGCAGCCCAGGCCAGGCTGCTGAGAAAGGACATACTGCAGGCTTTTACATAGCCACCTAAGAAAGTGGAAAATACTGGAAGTCATGGGTTAACCTGGTTAAGGGTTAAACCCCTACTAAAGCTTCATGTTTTACGGAAGACAGAGAGCAACACACGCACGAGTTTAGGGAGATTTTCAGCCTGAGGTGTGACCATGACAGCAGAGCTGAACGCTTGAATGCACCAGTCACAATCCCTGACGTCTTGTGGTCTGCCCTCACACATCAGACTAGCAGAAGAGGATGGTTGTCTGAACCAGACCAATTCTCTTTGTACTTTTTACTTTTTATCATATTTTTTCTTCTTTCTCTCGGCAGTTAGTCCTCTGAGTGTGGGCTGGGTGGGACTGGGCCTAATTTCTTGTCTGACCCTTTAATCAGGTCTAGCATGGGAATTCCATTCCTGGACAGAGGGCATTAGCCAATGTAGCTTCTGTGGTTTTATTTCATTATCGGCATTATTGGGAGAAGCGAACTTCTCAGGTTTTAGGATGTCTGCCCCAGTTAGAGGGTTCATATTATGGTACAGTTCCCTATTCCAGAAAGAGAGAGTTGGATGAAGAGTTCAGTACCACCCTCGCAGTGAGGGGACTCCTTATGGAGCCTATTGGTTCTACTGGCAGAAACTTTCACAACTGGAGCTATTTCAAATAGCACATCTGGATCAATCTGTTGCAGAAGATGCTCCTCTGTTTAGCCAGAATGGGTTGCAGAAAGTGATACTCATTGTCCATAATTAACAGGAGTTTTTTTATAATTTTTTTTAAAGCTTAATTTTATTTCCGAACCCATCTCTGTCCTGACAGTGGGGGGGGGGTAACTTAGCCATGTAGGTATGTCAGTCACCACAAGTTAAGGGTCCTTGCTGTTTCTGTGCAAATGCTGTTATTGCGCTGTTGCCTGCATTGCTGTGGAAACATGAAATATAATTGTACACACACTAATGTGAAAGAGAAAGTGGGTTTAGATGTGTAATTTTGTAGTGAAAAGTATTTGAAAGTACAGAATATGTCACATTGTTTTCTTGTGGAACATCGCCAATAGAAGCCCATCTGTGGATGGTCAATTTCTGAACTGCTTTCATTGCTTACATCCAACCTGGACAGTATTTCAAAAGAGGTGATGGTTATTCACAGAAGCATCCCAGAAAGGTGTTTGGTTGGTTATCTTGGGCAGGCACAGTATTGAGGTGATAAATGAGCTTCCACTGCAGACTACCAGACCTCCTCCCTAGCTGGTTTTCTTGTTCAGGGGATGCCAAAGAGAAAGTCACAAAGCCTTCTTCATTTCATCTGTGACAATATCTCCATGTGCCTGGAGAGGACTCGCTTCTGTTATGCTGAAGACGAAGGGTCTTTTCTAGTTCTAACAACTTACACACAATGCACCTTTGTGGATTAGTTTGGCCAAAAGTAGGATCCTGATGCATTCATTCAGTTTGGCATAAGGCAGCGTGGTAGTTCTATAGATCACTCAGAGGGGTGTTGCAGATGGCAGCTAGTCAATTTGTTTGTTTTTACTTGCTTGTTTAGCTTGAAATAGGACAGTAGGACATGTCTGAGTTTGCTGTTTTTGTTCCTTGGTTAAAGGGCTCTGTAGTATGGGAAACATTGAAAGGTTTTTTATTATATCCCCTCCAGGATGATTATATATTATAATGAATAGAAACAGACAAAGAATAAATAAGATGATATATAGATAATAAAGAAGACTAAAGAATAAAAGGAAAGAAGAGAATAAGATTAAAGAATAAAAGGATCAGTGCAAACAGTTTGGGGTGATACTGTGGGCAGTTGTCAGCGGTGGTAGTGAGTGCATATGTTCAGGATGCAAACTGGAATACATATCGGAATATACATAAAAATAAATAGGAACAGGGTTCCCCTCCCCCTGAAGTACAGCATACATCACACACTCACACAAGATATTAAGAAAGATCCTGATCAATTGCTAATTTTGCTCCAAGATGAAAAGTTGCTGAACCCCTGGGGGGGCAAGTGTGAAGTAGAGAGTGTGTTTGGCTAGGTTTTCATTCCCTTAATGCCTGCCAGATGACTCTTACAAATAATTCACACTACAGGCTCAGGTATTACTGTGAACGCAACCTGACTTGCACTGTCTTATGGAGAGATTGTGCTAGAAGCCTAAAATTAGTCCAGTTTCCTTAAGTGTAACCCTAAGGGCTCCCCAGATTGCACGCCCATGTCCTGCTCATACAGTTGCATAGGCACACCTCCACCTCTCCATTGTCTTTTCAACCTTCACTAGAAAAGAACATGGACTTTGTTCTGCTGTGTTTCACTCCACTTTCAAAACTGGCAGAGTAGCTTGGTTTTTTGGCACTGCACATTTAATCTTTTTTTATGTCCTTCCAGTTTTCTTTTCATGAAGGAATTCCAGCTCTATGAGAAGCTTCTTTGGCATGTCCATTTTGGGCTAGAGTGCTCTTGTTCATCTTGGTCTCT
This sequence comes from Arapaima gigas, assembly GCA_900497675.1. Taxonomy (NCBI): domain Eukaryota; kingdom Metazoa; phylum Chordata; class Actinopteri; order Osteoglossiformes; family Osteoglossidae; genus Arapaima; species Arapaima gigas. Next base: position 245,604 of record UFQX01000500.1, on the reverse strand, counting down.
TGGTCTTTTGTTTTTGATGGGGCCAGACTCTGACCGGTCATCCTGAGTTTTAATCTTAATCTTTAGTCTAGTGCCTGTTTCGAATCCTACCCTCCCCGTTTAAGACGTCTCCCATTTGCTTCCATTGCTTGGATGGGAAAACATATCTGAACAGTTGTGGTTCAGTGGAAGTACTCTTTTTACATCTACACTTCATTTAGCAGAATCTTCTGTCCAAAGCAAAGTATAATCATTATAAACTAGTATTTAGCCGACACCTTTACCCAAGGTGATTTACATGTATGATACAGTAAACTCCCTACAATCATTTACATATCTGCACAGCGGAGCAATGTAACACACACAAAACATTCACACTGTGGGCAGTTTTTAGTGACTCATTTACCTGAAGCAAATCTTTGGAATCTGGGAGGAAACTTGTGTGAAGATGGGGAGAACATCAAAATTCCACACAGGTTGTGTTTGTGTCCAGTTGCATAGTCGACGTATTGTGAGAGTACCCACTCTGTCACTATGTCTCTCCAGTATGATGCAGTCCCACAGTCCACCTGGCCTATACCTACCTATACCCCACTTGAGGGCCTTACATTTTGTAATGGACCAAAAGAACACCCCCCAGGACTGCAATTTGTCCTTCAATTATGAAGGAGATACTGAAAGGAATATTTTCCCAACACAAAATAAGCTATGAGGTGTAGGATAGCAGCCAATGAGAGGATAAGGCTGCCCCCAGCAAGATTTAGAGAACAGGAGCGTCAGCAGCCCTGAGGGTCTGTGTGTGTGACTGTGTGAACGGCAGCTCAACTCTGCTCAGCATCTGCCTGCCAGTACCACCCTTACAGCCAGCTCCCATCACTGAAAAGGATACGAGAGCAGCGTGGTTGAAATCTCAGACCCTGATCGTAATCCTTCAGCTCCCTCAGATTTTTGTATCCTCTCCTAATTTTTTTTTTTATTTCTGCCATTATTTATTCCTCACCTTTACATTATTGATGTGTGTCTGCAGGGCAGTGGCTGTGCTTGTTTACAGTGTGCCATTGTAATATTCATGTGTCTGAGTACCGTGCTGCCATTAGCTTCTGCTCCTTGTTTACCCAGAATTTCTAGATCCCTTTCAGAACAAGGCATGCTGGGTAAGAGGAACTCAATCACCACACTTGAAGGGGCTGGCAAGAGCCCCTTCCACACACACATACCAGGGTGTGTGTGCCACACAGTTAAGCCTTTTTTTAGTCATATGTTTCTTTTTGCCAATCCTGGCATATCCACATTCTTGGTGGTAGTTTTTGAAGGGTGCTTGATGTAGTGAAAATGCAAATAATCATTTCCTCCGTTTTCCCCTTTTCATTAATATTAAAAGTTGCAATCATGAGTTGAGCACATTTGATCAATGGTGTGGTGAATTAATGTTTAATAAGCCTATTACAAGCTATCATTTTGGACAGTTAAGAAGCTATGTGATTAAAGTGTATTTCACATCAAGAATTTGTACCATTCTGTCTGAAGAGCGAAAATGAAAGGAACACTTAATTTGCCCCTGCTGCATTTTAACAGACACAGTTATGCTTTTAAAAATGTCCTGCAAAGGACACAAAGCTTGTTACAGGTAGTAGATGTGACATATGAATCGTACCGACTTGGAAAGCTAGTATCAGAAAGCTAGTCATGAATAAACTGGACTGAACTTGAGAAGAGCAGCTGTGTTTACTTGTTTGCATTAGTTGATACCTAGTTCCCATGAGGACCCAAGCATTTCTGCTGTCCAATCCTTGATTATGACTCTGAACTCATGAGCAACAGTCCCACACTGTAGAAAGAGGACTTTTATTTCATTATCCTCTATTAGCTTGAAACGGTATGTAAAACATTTATCAACATCTTTCCACTTTCAGCTTGCTTCATTTTCTATACAGTCAGTCAAGATAACGGCGATATAACTCTTTATCAGGTAGTTTCTGTAAAAGTCTCAGATATAGGTAAAGTACATTCTAAATTCCTTGTAAGACATCTACTGAAACATTTTTATTAACTTTGTGTTATATTAAAGTTGAGGCTAAAGATTGAAAATGAAGATGCCATCTCCAAAAAGTCCCATTTAATGCCACTTGTTGACTTGTTTACCTCACTAACAAACATGATTTATTTTGGTACTGATTACCAGCACTCCTGACTGAACAGGACCCATGAAAGCTGATAGTGAGCTGAATCCTGCTCTGATTTGGTGGCTCTTCACTGTTAACTAATGGTGGGACACAGAAATACCGGTGGCATGCATTTAAGAGAAAAATTTTAAATGGAAATTCAGTTAAATATGTAAATTAAACAAAAAGCTTTAGCATGTGTTTCTTTAAACATGGAAACCCAGACTGATACAAATGCATTCAGCTTTGTATGTGCAGTTGAAGCACTCTGTTCCACTAGACTCCCCTGGATTACCTTAAAACCCTATTACTTGGGTTCATGTACAGCTGAAGCTGTTGAGCTGTTAGAACAATGTTTGGCAGGTGATTAATCATTGTGACCTAGGAAGGTGTTGATAAAATGCCCTGTCTGGAACATCTGCTGAACTGTATTGTTCCTCACAAGCCTACTGCAGGTATAGCTATTCATTATAGTCTCCTCCCTCTGCACGCGTGTGTGTGTGTATGTGTGCATGCATGAGAGAGAGAGACAACTTTTAATGCTATCCCTTCCTAGGTTTTATTCCCTTAAGGCCCATACCATTGCAAACACAGCCCAACGGTCAAATATTTCTTGATACGGATATAGTAAATATGGATTGTGTGTGATGCTTGATGCCTGTGGTATAATTTTTCCCAGTTAGCATCTCACAAGCCTCCTGGATCCAGAATTAATAGCAGTAGAGCTTCTTGGATATATGTGTATAGGTTATTCCTGTCACATTCATACCCGGAATTTAGAAATCCTGGTTTATCTCTCGTTGAACACGACCCAACATGTGTGTGGCTGTGATAGTGAAGTTTGTAGAATTGGACTGCCATTTCTGTCATGTGCTGAGGCCCATCAGTCCTCCCCGCTGGGAATGTGTTGGTAACAGAAGGCAGCGCCAGTGTGCTGCAGACTAGTCTGTCACCCCGTCTCTCTTCTTTTATAAAGTTTTCTTGTTTAGAAATGTTCTCAGTGTAGTCTTCAGTGGCCATCTGGTTGCCCCTGGGAACAAGCTACAGAGGGTGTAACAATGTGTGGGCGAGGGGTCCTGGGATGCTGGAGGGCCTTTGATTGTCCTCTGCGGATGCTTTCTGTCCAGCCCACCCCCTTTTTTTTAATGCACACTCACAAACAGACACACACACATACACAGGCCTGCCTCCGAATTGCACAAGGCCCAGTTTTATACAGATCAGGCTCATGACTTGCTAATGTGGGCCCCTGATGTGATGCTGGACCCAGGCCGCACGTGACAGTCCCACACTGTGGGCTGGCTGAGCTAAGAGGTAGGGGGAGGGCCTTTGTGAGTTGCCCCTTCTTGAATGGTGTGGAGGAACATGGGCATGGAGAAAAGCCCCCCCCCCACAAGGCTTCATGCTCCCAGGTACAAGGAGCTCTGCTGTGACCTTCTCACTGCCGAATGCAGCACTCACACCATGGCCACTCCAAGATCCGCTTTTGTGAGTATTGCCCTTCCTGTTCTGCTGCAGTGTCTCTGCCTGGCACATGGAGATGCTCAACTTTTCCATTCTTTTTCCAGAAAGGAACTTTATTTTGTAAACAGGTGTACATTGTGTAACTAAATTTAATCAATCAAATTACATATCATTACATTTAAAAAAGTATATGCATGGAGATAAAAGAACTGGCAATTGCAGTTGAACTCATAAAGCCGATACTTGTACAGCAGAGTGACATCCATACACTTGCTGTGTGCTGATGCATATTGCCGGGTAGCTTGCTTTCTTGCTAGTCTCCTCTGTCTCTGTCCTCTGGGTTGTGTCCCATTGTCCCTGCCCCCTTTCTCGCCTCCTTTTCCCTACTGCTGCCATCCATGCACATTCATCTAGAGAAATACAGAGAGGTTCAAAGAAAGCTGACTCTCCATCTACTGGGAAGGTGCGGGGGCTTCTGAACACACAGAGTCTCTACATTTTTTGATGCTGCATGTCTGATTTTCTCTTGGAAAGTTTAATGAATGTTTCCGAATTCCTGATTATGCAGTATTTAAATGAGGTTGGCTGTTCATAGTCCTAGTTGTGTTGCAGTTGAATAGCATGCACTCTGTGTGTGTGTGTGTGCGTGTGTGCACTTGCTCACACCAACCCCCTCTGTTGGAATGCCTGCCTGTCTGTGTGATGCCAGGCACTTGGCACCCCTTTTTTGTCCTCTGTGGTGGGCACTGCCAGCTGCTGCCCATTTCCATTGTGCTGCCTGCCTTTCAACCATATGCTTTTGGCATGGTGACCTCAAGAGGTGCCTGCAACGCACAACCCAACCATTGTCCTGCTTGATGCAGCACAATGGAGGAATCCCTGAGTGCAGATCGGGATTAGATCTATTCAGCAGCCCAGACGCGCTTCTTCTCCACAGAATTTTCGATGAGCCTCCTCAGCTCCTCCTTAGTCCATTTGTGGCAGAAATTTGCTCAAAGACTTGGACCCTGTCGGACTCCTGCACTAGGCACTCATGCTCAATGCTGGTAATTTGTGGTTGTGCTAAGTCACTGCAGGGGTTTTGGGAGCCACTTTCTTAGGACAGAAATCAATCCTTTGCAGGTGACTTGAAACAAACAAGCTGCAAGTTGAGAACTTTGTAGTAGCATGACACCTTTTTCATTTATTTTTATTTATCCAGTTTCCAAAATGAGATTGTTGTACAGAGGACAGCAACAGCATTTCTATAAAACAAGAAAAATGCACCCAAACAGTAGGAATGACATCCGACTAATTTAATGGGCTTTGCCAGTATTTATAGCTCATGCCTGGTGGTTTTTTTTTTTTTTGTGCAGTAAGAAGAGGAACACTGTGCATCTGAGAAAACTCAGTCAACTGTCTATATTAAACAGGAATTGTGCTAATTTTATTTAATCTTAAGTCATTTACTATATCTTTTATTTATTATTGCTATTTCTAAGACTTGCACAACCTACCCAGTGAATAGATTCTGTAAAAGTTGCCACAATTGTAGTTATAAGTTGAGAGTCCAGTGTGCACAGTTGGAAACTCCTTAGCTGGGCTAGGAATTATGAGGGGATAAAATCAGCTTCATGTAAAGTTTTTTTTTTTTTTTAAAAAACAGTATGTGCAAATCCCATCTGAAAGATATTTCAGTCACTTATTTCTTGTAACCTTCCTTTTCTGTAACATTTTGCTTTCTGATAGACAATATTTAGTTTTGGTTTGCTTCCTTTAGGAAGTATAGTCCTCACGTCACCTGTAGATTCTCACTCTGCCACCTTTGCACTTGTACAGCACCTTTTGATAGGTAAACAACTGATATGACCTGATATTTGTTATTTCTGTTTTATTTAAGCTGTCACTTTTCTCTAAAGTGACATAGCTACTATTTATGGTTATCCCACAAATGTAGCTGGCTATTTTGCTGCAGCACTGCAGGGTAAGTGCCTTCATCAAGGTTACTGTAGTAGGGTTTCAACCCAGGTCCTGAGTGGCTGCATTGAATTGGCTGAGCAGCCACAGTGGTTGGTGCTGCACTTCCTATTTCATGCTAAAGCAAATCCAAACACCTACAGCATGAGCCCTCCTTAGGCAAAAATGTGCTCACCAGCTCTATTGAACCACTGACTTCCAGTGTAGCTTGTTTACCAAGAGAAAAGAAAGGGCTGTAAGTTGTGCACTGAGTAAACTACATAAGAGCCCTCAAGCTTGACTGTTCCTCCAAGTGCTTGTCGACATTCATTTGTCCACTGTGTATTGGATTAGTTCCAACTTCTTCCCAATCTGCCTATTTGGGGGGGGGGGTATCTGGGTGTCCCAGGTGAGTGGACAGGTGTATAGAGATGAACGAAGGGGAAAAACGGAAGTCTTCCCTGCATTTCTCTCCCTCCACTTTCCCGGTCCTCCACATTTTGCTGTAGTCTCCCCCAGCCTGCTCTCCTCTTGCCACACACTCACCACACTCTTCTATATACTCTTGCAGGATAAGAGATTGCTCTGGTAGTATAGGTACCCAAAAAGTGGGTAATAACAAATGAACTAGGATGGATGTAAAAAACCTACAGTGGTGTCAGGTTGCTGCAGAAAATGTGGTTCTGTTATTTCTTCAATAAAGGGTTATCATACTGTAAATAGTTCATGTTCTTCAAGCCTCCACTGTACGAAGTAGTGCAAGGGCTGCTTCTCAGAATATTTGACAGGTCTGGGGTTACAGCTCTGGCAGTCCTATGTGCAATTCTGGTGGTATTGTTCTGTCCAGCTCACTCTTCTCCTGAGACTGGTCACCTGGTGTCTACCCCCTGGACCTGCCTAATTCAACAAGGATTGGTAGATGGTTAATACTGTTGGCTGCTGTGGGACATGTCTTTATTATTACCTTCTTGGTGTGAATTAAGAAAACTAAATTCTTTTACAGCAGAAACAAAGCTCTCAGTCCATCGTGCCTCGGAGACCTAATTCAGTTCAAAGTGTAAGATGACATTTCACCTGACTTTTTTTTTTTTTTTTTTTTTTTTTAATTGCCTTTACTGTTGGTGAATAAAGTGGTGCTCATCAAAGTGATGGAGCCCACGAGATGTGGGAGGTGGTGGGTTTCAGACATTGTACATGTGAAAAGTGGTGAGTGAATGGTGGTCTTTGCTGCTACTGTTGCTGCTACTGCTGCCCATTTCTCTACCCTGGCTGGGCCTCTTTTGCTCTCTTTACCCTACTTGCCTCTATCTTTCTTTTGAGCTGGATCCCACCAAGTACTGGTGTAGGGCATAACCCTAAGGAATTGATGAGTAGTAGTTAATTCTTTGTGTTTGTACCAGTGGAAAGTGTGAGTACACCTAGGCAGTACTAATATAGGATGAACTGAACAGGTGAATGAAAGCAAAGAAACACACAAGTCTCCTCCTGCTGCAGAAGACCAGAGAAGAAACAATGATGAAACAATCATTTCATTTTATTAACTTTTTAACTGAATGCCTTATTTAAAAAAGTACTTTCTGGTAGATGTACTCAAACTTTTGACAGGTACTGTGCATGTATTATTGTAACTGCTGTTCCAATAAAGCAGTTCCTACTGCCCAAGACTTTACCAAGAGATGCCCACAACATGGTTACATAAGAGTCTTAACATAACAAAAATCTTATTTTAGCAAAGTCAGAATTTCCCCCTTAAAGGGTGTACATTTAGGTTATTTACTCATAATTCATTAAATTTGAAAGGGGGCAAAAAGCTTTTTTCCCCTTTATTCCCTAAAGTCTATTATGGATGAGTCATTCTGTCAACGCACTGAGAAATACCATATTGACTGTTACTAATAAATTAAAATCTGCATTGTTCCTCCCTATTGGAACCTGAAATCGGGGCCAGCCCTGCTTCCAACATACAAAAATTTGCGATAAGTATGCAGAAAAAAATCAAATACAAAAAAAAAATCAAATACAAAAATCCAGCTTACAAAAAATACTCATGCTTTAAAGCAGCAGTGTTGTGATGGTGGTGTCCTGTCAATGGGCACTAAGCAAATATGCCGTCTTTCAGAAATGTTATACATTGCATACAACCCATAAAAGGTAGATGCCGTTGTGATGCCGCTCAGTCTACTCGGAGGAATGTCGGCTTGCTGAGAACCAGCCTCTGTCTTATATTGATGAGGGATGCATCTTCTGAGAGGTGCAATCCAAACCTGAGTACCTGACAGCTGTGCTGAGGGTCTGAGTTTGAGTTGCATCTCACTGGGTGAAGGAAGGCGTGTTCTCTGTGATGTGTAGAAATGGTAGAGCTGTTCTGATGAAAAAGCTGCTTTTGCTTCATTGCTCTCAGTATGTGTCCGAGTGTGTCCAGGTGTGCCTGGGATTGAGTTTGACTTGTGTGTTAGGCTAACTCAATGGCCTCTGTGGAGGTATAACGGTCTTTGGTCCTGGGTGGTCCACACTGCTTGGTAGGTTGGCCTTGTCTGATTGTGGGTTTTGTGTTCCATCTCATTGCTTCATCACAGCTGTGCCTAATATTAACTCTAATGTTTGTGATGTGAGGTGCCAGTGAAATTGCATGTTTTTTTTTTTTCTTCCTACTGAAAAGCAAGACATTTAATATAGTGCTCTATCAAAATGATGAATAAAAAGTGTAGGTGAACTTGAAAAAACAAATCATTAGACTAATTTTTTAGTTTGATTGTAGCTACTTTGCACCTAATTATTCATTTGTTTTGTTGACACTAGCAAGTACTGCAAATGTAAGCTTTGATATTACCTGTATATACATACACATTATTACATCATAATAACAGTATTGGCTTAATCTTTTTAGACATACAGGTTCACAGGAAAATTTTTCTACAAGTCTTGCATTACGAACTTTAGGAACAGGTTATTATGGGATTTATAGCGGCCCACTAGCAAGCCCATTAAAAAGTAACTAATTTTGCTGCTGTTCCCTTTACGTACAGATTGAGAAGATCATGACCCTGATAGGGGCAGGCATCGACTTCACCAAAGAACAACCACCCACTGCCTCAGGTAAGATACATGGGCAGAAGCTAGTTTTTCAATTAATGTTCTAAATTTGTTTTGTAACTTGTCCAAAGTTTACATTGTAATGTGTAGAAATCACTGTGAATGAAGGCTGAATAATAATAAATATAAAGAAAGGCTAGTGTGACTGATATAGCTGTTTGTATGATGGAAATGCAATGTGGTGTCAGCAACATGTCACACAGGCTCTGAAGAAGCATTGGAAATCTAATCAGGGCAAGTTGTCGAACAATGGTAATGATGTATGGTAACAAAAGTTGCAGTGCCTCATTCTTGCATTTTTAGTACTCATCCCAATTCTGCATATGTATTGTGTGTCAGAATGCAAGCAGAAACTAATTTAAGCACAATGGAGCATATTCTTCTGCAGCAGTGGCCTCATTTTCTTGCCCTGGCAGACAGCAAATCTGCACAAACTGTAGAAGAGACAAATGGGGGTATCTCTGGCTCAGTTTTTCTTTTTCATTGTATTTATAGTTTAGCTGTCAAACTTATTTTTCCTCCATTGTTCTGTGAATCCTTGCCTTCCCTTCATGTGTGGTCCTTTCTTATTTCACCGTAAGCAACAAGGTTCTGAGTATTGGATGGTTCCTTTCTCTGGTCCGGTGATCTGTTATTTAGACCGAGTCTGTAAACGAACGGTCTACTGTGTTTATATTCTGTGCAGGAGCTGAATAACTTGTCTTAGAAAATTATGTTGTATCGGGCTATGGTATTTATATTTATTTTTAGTTGACACAGTGTTACAACGATTTAATCATTTTGACAGCTGGGTATTTTTTCTGGACTCCTTGTACTTGAAGAGCTCTGCTATTACGAAATGAAAACAATGGTTAGACCCAATACCTCTGGACTCGGAGGCCCCATCTTCCAGTATCAGGGTATTACTTCCTACTGTTGTACCACTTTGAAGCTGCTTTGGAAAAAAGCATCAGCTAAACAAAGAATTGTGATAATAGGATATGTCTCATTAGGAAAATACTTTCTGAATGGCAAATTGACTCTTTCTTGGTTTCAGCACTGTGTTGTTGAGAGCTTGCCCTCAGATTGTCTGTACAGAAGTGCATCTTGTTTAATTGTATGTAGCCTTAGGACAGTTATCAGACTGTTATCAGACAGTTAAGAGGGCTCCACATTTCATTCTTCCACCTGAATCATGATGAGTTTAAGTAACTTCAGATTTTACCAATTAGATGTGCTCCCTTTTGGCTTTCAGGAGGCTCCCGTGGGCTTGTTCCATTTAGTCTGAATGGTTCTTTAGGGTGAGCAATGAAGGCTTACAGGGTGGTCTACTTAGACACAGATTGAATTGCATATGCATGAAGGATACGTCCTTTGGTGTCATCAGAAGCCGTGCAAGCAGTTTCATAGTGGCTATGAAGAGTGTGTCTTGAGACCCATGGGGTTTAAATCAATCCCACTGTTGGGAGGGAGATGCCAGTCTGTGACCTTCAACTGTCCTCAGCTTCTGGGATGCAATTCAAGCATATAGGTGGTCTTTAATGTTCTGCTGGAGAAGCTGGTAAAGTAATGGATAGATCCAGTTCCTTTTTACTGAAAGACCCATTCAAAGACTCAGATTCAGTTCCCACATACTGCTGTATTGTACTTGAGAAAGGTACTTCGAATTAATATTGTAAAAATACTCAACTGTACTGTCTTTGATGAATAGTGTCACCTAAATGAATTAATAATTTAACCACATTAGGTTTCTGACTAGGCAACTGCTGAATCATGCTGTAAAGGGACCCTTCCCAAGAGTTATAGCAGACCAGCTGAAATCATTACACCCTCTGTAGTTCAGCTGAGATTGATACTTGTCCTGTATCAGTTCCATCTTTCCAGGGGAAAAGGATATGGGGTTCATGTGCCTGGCCAAAGCCTAGTGAGGCTACCATTCACTGTCCTAGTATAACATCTTGGCACATTTCCAATTCTGCTCTACTGCATTGTTCAACAATGTGCAAGGTGACCCCTGCAGCAAAACACACATCAGCCCATTTGTACTACCCTCACCACCCTGTTCTCCCTAAGCAGGCTTGAATGCCTAAATATTTCCTTTTAGTTACCATTTCAGATGTGTAAATTCATGTTATGAGAGCACAGTGTACCTAGGGAACCGGTAAAAACGTTATCGTGATTCTGCATGGTTACAGCCTCGTCACAAGCGTATGAATTGGAAACTGGGTAATCCGCTTATGGCAAAGTGCAGGGAAAATGGTATGCAGGTATCTTCTTCTGCTATGTTTAGTACTTAATATGCTTACTGAGTTTTGGGTAATACTTAAAAAAAAAAAAAATTCAATCTGAAATTTTTGCATTTAATGCAGCATTTGACTTTTCATTATCTGCACATTCTGTGTACGTCACTTCACTAAGACCTTCTGCCAGAAATGTTGCCCTGGTAAATGGATCCTTCCAGTTGTACTCAGGCTCCATTCTGCTCCCTGGTGTAAAAGCAGGGTCTGCTGCTGCTGTTACCTCCTGGGCTCCTTGACCCAGTTGGTTTCTGTTGATGACAAAGTGGCTTGATTTCACCTGTTCTATTTATTCAGGATGCTGACTTCTGTGTCACATAGCTATAATTGTAGAGAGCTGTGTTCGAAGAAATCTGTCTAAGGGAGTGGAGTCAAGCTCTGGGACAAACACTGAATCTTAGCCAGGCTGTCAGCTTTTCCCATGTTTTAATAATCTTCGGCTCATGTTTTTCCTCCTTTGTTCTCTGGCACACTTGTGAATTTGGAACCAATGGCTCCCCAAAGCTGCTCCTTGCTGTTATAGCCTGTTTAATTGCTTGTTAACAGGGAAGATCAATAGAGAAGCACACTGGCGCCTGGGCAGCAGACAGCGGATCTTATGCTGACACTTACACTGGTGTTCTGTCATTCAGGACCATGTGTAACTGGCCTTCAGTATAACACAAACCAGACTCAAATGGGGTTTCTTCTCTTGCATGAACATGTTAAATTCAGTGCTCAAATGACGTCATTCAAAGTGATAAATGTCAAATAACAGAATATACAGAGATAAGTGATCCAAAGAAAATATCTGATAAAAAAAAAATTGTTACAGCTCAAAACAGTTTTATTAGTTAGTACTCAGTATGCATTCCTAGAAATGGGTATGGAGTATGCATTCCAGGAAGTGGAGCGCTAACCTAAATGGCACTCAATGGGGTAATTTTAACATTATATTTTATTAGCGAAGTGAAAGCACAAATATAGCAAATGCAGCAAGAGAGTAAATTGGGAGGTCTCCTCCTCCTCCTCAGCTGGTTGGCATCCTTGGTGTGTATTTAATTTCACACACAAATGGTGTTCAATCATCATGGAAAATTTTAACACTAATAGAAAGTGTGTGATTCACATGTAAACTGGGTGAAATAAAAGTGCTGGAACTGCTGCTGACTGCGTGTGGCTTAACACTGCAAGTTGCTTTGGAGAAAAGCATCAGCTAAGTAGACAAATGTATACAGAAGCACGCAACTTGTCTCTTTGCCATATCACTATTGATGTCCTTTACCACCTGCACTGCAGTCACATATAGCAAGAGCCTCTCCTCTGGGATTCACGTTAATGTTGTTGCTTTTGTGAGCCAGTCTGGCTGCAGTACCTACTGATACTTGTTAGTTTGTTTACATTTCTTTTATCTGCTATGGTAATTTTTGTCTCTGCTCTTCACTTCAGCCACAGCCGTCTGTTCCTGACTGTCTGGTCTTCATCTTATGTTATACGTCCTCCATTTCTTCGCCAGTCAGGCAGAAGGAGTTGGCAGAACTGTAGTAAACATCAGGGCAGACTGCCCGTTCACATAGTGAGCAGCATCCTTATGGAGTCTCTGGGTGAGAGTGAATGAGAGAGTGACTGAGTGAGGGGGAGAGAGAGAGAAGGAGAGAGAGCAAAAAAGGGAGGGGAGACAGATCTCAGGCAGTGCAATTTCCACCATTCACAGCTCTGCAAAGACACAGCTTCTTCCCGATCGTCGCTTGTGAGTCACAGACAGGGAATCCCAGCCGGCAACATGCTTCTCATCATTGAGAGTTCGATGTGAGAAGTGGAGGAGCTGTAGTGCCACGGTTCTGGAGCTGTAGTGGAGCTGTAGCTGGGGACTGTGTTGGACTGTCGGAGCCAGATTAGCCTCTGTCAGCAGATGTGAGCATCTGGGATCAGCGGCCATTATTCTTTGAGCTGGTTGTGCGGCAGGTCGAACAACCAAGGCTGGAGATTGAGGAACTTGGATCCACTTTGAAGGCTGGAGTCATCGAGGAACAAGTGTAGTGGTTAACTCTGCGCTCATCGTTTTTAGTCCAAGTCAAAAGCCTTTCTTTTGCAAGTATCAAGGAAGATATTGAAAGCCTAGACTGACATCTAATTGCCATCACAGGGAGTGGGGCTAGTATTCAGTGGAAAAGTTTGCTCTTTGCTGATGGGTTTCATGTACTTGGCATTGACTGTCTGATCAGTGATAATAGATGGTTTCTCCAGGGGGAATTAATACTTTTTTCCTTTAGACAGTAACTTCTTAATTATCTTTTTTTTTTTAAATATGATTTTAACTTTGAATCTGAGTTCATAGGCAAATCCAAGTTTTAAGATGAATGGTTTTGTTGATGGTCAGCATGTTTGGTAAGGCTCTTTTAAAAGTTGCTTTGAAACAATGCTCTTAAGGCTGGTGACTTCTGGCATATTTGTTGTCTGGTTTAGTCGTTGCACTCAGTAGGGTGTTAGCCAGGAGTAGTGCCATTGCTATCCAAGTTTCATTTGTGACTCTGGGTGTCACCTTTGCCACAAACCCTGCTCCTGCCCTGCTTGTCAGCTTTGTTCCGGTGATATGTGATTCTTTGCTGCTGTTTTCTATCAGTGTTCTTTATGACTAATGGGGAAAGATGACAAAAGAGTGGACCATATGTTGGAATTATAATTACCTGATTTGTACTTTGTTGTGTCCTTCAGCCCCTTCTCTTATAGGCCACCTGACAGAGGACTGCCTGTATTCTGATTTATAGAGTATTTCCTTCTGCATTTTTTTCCCAAGGAAACCTGGGAATTTACCTGCAATTTACCATTTTGGAAGATTACCCTGCTTGACTGAGGACTGAGTGAATGATGCCCCTAGGTTTTTGGGAATTCATCATCCACTCACATAACTGCCCCTGGACTCAGATCCACTCCTTTTTAGCTCCTTCAACTTTACTGTTGTCATACTTTACTGACTAGTGTGGAACAACCTTGACCCTACTTGCTTCTCCCTACCTACCCCCTTTGAAGATTAACCTTTCTGGCCAGTCTAAGAGTTTGGGCCCCTCACGGAACCCCGTGGGAGCCCCCTGTATCAACCCGGACGCTGTCTCCCCTACCCTCCTGGTGCTTCTGTGCCCGGTTTTGCTGGCCGAGGATGATGTGGCAGTGCCACGTCTCATCGTCTGGGTGCCGGTGCTACCGCTTGGATGGTTTCTCTTTGCTGAAGCGGCTCCCTCTCTCAGCAGGTGGCGCCGCCATACGCGCCTTAGATCAACCTGTGGGCGACTGGCTGGAGCACGTTGGCCTGCCCCAGTACGAGAGTAAGCTGCTGCTCAATGGTTTTGATGACCTGCGCTTCATGGTGAGTCTCACTTAGTCACTTCTGCTTTTTTGTCTCTGTGAATTTCTTACCATCCCATAATCTAGCAAACATTTTCCATGAAGTCCTGAGAAGGATTCTAGTAGTGGTATATTTAACAGGCTACATTCTGACAGCTACCTTAAATGATGCACGTAACAAAAACGACATTTTCAGTGTGTAACTTCATTGTTATACCATACCCTTCTGGTTTCTCTTAATGTTTTTTGCTAAGCTGCAAAAATGCTACTTCACTATAAGAAAAAGCTTGGCCTGTCTTTGTTTTCATCTTAAAATGGCTATGTTTTCCTTCATATCAGAGCATTTTCCAAGGTACATGATATATCATAAAACAAGAGTCAAGCATCACCTTCTGCAGACAACAGATGACAGTTCAGTTGACTGATGTTAAAGAAAATTTAGGATTTGAGCTTCTTTTGACTTATTTTTCAAATGCGTCCTAAGATCATCTATTTGAGAACAAATCAGATGAGTCAGTTCTAGAAGAATTGGACAACATAATACAAATTAGTCTGTTTTCACATAGCTATCCCTACTGACACCTTTAAAAACAACTTAAGAGTTAAATGTAAAGATGAGGAAATGTCTTCCTATCTAAAGATCTTATATGTTTAAAGGACACTGCCAGCTTAAAAAGCCCAACAGCCAAAAAAGTGTCACTACATGGTACGTGGTAGTTAGTGAGAGTTGCACAGCGGGACAAAGGTCAAATGAAACATATGGGTATATTAAGGTCAGGCACTGTCACTAGTGTATTGTCTCATATTACTGGCTAGAGAGGTCCCTGCACACACTGCAGAGCACCCGAGCAGTATTCAAGGTCATATCTTTGTTGTGATGTGGAATAAGAGGAAATCTACTTGAATTCTGTACCAGTAATCCCCAGAGGTTGAGTCTCCAGTGCCCTTATGGATCAATGGAATGGAATGGAAAGACCTTGGAACCCTTCTCCAAACAGCCACTTCATCCCTTACCACATCTTTCTCAATACGGGTCAAGTAAAAGAGTCCTTGGTAATCGATTGACTATCCGGGAGCTCAGCTGTTCTTGCAAGATAATGAAATCCCATTCCAGTTATCTGCCAAATGTGGCCTGCTTCACTGAAGTTTATCAAACCTCAAGTGGACAATGCTTTTGTTGTCCATGCCTTGGGTTTGAGTTTTTTTGTTGGCGTGGCAGCTAATGAGGATCGATGGTGAATGGAAAGGAGCTCCGAGCTGGACCATGGAAGAAGCCCAACCCCTTTGATTCAAACAAAGGGAAGAGGCAGGGAACAGCTGCTGAGGGAGGGAAAGGTACTGAGATAGGGTTGGGTAAGTGGCAAAAGGGGTTTCTCCTTATGTGTCCATGTCTTCCCTCAGGAGTTATTTTTTACAAGAAAGTACAGACACTGATTCAGAAAGAGTTGTCACATTGCAAACTGAGATTCATTGACAACTTAATGAGGGTGAGGGAGACAGAGGGAGCAAAATAATGAGAAGCAGGCTTTGAAGGTGAACCCCAAAGAGACACCAGAGCACATACATTTATCATCTGAAAAACAGCCAATTTGAAAAGGGAAACTATAGCAGACTGTAACTCTGGCATGTTAGATGCCTTTAGTTGGTTCTCAACAGCCAACAAAGGCCATGCAAGAACCAGCTTGTGCATCTTCGTACCCAAGTCACTGAAAATTTAGTGTAAAAGACTTCCTTAATGACTGCCTTTTCTCAGACTGGTGGCATGGTAACTTTAAAGAGATGGTAGAAGTAAAAAAAAAAAAACTTCATGCTCTCTCTTAGTCCAAATCTGTTACTTTTTTAGAATTTGACGATGGCTAAACTGGGAGGGATTGTTAGGGGAGCACTTGGTTTTTTGCAGCGAAGGGATTTTCTGATTCTCTTTGCCTCTGACATTGATTCCCACATTTGAACTCTGAATATTGTGTTCAAGCCACAAAACTCTTCATTTGATACTAGCCACCAAGTTCTATACCTCCAGTTAAACCCTGTTACTCAAAGCTCAGTACCTGAATTGGGATTTTTTTTTTGTGTATGGTCCATTCCAGGACTTGGAGGCAGTTATACACAGGACAACATGGACATGTTTATTTTTAGCACTTTTTGATTCTGATTTTCTTCATTGCGTAATTGAAAATGCATTTTCTGCTAGATGAATTCATTGAAATAGAGCTTCTTGCACATCCAAGCAAAAAAGCAAACTGCTCTGAACAGTTTTCTAGAAATTCTGTCCTTTTAGTCTATTGCACTGACCCAAACTAATCCAATCTAGATTTACTTAGCGTATAAATGGATACTATTCAGAGCATCTTCTCAATAAAGCAGCCTTGAAAACCCTCTTGGATGTCTAGTTCAGCTGACAGTTCCAGCTGACTCGCCACACTTATGGAATAAAAGTGACTGTCCAATCACTATTATTGGGCTGCTCCTTGTAGTGTGGAAAATCCAGCTATACTGCTGTGTAAGACTATTAGTCCATCAAAGCTGACAGCATCTCTCTCTACAGAGGTGAAAGGAGCTGAGCTATCATGCTTTTGGCAGTATTGATAGTGCACAGTTTTAAAGTTGGGGCTCTCACTGCCCTTGACCCTGACAGTATTCCTTTTTAGACCCTCAAATTAGAAGCACTGGATAGTTTTTCTTTTCAAGGACAAGAGACAGGAAAACCGGTTGCTGCTAAATGTCAGGACTGGCAAGAGTAACCACTTTAGAGCCATGGTTGCAGTGTTGACCTTTTCCTGGGTAAATTAAGGAAACTAGCTGTTACCCGTTGCTGAGTTAGGTAAAAATGTGTGGGAGTGTAAAGGTAAACAGTAACATTATATAATCACCAATCTGTTTTACCATTAAAGTGGTTGCTTTCAGTATAAAAGTATTGTTAGTGCTATTGAACAGGTGAACGTCACAGAGTGACCCGTGTCAGTTGTAATCAAGTGGAAAGGGAAAAAAATATATACCTATGTTCAAAAGTCTATATGAAATGTATTGTGGGTGGTTGTTTCTGTCTTTGTGTGTCTGTCATGTAAAACTTTGGTTGTTTCTGTCTGTGTGTGTCTGTCATGTAAAAATTCTTTCTAATTTGTACATTTTCATTTGTTCATATATAACAGCTACTGGTTTCTGTGATCAAAAACGTTCATGACACTGAGAGCAATGTACGCACCAGCTACAGTAATGTACATACAGTGATAAATTGTATATAGCCAGACTTTATTACCTTTCAAGCCGATGAATTTAGTGTGCGTGCGTATGTGTGGACCATATATGGAGTGCGCAGATTGACTTAGTAATAACTAATCGTACATTACCAAACTTTATTATGTACCAATTTCTGTGAGTGTGCAAGGCAGTGCTCATATGTGCGAGAAAGTCCGTATGTGTGTGTCAGAGGTGAACTGTACTACACAAATACAAGCCCCATTTCCAGAAAAGTTGGGACACCCCATAACTTCAGCAAACCTGCTGAAAGCTTTTTTTGAGTGTGTTGCAAATTCAAAATTTGTTTATATTTACAAAATCCAAGTTCAAGTTGGTCAGCCAAAACATTAAAAGTAATTTCTTTGTACTTTTGTCAGTTAAACAAAGGTTCAAGAGAATTAACAAATCACAGATTCTTGTTTTAATTGCTTTTTACAAAATGTCCCAACTTTTCTGGAAATGGGGTTTGTACACATTAGGGTGCGATGAACCTGTGTGCCAGAGTTCAAGTCTGTGGCTTGAAAAACAAAGCCGCACATAAAGAACAGACAGAGAGGAATTGCATTGTATATAGACATACAGTTAGCAAAGATGTTTTTTAAGGTGACGTAGTGATGATTGATTAAGCGTACAAGTGGCCGTCCGACAACAAAGGAGAGGAAAACAAACTCCAGACTGACAATGAACTAGAGGGAATATGCCTCTGGGGGACCACGGTCATTTGATCACTCGCTTGCTCACTCACTCACTCACTCTCTCTCACACACACGGTGCCGCACACATTAGTGTTGTTTGCCTCCAAGCAGTCAGTTAGTGAGGATGAGAACAAACAAACTACTTTGACATGAGCAACACCACGTAATTGGTCTGCTCTAAATTGAAATGGTAGTTAGTGTAGAGTCATAAAAACTTACATAGCTCCTCTGTTTCTTCACCCATGGTTGGTCTTAGATGCAGTGAAAGATTGTTCCTTCTCGATAGTCCAACTAATTGCTGCAATGCTGAGTACATAAGAATTGCTATAAGACAAGGGTCTCGTTGAGCGGACTGATCGAGAAAAACACTTCACCTTGGTCACTTCCATGTCGATGACACACAGCACGTTCCGTGTCTGTGTGGCACAATGGGAGCATGTCGGCACAGGTGGCAGAGGAGCAGATGCCAAGAGAGGGGGGAAAAAAAATCAGGCAAGGTCAAGAAAATCTAAGTCACTTACTCTGAATTGCAGGGAAACATTGACAAATAGATTGACTGCATGATTTTACTGTTGTGTGGAAATATTGCTTATTGATTGGAAATTCTCTGTGCCTAGACCTGTGAAATGATGCTTTTTGTAGCAGGTTTGCTGAACGTAAAGGGGAGTCTGCCATTTAACCAGTTAGAACCCCATGGTCAGAAAGACAGACACCCTAACAGCTACTGCTCACATACACAGAAACTCACTGAGAAATAATTCTGGCAGCTGTTGCTGTTTTTTGTTTTAGAGAAACATAACAATGACAGATGCACAGCAGTGGTGCAGCTTTTGTGCATTCAACTGCAACCGATGGTTGTCTCATCCTATAAATTCCAACTGCAATATATTCGTGCTGAGCAGTTGGTCTGCATCTGTAGAGCCTTTACTTTAGTCTGTACTTCAAATAGATTAAGAATGTTGAGCAACATAATTGTGATTATTAGTTAATACTTTTATTTAATCCTGCTCTTAATTTTTTCTTTTTTATCAACTTAAGGCTGGGTATGATACTTAAGTGATTTGAGTTACAGGTTTCAAGGGTACGACAGGATGACTCCCTCTTAATCCTACAATTAGTAATTTGGTCACAGGTTCATTTGTAGTCCATTATGTCTTTTGCTACCATCATTAGAAGAGGGTAAGTCTTGTGGTTTTGATGGCACCAGTATAAGGGTGACAGTATAAGAGTACCACATGTTTGTGTCTTCAGAGTTAAATAAACATTGTGTTGAAAACATGCTGCACAACTCTCTGACCCCTTATTATTATTTGTTGTTAGTGACCTACAAGGACACAACAGCCACACTGTTTACTGGTGGTACCACCACCTCTTTTTGTCCATAGTTACTGACTTCACACCTTCATTTCAGTTTGTGCGCTGTCATTCTCTTGTGCAGTCTTGATCTCATCTCTATTATCTTATGCATCTGTATTATTTTACATTGTAATATATTATTAATAAAAGAATGCCTGCTTTTTAATATAAATTACATCTCTGGGTTACGTGATTTCACCTTGTTAGCCGTTTTCCAGGAACACATTATACTTTTAAATTTTGTACAAACAAATCCTCATCATATGAATGAGTGCTGAATATATATTTGGAACTTATCGCTCTGTTATTATAGGCCATTATCTATCTGGGGGAATGAACCTGGGGAATAACTGGCCTGTTTAGTTTTACGTGTTTGCTGTGATTTGTTTGAGTTTTTGAGGAAATGGTCTGCACGTGAACTATGTCTATGTTTATTACAAACAAAGTAAATAACAAAGAGAAGCCTCAAGGCAAGTTAACACTGAACTGTTTCTGACCAAAATGTTTAATCTTGTGCTGTGCACTTACAAAAACACATTCACCTGCCATCAAAAAATTGTTGTGGGCATTAATATGGCTAATTATTTTCTTCTTGAATCCTGCATGTTAAAATTGAGTGGTCCTTGAAGGACTTAAAGAAATTGTTTTGTACTTGGAAGCTCTCTGTTGTACCTAAAATGCTCAGAGCTGAAACTTTCTAAACAGTTACAGTAATCCTTTCAGGTGCCATGCTTTAACATTAGCACACAGATTGGTACACTGTGCCTCAGCACTGTGTGCCTTTCTTAAATGAGAAATTTCTGGCAACTTGTTCTATGCCTACAGTGCCCAGTGTCACCCAAAATGACCTAGCAGTTGGGTTAAGATGTCTGACATTTTAAGATAATGGGATGAGTCAGTTAATGTCTTTCTCTTGGGCATCAGCACCAGATCAAAATGGCCTCCCTATTTTAACCCTGCAGACATTCTCTCAAAATGAAAAGTTGCACAATATAAAAACCATTAGTTTGGAGTTTGTACAAATTAATTAATGAGTGCATTAGAGAAATTTCCCCTGAGTTTCCAGGTACAGAACTGTTAGACAATGACATCTGTTTCTAAGCTGCTCCTCTAACTTCTCTTCAGTGATTGGCTAGTAAGAATGTTTCAGGTGCGTCATTGATTGTTTGATGTGGTTATAATGCATTAATAGGCACTTTTTTTATTCTGGTATCTTATTGGCTGCGTCCTGATGGTCTGACATCTCATTGGCTTACTAAGAGAAGACCAGTGTCATTTGTCTCTGGTTTTAGTTTATTTCTGCCATGATGCTGATGTCAGCAGCAGTGAGGCAGATGTTTACTGTAATTGTTCAGCAGATGGTCCATCTAGAGCTTACAGCACTAACAAACACTTGGTACTTCTAACTTGTGTTGATGTTCTTAACTTCAACACATTTATATGTTGTCTTGAATGACTTAAAGTGGGACTTGAAGCAGAAGCTTTCAGATTGCAAGGCAACAGCCTTAAGCAATATACCCCACAACTTACATTAATTAAGAGCATGAGGGTACTAGTGGGAATGTGGCCCAGCTTCATAATGACTGCTTATTTTTGATGGTAGCTATTATCTGTGATTTTTTTTTTTTTTTTTTTTAACTGCAGACCTCCCTGTAACTGGTAGTGCCTAAAATGATGTTGGCTGGGAATGGGGGAAATTCTATGTCTAGAAAATAATTTATGATGTCAAGAATGTCGCTGCAGCCACAGGCCTTCAGGCCTTCAGAGTTCATTTCCCTTCTTCAAAGAATGGGAGAATAAGAGACAAAGGCCACAGTTGAGCCCTCCACCCCTCTCCCTCCATCTTTGTGATCCTTCATCCTCGGACAGCAGCCCATAGCACAGATGGGTTTTGGTTTCCTCAGCCTGGTGCTGATGTCTTTTTGTCCAAATTGCCATGGCAGCTGGTCCATGCTTCGGGTATACCATTCAAAGAATTTATAAACACAGATTCAAATACCTGTTAACTGTTTGACCCCACCCACCAAAACCCAGTTTACAAGTGTGTGGATCATCAGCAACAAACAGCTTATTTTAATCATTTCATATAATTTCACATATATTTATTTATCTATTATAAAACCCCAGAAAATCAGAGGGTGTGTCAGAGCTGTTGTACTTTTACATTTCTGCCCTTGTTGTTGGCCTAGAGGCCATGACATCAAGTTTAGTGCTTTCATTAGTTATCTTGGCTGAGAAAGGCTGTCTAGGTTGGGGAGGGACTGTTTTTAGTCGATTTTCGCAGCAGGACAGGACTCATCAAAAGCTGTCGTACTTTGATAGGAGCTTCATTACCTTATTTTCCCCATCTACCGTGGTTGAAAAGGAGAGTCCCCTGACAGCTGACTTTGATCAGCCAGGGCCCCACAGTGATATATTACAGAAAGAAGACACTGTGGCAAAGCATGGAGTCTGCCCAAGGCACTTTCCCCATACCCCCTTACCCAGTCCTCTACTGGAAGGTGGAACTCTTTGGGAGGAGCTGTTTTGTGGAGCAGCGCCTGGAGTCTGGCACTGGAGCCTGCCCAGTTTAGGACTGGTGAAACGCACTTGCAGACATATATACGTCCTCATTCCACCATAACAAGGAGGTAGTTCTAGTTAGGGGTGAATACGTGGACATTCATATTTTCATCTTAAAACCAAACAGTGTTAAATAGTGATATCTTTTGTTAGCATTAATAATCCTATAGCACTAGCACTCTATAGCAATTATTCATAGCAACTTCATTTGTTTCAAAAAACTGAAAAAAATTAAGCATTTTTGGATGTTTATATTTGTGATCCTTGAAATACTGTTTTAAGTGTTTAAATACTATTATCAAAGGTATAATGAAACTATTGTATTGTGTTGCACATACAGTTTTCAGGCTCCTGCTAAATACTGTATTATTACTGCTGTATGCTGTACTTTAATTTTGCTATGATCTGTTGTGGGACAGCCTGATCAGTGACAGCAACACTGTGCACTGGGGCCATTGGATATCAATAACCAACCTTTAAACCAGCCAGTCAGCTGTTTTTTTTTCCACCCCACACAGTGTAGATTTAACTTTTGATAAGCTGGCAAAGAGGGGTGTGTGAATGGAAAGCACTTTCCTCAAGGGCTTTTGATCAGGTGCGTGCGTGCGTGCGTGCGTGCGTGCGTGCGTGTCGCTGACCTTTATTAGGAGCAATTAAGCATTTATGGCTAAATACTATAGGCTGCGATCTGACATAGTTTTACTGATGTCACTTGGAGAAGCACAGGGCTTTGGGTGTAGTTGGCTGAAGTCTTTCCTTCCTTAACTGCTCCACAGGGCAGCAATGTGATGGAGGAGCAGGACCTCCGCGAGATTGGCATCACTGACCCAGCACACCGGAGGAAGATCCTACAGGCCGCACGCTCACTGCCAAAGGTGAGCATGTAAATTACACTTAATGTGATATTTTTTTTCAGTGCTGTACCTGTACTTGAGTCCGCTCATAGTGCGACTCCGCCTCTTTTGATGCAGGTAAAGGCATTCGGCTGTGATGGCAGCGCCTCACTCTCGTCATGGCTTGACTCACTGGGACTGCAGGAGTATCTGCCCAACTTTCTGTCCAGCGGGTACCGCTCCCTGGACTGTGTTAGGAACCTCTGGGAGCTAGAGATTGTCAATGTGAGAACAGCAGACCAGTCTGTCATATAGTCACTTAGAAAGCACTGGCTGAAGATGCAAGGTCTTTTATCATTCTGCCTCCACCCCCAGGTGTTGAAGATCACCCTGCTGGGACACAGGAAGCGAATCATCGCTGCCTTGGCAGAGCGACCGTATGAGGAACCCCCTGTAAAACCTCCTCGCCTCTCACAGATCAGGGTACGTGTGTCATTCATATGGTATTTCTGCATACACACCAGACAGGGCCAGCCCCTCTTCTAGGCTGCCACACCATTTCTCCGTGTTAGTCATGTTTGCCAACACAGGTGTCAAAGTTTTTATAACTCCCTGTTCAAAAAGTTCCTATTGTCACACCATTAACATTAAAAGGGCAAAATTAGGGTGAAAAATTTCTAATAACACTAATCACAAATTTAAACTTTTTAACCATGTTGCAGAATAAAAATAGGTGATTTTAAATTGCTCAGAATTAAAGTGTGTGTGTGTGTGTGTGTGTGTGTGTGTGTGTGTGTGTGTGTGTATACACATATCATATTCAGTACATTTTAAATAATCTACCAATACTAAGAGCATGTAAACATTTCCCTTTTTGAATTCAGACATAAAGGTAAATATGATTAAAAAGTATCTCTTATGTAAAATATATATGGTGTATATATAGTAACGTGAGACATTTAACAGTAAGAGTAACAATTAATGTAACATAATGCATGTATAGTGCATAAACAAGAGGATTGGTGCTAATGAGCTTCACTTGCACCCCCCCCCAGTGTCAGGAACTGGTTTCCCAGACGTCCTCCCCTCTCAGCCAAATGGACACCTACTCTGGCCACTCCATTGACCCACTCTTGCCATCGGGAGATTCTGGAAGGAGGAAAGCGGTGGAGGCTGACTACGACATGTGCCACCGTTCCCGGAGTGAGCGGCACCGCCTCCATGTGAGTTGCTGTTTCCATGCAACACATTCCCACATCGGTTAGCAGCAACCCCCCTCCACCAGGTATCAAAAGTCACCTCTTCCCAAGTGCCTCTCATGTTAAACATTCCTCCCCATTCTGATTCTCCCAGCAGGACAAGCATGAGGAGTGGCAGCGAGAACCCCGCCTGACTTTGCGGCCACCCAGCCTGGCTGCACCCTACACCCCTGTGCAGAACTGGCACCACCAGCCAGAAAAGCTCATCTTTGAGTCCTGTGGCTATGAGGCCAATGTAATCACCACCCTCAGGAGGCCTTTTATCCTGCACATTCCTCTGTCGTGGTTTTAAATGGCTGAAGACATCACTTTTATGTGTGCCTTTTTTCCTGCAGTACCTAGGGTCGATGCTCATCAAGGACCTGAGAGGCACAGAGTCAACTCAGGATGCCTGCGCTAAGATGCGGGTCAGTTGTTTCTCCCCCATTTGCTGTTCCTACCCTCTATCTCGTGGGCCTACAGTCAGCTGCTCATGCCTGCTTTCTTCATGCTGAGCACAATATTTTTACTTTATTTAAGCCAGCAACCTTTTAGTTTAGTGTTGTGTCTTACCTCACTGCCTCACATTTATCGTCCTCTACTTTCAGGTGAAATTGCTGGCTGCTTTTGATAAATCTGTCAACTAAGTAATATAATAATTATAATACCAACAGTACTGTTTGTTTAAATGGTACAGTTTGGGTCATCAACTGAATAAATGGATAAAAAGAAACTGAATAAAATAATTTTTCTTTACTTGCTTAGTTGTTTCAAAGTCAACTTTTCATTTTTAAATTACTTTTAGTTCATCCACTGATGCAGCTACAGTCCAATGTTCCTTACCCCACTGCCTTCTTGTCCCTCAGAGGTCCACTGAGCAAATGAGGAAGGTCCCTACCATCGTTCTTTCCATCACCTACAAAGGAGTCAAGTTCATCGATGCAGCCAACAAGGTGGGATTATAGTTTGAGACCAAATCTGTAGTGAATGATTATGGTTTATACATTTTAACACATTTAACCATCAGAGCCTGATCTGAATACCACAGAGTACCACTGATATTGACCTGGTGTATCAATAGCCAGTCTGGCCTTTCCTAATATGATGCTTCTAACAAGATAATGTGCTGTCACAAAAACACAACATCTCATGATGGTTCCACAAACATGCATGTCTTTACCCCAGTAATCTCATTGCACCCTCCTTACCTCTCAAGCCAGCAGAATGTCTGTGGGATGAAGTTGGGATGTTAACAGAATGAATGTTCAAAACCACATAACAGGAATCGTGTTATTGAATGCATGTTGTGCTAGGGTCAAAATTGGATCTAACAACCTACTTGTTAGGTGTACCTAATAAAGTGGCCAACACATAGCCTTAAGTGAGTTCAAATGGTTAATGGTCACTTTGGTTACCTCAGTGTAAACCACCAGTCTCATTAAACAAGTTTTAAATTACTATGAGATGCACTGAGGCTCAATGTGCTATCAATGCCAATCCAGAAAGCTGTCCTGCATGGGAGAACTGATAGTCAGATAAGTGTACGATTCTGACAGCAATCCATCCTTCTGACACATCTGTCTATCCAGAACGTCATTGCAGAACATGAGATTCGAAATATCTCCTGCGCAGCCCAGGACCCAGAGGACCTGTGTACTTTTGCCTACATCACCAAGGACCTTCAGACTAATCACCACTACTGCCATGTCTTCAGCACCGTGGACGTGGTGAGGGTTCACACAGCACAGACCTATGCAAGAAAACAAACCAGATGGTCAGCTTTAATTTTCTAATTATTTGTCAGAAAATTTTTACTTTACCAATTCAGGATCTTTGTGTCAAGATCAAGTATCTTTATCAAGGGAATGACAGTATAAGGTGAGATTTAAGCCTGGGACCTTGGAGTGGAAAGTGGCAGCTCTAACCACTATACCACCAGCAGTGTCTATAGATAATCAACATATATTCAAACATTATCCCAATAAACTTTGTTTTGTGATTTAGCTGATACATAATCTGTTTCATTATTACTAATAAATAATTTCTCAGCTGAGTCATTTTAGCTGTTTTTTACCTGCCAGAATAAGTTCTCTGTATTCATACTGCAAGCCTGTTTTTGTTTTTTAAGACAGGGCCATGGTTAGGATTTTCTGTCTTAATGTCTTAATGGCTTTGCTCTGTGTGTGATTGCATGGTTGTGTATTTAAAATACTAAAATACCATCTAATTTCAAAGAACCATTGTGTTGCCTTAGATTTATAACATGAACTGTGATGGATTACAGTGTGATTTGATATTTTTTATTATTTAAATATGCTGAAAATCTGCTGACAATCACAGCGAAGGTTTGTACATTGCACTGCGGTCGCAACAGAAAACAAAATCTGATGTTGCACCACTGACTGATAGGCAGCGTCTGTGTGGTGTTTCACTTGCTGGGGGTCCCATTTCACTCCTTGTGACATCACTTCTATTTCTAGAACAGCTTATCTGTCCCAGCATCCCAAGGCCCACAGGAGGACACTTTTGTACTGATTTTTCTTTCATGCAACAAATTTTTTAAATAAGTTTTTTTTTTTTTTTTTTTTTTTTTTTTTTTTTTTTTTTTTTCCCCCCCAAGAAGCCTNTTTTTTTTTTTTTTTTTTTTTTTTTTTTTTTTTTTTTTTCTCCCCCCCAAGGAAAAAACAGCTGACCAGGGTTCTTTATTGTGCTTTCTTATGTGTCCAGAATACCAGTGCTAGAGGATTCTGAATGCACAGACACGTTCAGGAAGGCATCCTGTCTCAGTAAAAGAGACAGTCCACTATTGTACTACTCCCCAAAAAACCCCTCTGCTGTGTCACACCTAGCAGAGCTGTTTTGTTGCTGACTTTTATATTTCTATTTGTTCATTTCACGGATGCTTTTCTTGTATCCCCAAAGTCTTTCCACTTTGAGTTTGCGGCGTAACCGTGCTATAGGATGCCAGTGTCACTCTGCAGGTGCTGGACATGTAATAGTGCCCCTTCCAGGGTATCAGAGCTATACAATAAGCTCTCAGGTTGTGTGTAATTGGACAGAGATTTGTTAACCTCTTTAAATTGCATTAACCCGCAATGGATGCCTGTGGGTCTTGTTTCTCCAAGCACTCCATTACATCAGGGGGGTGCTGGATTCAGACAAGGGCTATGACCTGTTTTTTTTCCAGTGGTACTGTTAAGCAACTTTGGAAACTGAGACAATTTTCTGATTCTGTTGTTTCTTAAGGTTAGACCAGAGAGAATGACCTTGGTGCTCTTTCTCAGGGCTTGTTTTGTTTCAGTAACCCCTTTTCATGGTTTCCAGTGGGCATTCACTGAGATGCAGGTCTTTTGCACAGTGATGCTCACAGCCACCGCAGGAAGGAGTTTTAGGCTTGAGGCCATGTGTTATGACGTCAACTGACATAAACTCTGTCCTGCTACCGAAATCTGAGGGGCATGTAGGATCAGGAGGCACACCAGAGATTGTCAAATGTATCTTACTTGAGTGATAACACTAGTAGCTTTTGGATACAGTTTGTCTATTGCTAGAGGTTCCTCTTATTTACCTTATGTGCTTTGAAGCTAGTTTATAAATTAATTTATATATGACTTTTTCCCTCTCCTCATTTGCCAGCTGGTCTATTTAAAAAAATTACCATCTCTGTTGCCTAATAACTGAAGAAACAAAACATACTATTCATTTTCTGATGAGCCTTCATCCCTTAGAATGGTGCCACCCTGGTGAGTAGTAAGAATAACTTGAATTGAAATTGAAATGAAGCATTTTCCCTTCCTCTCTCACAGAATCTGACCTATGAGATCATCCTGACCCTGGGACAGGCGTTTGAGGTGGCCTACCAGCTGGCACTCCAGGCTCAAAGATCCAAGCATCATCATGGTCTCCCTGCAGGAGCAGGGTCAGAGGTCATTGAGACCAAGTCCAGCCGACCAGTCCCCAAACCACGGGGTAGCATGCGCAAGTCAGCAGTAAGTGAATGGTTCCACCTGTACAGAGCTGTGTGTTGGTGTGTGCAGTGTGCCTCTAGGCACACAGACTGTTGTAGACTCTGGATTATTAGATACTGAATAATAACACATAGTGAAATAAAATAACTCCTACATTGGTTAACAACGTTGTTCAACAGAACTGTACTTCCTAGCGTAGATAAGGGTGGACTGTGTTATACAGATGGTCCACTGTGTTGTGTCTGCAGTGCCTGTGTTTCCTGTTCCATTTTTCCGTGTGTCTGCAGGGATGTGCAGAGCCTGGAGGTGTGCAGATTAGCCTACCCTGCCTCCCCAGTTAGAACACACCTCCTGTCACTTGCTAGCCAACAATTACCATGTTCCTTTGCTTGGCCATCTTTCTAGACTGACAGAGGGTGTCAGACACATTGGATTGGACAAAAATTAAGGGGATGGAGTTAAGAATAAAATGAAAAAACAGTTAGTTTCTATTTTGTGATCAGACAGTTCAGTGTGTAACAATACCATTTTTTGAATTTTCAAAAAAAAGTTCAGTAATTGAAGTTATTTACTTCCATCATGTTCTTTAGTAATTTGTTTTTTGAGCAGTTTTTTTAATCTGCAAAATGGCAAAAAAAATTATCATATCAAAGTTATTTTCAAAAATCATGTAAACAAAACATTGAAATGATGGGTCAGTTGCATGACCAGACCCCCCTTTCCCCATTAGTTGTGTTATGGGACACCTTGACAGTGCTAATGCACTGTACCCTTCAGTAAAGGTGACTAAAGCCCTGGTGGAGGTGGGAGGAGATGCTCCCATGGGTCCATTGGGTGGAGCTGACCTGCTGTCTGCACACCTCTGTGGTGTGATTTCCTCCCCACTTGTCTCCCTGTCATTCCCATTAACACCTTTCTGTGTCTGTGTTCCTGCTCCTCCTGTCTCCCAGGATTCTCCTCAACCTGAAAGCCGCTGCTGTCAATGTCACACCTGTACAACCCACCGTCCTTCCTACCTCCCGCTGCACTCTCTCAGTCCTGCAGTCCAGGTCCTGATCTCTGCTTTCTCTCTTTCCTCTGCCATAGGCCTTTCAGTCCTGTTTTTATAGCAACAAAGCCTGATCTACTACTCACTTGTATGTGAAATGGAAATTCAAGTAGAAATCAACTTTTATATAGATAATACCCACTGTGCTTACATGGTAACCTGCTTTAGCTCCCCCTCTTTCAGCCTGTATTTAAATTTTATAGATTCCTTATGTGATACTCCTCATGTGACTATTCCCACATTTCCTCCTCAGTTTACATACACAAAAGGGACTAGAAGGATATTCATAACTTAAGTTTGTTTGTAACTCCACCAAGTCACAATTAATAAAAGCTACATAATAGACACATCTCAACTTATTTACCAGTTAGAGCCTTTAAAAAAAAAACAAAAAAAAAACAAAAACACAAATAAAGCTATAATGAATAAAATAATCTATAATACCTCCATCAATGCATCATTATTATCAGCATTCAGTCAAATCCAGGAAACACAAACCAGTTCGGATGGAATAGTAGAGCAGTGGAATATTTTTATCTTTTATCAACATGACATGAGTTGTTTTTATTATTGGGGAAACTATTATTTTTTTTTATAAATTTGAAATTACCAAAAGTAAATTTAATCTGTGCAGTCTCCTATTCAATCCAAATTGCCATCTGATTAATCCTCATGTACAGTGTCTTTATTATCCACATAAAATAAGATACATGTCCCTACATTTATTTATTTTTATTTTTTCTTGAATATAGCTGTAATAAAAAAGCTTCCTCTCATTTAAAATACTTTAAAAATGAAAAATGTTGTCTCCACACATCATTTTGTCCTATAATTGTGCAGCAGTTTTTGTTATTGATGACATAATCTTGTTATTCATGAAAGAAACACAAGCTGTAGACATGGTGGCAGTTTAGTAAATTTCTCTCTCCCTACTTTTCTGGTAGTTTTTACTGCTGACTAATCTATAATACCTGTATAGCTGTAATTCCTGCTAAATAATCTGATGGTGAAATGCAGGTGGCTCTCGCTTTGCAACAGACAAATTTTAGGAAGTAAAATGAAGATAAACATAATTTAAAAAATGAATAGATGAACTGGAAAATCTTTAAAGTTGGTAACTTAAGCATTTCAAAAAGTTCCTCTGTCTTTGCAGAAGAAATTGCTGCATATATAAATTTCTAAGATTACCCTGTGGCATTTATTAAGGTTAAAGTCAAGTTGAAAGGTCAGTTGGCAATTTTCACATAGTAGTATTTCCTTGCTTAAGTGACTCTTTTATGCAAAACAGCTTACATTTTAACTCAGTTATAGAACTAAATCTTTTGAGTATTTCAGCAGCAATGTAATGCTTCTACATGCTGCACGTATAGTTGCAGAAGATCGATCTAGAATATGTATCTTTGAAATCTAGATATTTGTATGTTATGCTGTAATAAAAATTGTTTTCTCCCTTCTTTGCTTTCTACTTTTCTTTGCCTTTTTCTTTGAATTCAGCTTGTATTTGGTAGCTTGGTTTCTAAATGATTCCAAATTGCTGACTGAGTCCAAACTGAGTGCCTCCAGTTAACCAGAAGCCCAATTTTTTTGTCTTTTTTTCCCCCCTTTCCTACCCAGTTAAGGAAAAGTTTTTTTTAAATGTGCACGTTTTTGAAAATACTTTGAAAATTGAAAAAGGAAAAAAAATGTCTCTAAACCTTTGATTCACAAAAGACATTCTTCTACAACAGCCTCACAAATGCACAGGTTTTGGTTAACAAATTTTACCTGTCCTCACACTTTTTACTGTGACTGTATAGGGTGAGATGGGTGCTGCAGGTAGAACAGTAACAGGGGCTTACAGGGTTTGAAGGCAGCATCTGCACTTCTTCTAGGGTTCATGTAGTATAATTTCCCTCTTTCCCTCCTCTCACTTTGACAACATGCTTGTGTGCATTTGTGCCCCCCTGACCCTAAACATACTCCTGTTCCTGCAGATGGAGACCATGGAGCTGGAGCCTGATGCTCAGTCCCAAGGAAGTGCGACATGGCTGGTGGATCCCAAGGACTCCAAACGCAGCATCAGCACCAAGTATGAGACCACCATATTCTGAACTGGCCACTTCCACCCCTCACCGCCCTCCCCTTTCTTCTGCTCCGTGCCGTCTCACTGTGACTCTGCCTCCCTCTGGGCTGCCCCCCCTCATTTCTCTACGCCCAAGCAGCTCGCTCCCTTTCCCCTCACAGTGCTGCGCTGCCTTTGACCAGCCCCATGGAGCAAGAGCCTCTCCTCCTGCTGCTGGCAGCGCCCCCCAGTGGACTAACCTGATGTCACACTCCTCTTTAACCGCCTCTTTTCCCATCCAAGCCCCTCTCACCAACAACCCTACTCATATACCGGCATGGTCATGAAGATGTATGTACAGTGAGCGCCCCCAGTGCCTCAAGCACCCCATTTGAAAACAGGGCTATAGTTCATACTTTTCTCCTTTTTCATAAGTCAACCATATCTTCTAGGAGTATTAACATTAATGTTCCAGTTACACTCCTTAGCAGTCCTACCCTGTATCATACAGTTGTGAAGAGCACATGGGGGCATCCTCGTTCAGTCACCACACCCACCAGGGGTGAAAACCCTCTCCTGCGTCTTGTTACCCATCCAAACAGCGTCTGCCCTCCGTTTCTGCTGCCCTGTCTTTTCTCAGTGATCATTTCTCTGTTTTCCTTCTGGTGCTCTTCCTGTCCTCCCAGGCGTAGAGCGCGGTGAGAGGCCATCCGGAGACCCCCTCGAGTCCTTTACTTTAACCCAGGTTGGGAGCTCAAGATGTGCCCGCCTCTCTCTCTCTCTCTCTCTCTCTCTCTCTCGCACTCTCATTGAGCATATCAAAGTTGAGAAAGCTTCCCAGCTCAATGTTTTCATAAGTAATTTCAGCGGTCTTTTTTTTTTCCCTTTTTTTTAAACTTTACTAACTGGCACTTTTGAGTATTTTTTTTTTTTTGACCAACACCCCACCCTTTCAGTCTATGCACACCACTGCAGAGGACACTGCCATATTTTGCCCCAGGAGATGGTAGCGTTACCATAATGCATGGTGCGTCCAGTTTAAGGCCGAGAGCAAGGACTTTACTTTTTCTTTTGCACTGCCATGAAATCCTTTTGTCTGAGTGGGGCTTTTATTTACTACTGTGGTCAGGGTTTCCTTTCTCTTGTGAAGTACTAATGTAGCGACCTTATGGTTTGACCACCATGGATACAAGGTTGCCTAGTGAACTGTGACTGAAGCAGTCCTTTACTCAACAGCTGAAGATGTGGGACTGTGGTGAACAGCTAAAAATGTCACTTTTTTCTTTTCTCCATGCCTGAGTTGCAAAAAGCACACCATGTCAGGAAGTTTTTGCCAAATGGCCACAGGCCTTGCCTTTGCATGCAACCATGAGCAAACAGTTGCCAGAGTCCCACATAGCCAGGGAAGGATAGTTTGCACATTCAACACGTGTTTTCTTTGTACACGGAGGTGACAGCTAAAGCAAGCAGTCCAAATCAAGCTGGCCAGTGACGACTGTTCCAACGTTGAGCAATAAAAATACGGGCAGCGTACCACGCTTGCTGTGCTCGTGGTCCACTTAGGGCACTTCAGCCCAGAGCTTTAATTATATATGTGGTACGAGTGACCATGGTAGGTGCATTACTAGAGTGACCGTTGCAGTAAGCACGGTCTTCTAAACTGCACACTGACTATCCTTTCCCATGCCTGTTCAGTTGCAGTTTGATCCTACTTGTGCATCATTCTCCTGTTATGTTCGTACCACCTGTAGTTGCCATCATGCTCCTTTCCCAAGTGGCCTAATCAAGTTTGTCTTGTGCTGTGAAGACAATTGTCCATGAGCCACGTATTTGTTCCACCACGAGAGACTTCGGAGTACCAGCCTGATACTTCCTCCGTGTTACTGAATATTCATCTCTGCTCGACTGTTAAGAAAAAGGCCTCTCATTACCTAGTGGTTCTAATGAACTTTTTATTCTTCTGTCTTATCACAGCCCACTCTCATGGTCTTATAAGAATCTGAACAGGGCTAGGACCAGACACCTGCTGTGAAACAGGAACTTCTTTTTGGACCAGGCCATTCTGTTTATTTTAATACCTATTGACTTGTTAACCTTTTTTCTTTGAGTTTTTGCTTGTGTTTCTACTCTTTTCTATTACTTCTACTCCCTGCTTTGTCTGCTTTCCGTGTTCAGTCCTCCTGGTCTCATCAAACAGCAAAAAGTGCTTTCACTCCTGTCGCCTGCATCTGGAGGCAAAAGACATTCAAGAGGCTGTTTTGTAATAGCCATGCTTTTTTCATCTTCCCCAAGTAGAGTCCAGAATATGTTGGTGTAGCTTAGTATTTCTGTCTAATCTGTAGCTGACTAAATTGAAGTATTGAAGTACACTGTGTGGGGAAAGTGGACCGTGTATGTGTGAGACACGGCTTTCCTCTCAGCGCCTGTGTTTTCCCTGCGTAGCTGAATCCTGCACTCGCTGGACGCCAAGCTGTGAAGGGAGAACAGAGGCCTGTTTCTGCAAGGGGTCTGGGGATGGGAGGGTGGGATCACACCTCTATACCTCTCCAGCCCCTCCCACACAAAATCACATTCTGCACCGCCACTTCTGAGGAGGAGCCCTCACACAAGAAAGGAACTGCCCCCTACCTGGGACAGTAAAAGGCCAACTGGATTTGTGCTTTTCATACTGCTGTTATTATAGCTCAACTCTCAGGCTGGGTGTAGGTTGCCCTCCCTTGGTACGTACTCTAGACCCCCTCCCAATATGCATCTGTTTTGTGCGAGTTTAACAGGGTATCTTTGTGACTTTAAGTGCCCTGGCAATCCTGCCCTGGCATTGTAAGTGTAGTGATGCCAAAAGAGGTTGAGGACATGGTCACTTTTGGGCTCTTCTCTCAATGTGAACATGTTCTGCTTGTTGTTTCACTTGGCTCTTTTTATGTTTCTGACTCTACAACTGTTATAAACTCTTATATTTGAGATGTGAACATATGCTGTTGTAAGCTGCCATGTCCAGTGGCAGAAGCTTTTCATGTTATTTTTAGTTTGCTGACCTGCTTGATTTGATCATTCCATGAAATGCATTTTTTTCCTTGACAAAGTGATGCACCAAATTGCTGCCTCTTGGAAATGATGTATTGGAAACCCTCCCAGGAAACCTTTCAGGCTGTTTATTGTTTACGTACTCCTGTGTTCAATAGAGGGCTCTTTGTAAGCATGAGATATTCTACAGTTCAGACCCAGGGTTGTTGTCACTCTGCTGTTCCAAACTTTGAAAGGGCAAAGCATATTTAGAGCAGCACTAAATATGAAATACATAGTTGCACTGGTTCTAATGATACTGCAACTTTGTGACATAGGATGCTATTCACCGCAACTCTACAATATCACCTTTACAAAACATGGTACATTTACATTCATACTACAGCCTGACTGCTTTGAGTCAGTCAGTCTCTGCTGCTTACTCACTATAGTCTGATCAAAAATACATCTTTTGAGGGGTTTTTCCCCCCCCTTATGTATTTTTTTTTTTCTTAAATCTCAGCTGTTTTGACACTACAGAGTATGAGGATTCTGTTTCGGGGAAAAAAGGAGCGCAGCTTTTGATTTAAGTTAAATCTGCCTTTCCTGATTTTTTTTTTTTTTTTTTTTTTTTTTTTTTTTTNTTTTTTTTTTTTTTTTTTTTTTTTTTTTTTTTTTTTTTTGTGTGTATTTTAGCTGTAACTGGGCTGAGTTGTTCTGGGTGGGCTGACAGGGAAACACTGCACTGTCCAGAAAGCCCTCTTTAAACCCCATTCCATCCATGTGCCAAACTCGAGCCATCAGCAACAATGAGTGGCAGGGCTTTCAGATGCCAGTCAGTGCCCAGAGTGGCTTCCCTGGTCCGGTCTAGTCCCAGCGTCAGCACATCATGGTGGGCTAGTAGAGCCAGCACTAATCCGTTATATTGTCTGTGAACTTAGTGACAGCATTGGTAATGGACTGTAAAATAATAATGATGATGATAATCTGTAGCAGGTGTATTTTGATACTTGAATGATTCTGCTTTTATAAATATGTATATGTATGTAATGTTTTTTTTTTTTTTTCCTTTGTGCTGGAATGAGCAAAAGTTGTGTACAAGCTCTGCATATCATGGTACCGGTTCCTGCTGTGTTTGCGGAAGGCCGCTAAAATCAGACCGAGGGAATTAACTCGGGTGGACCTCACTACGAAAACGGGAAAAGACTGTAAATAATCCTGGGCTTCCAGTCTTTGTTTTTTATCATTATTTTTCATAATTGTAAAACTAATAAATGAAGAAAATATGACAGTGTCCTGCGTTTTTGTTATTTTGAATAAACGCTGGTGGAGAGTTGCGCAGACAGGTAGCCATGATGCACTCAGAAACATGACCCTGGTACAATGTTACATCCAGGTCTGACTTGTGAAAGAAGAAATTGTCCTTGACTAAAAGAAAGAGTTGTTGTTAGGCCTACAGGACAGTCAGCAGAACACTTGCAGTGCAGCACGAGATATCCTTATCCCAAGGATGTGATGAGTTAACCACAGACAGGAATCAGGATGTGAAGAAGATTGATAAAGTAGGTGAACGTCCTTGGTTTGCACCTGAGTTAGTGTTGTACGCTTTAGGCGTAGATACCATTTAGCCAACAGAAACTAAACA
This sequence comes from Arapaima gigas, assembly GCA_900497675.1. Taxonomy (NCBI): domain Eukaryota; kingdom Metazoa; phylum Chordata; class Actinopteri; order Osteoglossiformes; family Osteoglossidae; genus Arapaima; species Arapaima gigas. The sequence goes on along the minus strand of UFQX01000500.1, from coordinate 209,748 downwards.
AATTGTATATCCAATAGAGAGCTCAATACGAGCTGATCGCATGCTATACATACCACAATGTAACCTATATAATGTAATGAGTTTCTTTGTTCAGGGAGACTCCCTTAACTGAGACTTTAAGTGGTGGGGATCTCCCTCTGCACAGAGAAAAATAAAGGTATTCTGTTGAATGCTTCTTCCTGTCTGTTTGAATAGTATGTTTTGAAGTATGAATATCCAGGACAAGATGACAAAATATCCTGCGCTTACTTCACTGGGATTACACATAGGGCCCCTGCACACTAATCTGACAAACCTACCTCCTACTCCACAGCAAGCAAGCCCTAATACACCACCTTGTAAGCTCTTCATTGGGGTCGTCAGGTAGGGACCTTCCTTCATCGGTGTTTCGCCGATTTAGGCCCACGACACCTCCAGAAGGTTCAGCAGTGAGGCCTGGCGTCCCAGATAAGTAATACGTTTGGTCTCTCAATTTTTCTACCACACAGTCAAGTGCTGTGATGGTTAGGGCCTGGGAAGCTGGTGGTAAACCAGTTAATGGCTAGGAATTGACAATTATGCTGGACTGCAAAGTAGGGGAGACCTGGGCTGGTTGTCACTTTTTACACTCCTGGGGCTTTCTTTTTTAAAATCCATTGTGGAGACTCATTGTGAGCTGCATTTACAAAAAATAACAACGTGCCCAACTGCAATTAAGTTGCTATGTTCAAATGGAAATGACGTTAAACCTCTTAAGGTAACATACAAAAGGCTCGTGTGTGGTCTAATGGTTATTAGACCATTGTTAAAAAAGTCTGACCATGACTGTAATGAGCCAGCTAATTATACATATATCTTTAATCTGCTATTTTTAGGTGAAATGCTAGAAAAGGTTGTAGCTTCTCAGCTGCAAAGTTTCCTCAATTATCATAACATGAAAAATTTCAGTCAGGTTTTCATACTGGTCACAGCACTGGAACAGCTCTAACTCTGTTGTTAATGACATCTTTGTATTGTCTGATGCTGGTTGTACCTCAGCCATTATGTTGCTGGACTTGATTGTTGCATTTGATACTGTTGACCACAATATCTTACTCAGTAGACTTGAATCTCTACTTGGTCTAACGGGCACTGTTCTGAAGTGGTTCCGTTCCTACCTAACTAATCATCAACAGTTTGTACAGAAACCTGATGACTGCTTCCCTTCATTTATGTCTACAGTCCATCATGGTGTCCCTCAGGGGTCTGTTCTGGGTCCGTTACAGTTTGCAATTTAAAAGCTGCCACTGGGTGATATCATCCGTAAGCACAATGTGAGTTTTCATTCATATGCTGACGATACTCAGTTATATGTTTCCTTTAAGCCCAATGACCCGTTGCATAATGTATCCATAGCAAACTGTTTTGCTGATATACAGCAGTGGATGAATAATAATTTTCTGTCCCTTAACACGAGTAAAACTGAAGAACTTGTGGTGGATGGTCATGCTGCAGCCTGTAATCAAATCACTTCAGTCTTTGCCACTCATGGACTGACTTTTAAGTGTACTTTTAAGCATGTAAAAAAATTTTTAGTGCTCTATTAGATAGCGACATATCCTTTGACTCTCATATTGCTGTTTTGATTAGATCTTGCTTCCTTCAATTAAGAAATATAGCTAAACTATGGTGATTCCTAAGTAGGCAGGTGGTCAGTATATTGAGAATCTGGTTCGTGCCTTTATTTCCAGTAGGATCAATTATGGTAATGTTCTGCTATGAGGTTGTCAGGGCCAGACTATATCCAGACTACAGTTGATACAGAATGCTGCCACTAGAATTGTCACTCGAACCAGGAAGTACGAGCATATAACACCAGTTCTTAGATCCTTGCATTAGCTTCCGCTAAGCTCAGAGTAGATTATAAACTCTTACTCTTGACTTATAAGGCTATATGTGGCATTGGTCCAGTGTACCTTACTGAGATCATTGACTTTTTTGTTCCACAGCATTGCCTACAATCATTAACTGCTGCTTGTCTTAAAGTACCTGTGATCATTAAGATTTTAGTAGGAGAACATGTCTTTAGCTATAGAGCACTTAATTTCTAGAATAGTCTGCCTGGTGATGTTAAAAATGTCCCTTCTGTGTCAGTATTTAAATCACTGTTTAAAACTCATCTCTTTTCTTTGGCATTTCCATTATAAGTAATGTTGAATCCTGCTGCTTTACTTCTGTGTCTCGTATTCACTGTTTAATTATGTTGTTTTAGATTCGATCATTAGATACTAACCCTCCCTTGTTCTATCTGAGTTTCTTTGAACCACAAGTGCAGATTATTGACCCTCACCACAAAGGCCAGACAAGACCTATGGTGAGACAAACAATCTACGTCACCAGTAACTGAGGACTCCCTGCCTTGATGATGTGAACAGTTCACCTGCTCCTCAACCTCACTTGACTCAGTTTCTCTGTACTATGGAGTGTTGTCCTTAGAAGGATAACCTTTGTTAGCTGTTACTCCTGGCACTATTTTCCATGTGTAGAAGCCCAGGAAGGGGGCAGCTGATGGCATTTGGACCCCCAGAGGTTTATTTTTTTCCTTGCCTCCTGGTTGGGAGTTTTTTGTTTTCCTCTCCTCAGTTGATGGCAGGCTTACTGTTTTGCACTAATACCCCATATTGTTGTTCTCATTAAAATTTAAAGATTATTTATAGCTTCACTATATTGAAGCGCTCTATAAAAATAAATTGAATTGAAGTTGAATCGAATTGTAGGTAACCTTCAAGTTAGTTTCCTGCTAACATTGTGTTAGCTTCTGGTTCCTGTTTCTCACCATGTGTCCTGCTTAGTGCCAAATTATTGTCTCGCCAGCTTCAAGTTAGCTTCTGGTTAGCCTCATGTTATCTTCCTGTTAAGTTCACCTAGAAACTTAAAAAAAAATGTTACTTTTTTTTATTTCTTTTTTTCTGTTTTCTGTTAACACTCTATGTTTAATTGTGAATGTGTACAATCTTTTATTATGAAAAAAGTTATTCTGACCCATGAAAAACAAATTTTACCCTCATCCTTAAACATGCTGGAGTTTTTCTCAAATGATACTTTCTCAGCTTTGGTTAAAAAATATTCCACAGCTTGTGGGGAAATATTTCATAATGTCATTTTTATGTCAAACACCAACAATAATCAATTGTTCTTTTAGCCTTTGTTCCTTTTGTCTTTCAATTTGTTTGTATGTAATAGTTATTTGTTATTTGTTGGGTACAGTTCAGGAAAAAACCCTGCCCTCAAAAAAAAAAAAAAAAAATAAGCAAGAAGGATTTTAAAATTTAGCTCAACATTCAACAAGGAACTCAAGCTAATGGCGTGTAACTATTTTAATAGTAGCTGGTTTTAATAGCCTGTGATGTTCTACACCTGGTTTTTCTACTAGTCAATGTGAGTTACCATTTTCTGGCCGCAGACCTGTTAACAGCTTTAGATTAGATTTGTATCGAGAGGCTGAATCCTTGTTCTTAGTTCATCTTTCTGCTCCCACTGAAAGAGCAGTGCCTATTACGATCGCAGCGCCAGAGAATTGAATTAATGGGAAATTAGCTGTGCTTTTGAATATTCTGTAACCCAGAACACCTGCAGCCATTTCAGTTTCTGTGTGTATATATTCAATCTCAGGTGTTCTTTGTACTGTAAAGTCACTTGACTTTGACTGTACAGTAGGTTCACATGTAAACTAACACCAAAAGCATAATGGTCTCATCAGGTTGGGTTTGACCATGACAAACATGTGGGCCCGTGTTTTCTGCAGACCCCGACTCCATTTCAGGATCATTACTGCTGGGTTCACAACTCATTGAACTGAGGCCTAACCTCAGAGACCTCAGATGATTGACCAACTGGTTTGTATTACAGACACAATATACTGACTTACCCACCTTTAAAACCCCGCTGTTGTCTTTGGGCCGACAGTCTACTGAACATTGGAAATGAACTGGAATCCATCCATTCTTTAGCAGCAGTGCCTTCTGGGTGTCAGTCTAAGTGTGTGTGGAGTTTGCAGTTTGGTTTCCCCTCAAATTTCAAAAATGTGTGTTTGAGGTGAATTGAGAAGCATATCTGCTAAATGAATAAAAACTAAATGTCAAGGACTGATATACGTAATCTGAACGGTGTCGGAACTGGCTGCACTCTGTTATAGTACTCGATAGCAATGTGCTTGCTCCCATAAAATGCTCAGGTGTGTAAATGTGTGAAATCTTTTAAGTCACTCTGGAAAAGAGACTGGACTAAATAATACTAATGCAGCATTTGTGTCGATTTCCTGTAACTTATCCCTAAAGTACAACGATGTCCCTTAAAGGTAACAGTAGTGAGGTATTTGCAATAAAGGTGTGTATGTGGAGCAGTTCTGAATGATTTATTAGCATATAAATGACCCTAAGATGGTGATTTGAAATAAGCAGTTTAGCAAGATAATCATATTTGTCCTCAGGTAGCTGTAAATGACAGTGTTCCTCATGTTCTTCCTCATGGTTTTATCCTGTTAGAACTGATCCCATTCCCCTCCAGCAGAAGCTCCACCTGTTTAGCTGTACTTTGAGAACCCAGATGCTGCTGTTGTGTCTCCACTGTCTCCCAAGGCAGAGAAAAACGAGTCCAAACTGCATCTGACTCCAGTCTTCAAACATTCCACGCTGATGGTAATGTCGAGCAATTCATCTACATTAATGAACCACTTTTCTTTGGCAAAAGAACGGGGGACATGAGCTTTACCTTATCATGGTTTGTCATTTGTCCTAGACCGGTCCAATGTACAGAGTGCTCCCCTCTTATGTCAAACAGTGGTACTTCACAACAGGACATTTTCAGGTCACAGGTTTTTTCACTGGTGCTGACATCTGTCAGCTGTCTCCAGCACCATGACTGTGGTATGTTAAAGCGTGTTGTAAAAGGGAAGTTACTCTTGATGCTAGGTGTGCATTTTCTTTTGCCCACAGTTCCTTTTTTTTAAAAAATGACAGTCGTCTTCACTTTGGAGGTGCACGTCAGGCCTGATGTGATGTTGGCATTATTATGATAGAAACATGAATCAGATGACAGGTGACAAACAGGGGACACAGCAGTTTTGATGGAGGGCTTTTTAGTTCTTTGCCTGCAAACACAGCAATATGAAAACTGGCTTCCAGACACTTGATTTAACCCTCAGGTATGGTAATCACATGTTCTCCATCCTGCTTCAGCCACCATGCACCCTGAGCCTTTGCCATGAGGTATATCTGTTGTTGGAGAGTTCACCTGCAGGAGACATGTGGAGGATGGGACAAGTCAAATAATGAAGTTGGAAGCCTCTAACATAGAGGTTTCCAAACTTACAGTCATGACCCAAGAGGGTCACAGAACATTCCCAATAAACCATATTACAGTTGTATAAGGGGATTACACCTATCCTTTGTCAATGGAAACTAATCCATTTTTAAAAACATGGCTGATAGGGACTTGTAAGATATAAGAAGCCTATATTCCCTTATTTTAAATTGGAAAAATAATAATGCATCCCCAACACCTCCCAAAATAAATTTTCCAAAATATCACTAAAACATTCTTAAACACTGATATAATAGTTTACAAAGGATTTTTTCACAACACTTTCTACTTAATAATGTGGGGAAGTTAATACTTTTAAATAACAAACACAAGACACAATCCTATTATGAGTACAGCTGAGATACAACTGCAGTGCACTCTTGTTGCCTTTCCTGGTTGCTTCTGGCTGTGGCCTGAAATTCCATGGGCGTTTCACACTTGAAATTCCAGGGTTGGCATTAGTGCTTTGAGGTAACTCCAACTTTTAATTTGATCAGCAATAAAATGAAGCAGGGTTCCACTGAGCATATTGTTTACTCTAAACAACTGTGCACTTTTTTTCAAATGCATTACATGTATCTGAATAACCATCTGTGTAGGTTTTATCACAAATTGCTCTGCTGCCTCCTGTGTTCAATTACCCAAAATAGCTGACAGACACTTCTCTAGATTTACATTAATTTCCCTCAACTATCCTTAACCAACACTTTTACATTTATCACTTATCATCTGTTTGCCTCCTAACTTAAATGTTGTCACTGGTGTGGTCTTTGAAATTTTTTCTGATGCAGATTCAGGTTTTTGATTTTGGACACACATTTTCAAGAATTGGTAAGGCAAATTTTGAGAGTTTGTGGGTTCAAGTCTGAATGTATCTGTATGGAGTTTGCGCATTTTCTCTGCGTCTGTATGTTTCCTCCCATTGTCCAAAGACGTGTTTGAATAAAATATATACATATGTACCTGTACAATGAATAAAAATGTACATGTTTTCATGAGATGGTGGCAAGCTCCAACTTGTGTAACCACACATAAACTCCTGCTTCATCACAACTCACCTGGGAGTAACTGAAAGAATCACCTTCCTAAAATGAAGTGCTGCCTGAAAGAATGAGATGAATATCAATGAGAAATTAGTGGTGTTTGGGAGCAAAGTGTGTAATTAAGTTCATAAGCAGCTAGAGCCTTTTGGGCAGATCATTACAACATACTGAAATGTGCAGTCAGAGCTCATAGAGAAATGTAGCTTGAAATGTCCTATGTTTTTAACACAACTGTATGATGTAATGAGATATGCACAACCAACAGCACAGCCAGTTAGTTCAGTTATTATTTGAATAATGGGCTTTTTAAAACTTTGTAAGAATGTTAAAGTTCACCAGCCTTTGCTTTTAGTGGAGGTTGGCAGGTAGTTGCTCCACAGCCAGATGGTGTGTCTACTCCCTCAACCCAAGACTGTCCAACATCAGCTTTCAGGAATAGGGGAATCCATGAGCTGATCGTTTTGTGAGACTGTAAAGTTGCGTTTCTTGGATCATGGTGAATATCTCATCCACAATCAAGGGATGGGGCTGGAGGGTTGTGCTAAGGGGAGAAAGACAGAGCAAGTTCTGAATAAGACATTCATTGTGGTAAAATATTTTACTGTCATGATCTGAAGCCAGACTGTCCTGTGGCAACTACTACCTGTGGTTCCCAGATGAAGAGTTGTAGGAACCTGTATCCTGGTGTATGGTGTATATTCACAAACATGACAGAAGCCAGAGGCAGTAATAACTTCTGTATATGTGTGTGTGTTTTTATATATATATATATAAACACACACACACACACACACACACACACACACACATATACAGTACTGTGCAAAAGTCTTAGGCACCTGTGGGGAAAACGCTATAAAGCGAGGATGGTTCCAAAAATAAATTCATGAATATTTATTAATCAATAAACCTCCTAAAAAGTGCAGTAGACAAAAAAACCTCAATCAAATCAATATTTGGTGGGACCACCCTTTGTCTTTAAAACAACATTAATTATCTTATGCAAACTTGCCTGCAATTTTAGGTCGAGGTTGATAAGTTCTTCCAAACATTTTGAGGAACTGGCCACAGTTCTTCTGCAGACTTTGACTGTCTCTGCATGTACTCCCAGACTGACTTGATCATGTTGAGATCAGGGCTCTGTGGGGACCAGACCATCTGGTGCTGAAGATAGTTCTGTATGACTGAGATTGGGTGTTTGAGGTCATTCTCAGGCTGCAGAATGAATTTGGGACCCATCAGAAACCTCCCTGATGGTAGATAAGAATCTACCTGTACTTCTCAAGACATTGAAGTTGCATGCCTAAGACTTTTTGCACAGTACTGTGTGTGTGTGTGTATATATATCTTCTGCACATCTTTACACCTTCACTGCAGTAACAGCTAAAAATGAGCTTTTTATACATAAATTGCTGATATTACATTTAATAAACCTAATAGGTAATTGTCTAGTAAACTGTCAAACAATATCTTTTTGCTAAACCATAATAATTAAACTGAATGGTTGCAGTAAATGAGTTGTTCCTCCACTCTCTTTCAAGGTTTTATTTTGAGTTGTGCATTATAGCAAACTAAGTTCTGATTTTTTGGCTATTCAAGTTTCCTAAAAAATAATTCAGAAAGGTGTTGTGCAGATGTTCCAGTAAAGAGTCCAGTCAAAAAAACTATATGAAAAGTCAGTTTCATTGTATTTTTCCATACAGTTTAGGTTTCAAGCCCAAGCAAATGCTGCTGTTGTGCTTTTGATAACTGTCACTAAAAATGCACAGCTGTCTAAACTGTATAAATTGTAAAATTACTGTAATCCCACAATCTGGATATTACTTTGTTTTTGTCCAGTATTATTACAGAAGTCTTAGTGTGAAGCAGTGAAAATTGTTTTGGTTTTCCAAAAAGTGTTCTGTTGAGAAGATATTAGTCACAAAACATTGTGTAAGTCTCCAAAACAGATGGACATCAGCAAAAATACAAAACATAGAATAAAAGGAAAAAAGCCTTTAAGTTTTGACTTCATACGATGTTTCCTTTTAATTGCAAGACTTTGTGAAGCTGTATGTTTACAAAATGTCTTAATGCTGTTTTTTATGTAGCAGTGTATGGGAAAATAAATTAATGGAAATGTTTTTATGTAATAGGTAAAGAAAGATAAAGAAAAAAATATTTAAAAACCATTTATGAAAAATTCTATATCATATCAAAACAAACTGGATTGTTAAAACGATTTCGGAGGTGTATATGCATTGCATTTATTTAAATCTGACTTGTATGGGTTACTTCAGATCCAAAATATTGCATGACGAGAATTCGCAGTGGTTTTTTCCTTTTCCATAGTTACTAGCTAATGAAGACACAGGAGCTGTTCGAAATTTAAGAACACCAATTCCATTCATTAAAAAAAGACAATACAAAATCCAGACATTTGTTTTTTACATGAGCAATAACAATTTTCAAGTGCAAATACCATTATCGACTCTATGATACATTGTAGCAAACTCTTGTTTAAAAAAAAGAAGCAGTTAAAAAAACGGTTTCCTACTCGCTGGGAGAAGGGCAATATTTTCAGATTGGTGACAATGGGTTCTAATGGCTGCACAAAAAAAACAACAAAGGACAAAGCAGGTTATAAATACTAAAGGAAACAGAGAACATGGGATGCAGCCTAGAATTTTATCTGAACATTTGAGAGCGCACAGCCACGGCATTCTGGGTAATGTGTAAGGTAGGGATGACACTGGGAGGTGCGTGTGGCCAACAATGCCGCTCTCTGTTCAGTGCCAGCATCTTCACTTGTGCACAAACTGCACTGACCATGCAAGCAACCTTTGTAAGAACAGATTTTTTCACTTTTATGGGAGTTATATAAGCACAACAACTTTGTTTTTTTGGTTGAAGAGTTTCTGTAAACTTATGGATGAAGCTGAGAATATGATAACATTTATTTAAATGATTGATTTACAATCCATTTACATCGAGATTGTTTCTACTGAAGTTTCTTTATAGTGTATAGTGGACACATTTTTTAATGCAACCCATAGGCCAGTCACTACATTTCAAAATTAACCTAAGAATATACTCTCTGAAAATATTAAATAAAGACATTCCATTGTACAGTTTTGGCAAGTTTAAATATTGTTCTTGGTTTTTTTCTGCACGGACAAGAACGACTGGAGACTAAAATTCATTGCACTTATACAACAAAGGTAGGATAATCAGGTTTTCTAAATCTAATGCGCAGGGTAGGAATGTATCCTACCGCTGGGGCAGTCTTTGGAAGAGCTGGTCTCAATAGGACACAACGTAGGAGAGACTTGGGGTTGGAGGTGCAGCCTTGACTTGACTTGGGGTTTGGGTGGATGGCAGGGAAAATGTTCTGGGGTCTGGTTCAATGATATTGTCCCTTGGAACTCACCCCTTGTCTTTCAGAAGTCCATAATTTACTATATACTTTAAAAATAATATAAGGATTCCTAACAATATCCTTTGAAAACAGCAAGTGTCACTGCAGCAAGGGGCAGAGATGAGCCTGTACACGTGTCATCATTCTTTTACTAAATATATCACTTTTCATCACACTTTTCTGATAAGCAATGATTTGTTTTGAAGCAAATGTTGTAGTTTCCTCAACGTTACACAGGAGTTGGAAGGTGTGGGGTTCAGGGGTCTGACTTTTAAAGTGACTGTTTGAAGTAAGCAGCGAAAACTGGTCCCAGAGAGACAAGCGACCAGTCGGAGTGCCATTCCGAGACTCTCTACATTTCCTCTCCCCAGAATTTCATTCACAAAGAGACAGATGTCTCTGATAAGTTTGTGAAATCAAGAGTACAAAACAATGGATCTAAGAGTAGGCGATCGACAGTAATACAGTCAGAACAGACACAGAACAAATACAAAAAAATAACTGTTTTAACAGCAAGACCTTAAGAATTTGCTCTAAGAGCTCAGGCATAATAAGGCTTTGAACGCTGTGAAATGTATGAGATGATATTAACCTTTTCAAAGTACTGCAAATAAGTAGATTAATAGGTGACATATTTATCAGAGGTTATTAGAGTTAAAAAAAACGGTAAAACCAGGATCTCACAACTTAGTGACAACACAGCAGGTATATGTGAATTTACATTTTGGTGTGATTTCTGGCCATAACCAACTTCAAGCTCATTTACTTTTTGCTAAATGTATTTCCCTTCCTTGAACTGTTATTCTAAGACATAGTTTGCCACTCAATTGTTCTGGCAACAAATAACTTTTTGTGTGAAATATCTGATTCCCTCAGGGTAACTGTCAGGTTGGCAGTGCCCTTTGTAAGAAAGCGTATGCCCACGTATATGCATATGAGGACCGAAAATGAAAAACATAAAAAAGGCCATCAGACGCAAGAACAAAACACGAGGAGAAGATAAATATTCATGAAGGAAACAAAGTCTGTTATGTCCAAGAATCCAAGTCATCGTTTGATCCGTAGAGCTTTGTTTTCATTGACTGTTTGGAGGAGGACAGCAAGCAGAAAAGTCTGCATAGTGAAGTGTGTTCTCAAAGCCATGTGAAAAAAATGTTTCCTTTGTTGTCTTGGGGTCAGGAGCCTTCTTCGTAGCCAAGAGGGCTGGGCCAATGGGACTACTTGTATGGCCGCAGGAAAGCAGAGACTTTGCTGCTGATCAGTCGGATGAAGGAGCGGGGAAGCATCTCATTGGACTCCCGGGTGGTGTACTTGAAATAGTTGTGTGGGTGAGCCAGCACATCAAACAAAGTCTTTATCAGCTTTTTGTCCTGGAGGGAAGGGAATGGCAGGCACTTTGTGACTTGTCATGTTCCATAACGTGTCTTTAGTTATAAACTGATCCTTAGTTAGTGGAAACTATCACTAATGAAGACAAGCTGGGACCTGGTCTGGTCTTACCAGACATGTGTTGGAAGGAGCTGCTTTGTATAGCATTGACCCTACAGAGCATACATTCTGATTCCATAAGTTCACTTTGACATCACAGCTGTGGTAGGTGTGTAACAATATCTTCTCAGTTTCATAGCTACTTACCTTGAGGATCTCTTGGTGATTTTCTGAAGCATAGAGCCTTCCATCCCTCACAATGTCCTCCACCAGTTGTTCATAGTCCTCTGGAACACACAATACACAGACTTTGCCCAATGGGGAATCAATTTAACATGCCTTAGTGTTCTCTGCTGAAAGAGACAGCACTATTACACAACAGTATGATCTGTACCCAGTACGCTACAGGGAGCTGTACACACCATCGTAAGTGACGTAGGGGATCTGGAAGCCACGTGCGCTGTTGGCCTCATTGGACTTGAAGTTGATCCAGAGACGGCGGGAGCGGGCTGTGAAGGCAATGGGCCTCTCGTATGTCTGGCATGTCTCGTAGGTAGTGATAGATGTGGCTGACCCTTTGGGAGAGATAACAGAGAAACTCTTAAAAATGCCCTATGTTCTTTGTCAGACGGAGTCCAGACTGGAGTTCTGGTACAATTCTGTGTGATCCACACTGCACAGTTTTGGAAATTTTTCTTTCTTCCACCTTTCCAGAAGGTCACTATTACAGCTCTGGTTAAAAATAGCAACTTTTACAAGCATCGCATTTATTTTGTAACTTGTTTCTTGCTCTTAAATGGTAATTTATGTTAAATTTCTACAAGAGTAAACAATTAAAGAGCTGAAAAGGATTATAAACCTTCTTCTGCTATTAAGAAGCATATATTTGCAGAAACAGAAAATCCATTATACTGGTTGCATGAGGGAAAGACTTCCCAACTTTCGCAGCTGGACTTAGTGAGGTGACGTAAACTCACAGTTCTTTCTCATGACCAGCACGTCCCCACACTCATCCTCGGAGGGTAAGAAGATCTCAGGCACCACTATGAGGATTTTGCGCTTAGGTGGTGGGTTGATGTTCCAAGTGCACTCCACATTAGCAGGGTAGTTACCCGGATAGTTGGGTGACTCGATGTAGCCTGTGTACTCCCCCAGCTCTCCTCCGCATTCCCGATCTGCAGCAGAAGCACATTCAAGACACTACAGTGTTATTTCATTACTTCACGAAGCAATTTACACTTAATCATACCCTATTTTATTGTCTCCCTATTTATGTCCTCCTGATACATCTCATTTTTTTCCATACCAAAAATTCAGTTTAAATTCTTACTTTTTAGCCCAATCATGTGCAAAAAATTCCCTATTTACAGTCAAAATGCTTGATACAACATTTTCCAGCGGAACTGTATAATTAAAAATATCCTATTTGTAATGTATTGTAATTTTAAAATGTAACATTTGGAATTGTCTCTGCTGGGTGTCCAAAGCATATTTTAGTGATATTTGAGAACATTGCTTAAGGTGTTTTTGGGGAGGGGTGGGGAAGATGAAATGGATTATAATTTTTCCAGTTTAAAATAATGGGCAATAGCCCCTTGTTAACAGTTTCCTGGTTTAAATCTGATCTTCAAGAACAGATTAGGAAAGTATTTGGAGTATAGACTATTTGTCCATTTAAATGTCTATGTCCTCAAATACTGAGCTACATTCATATGGATAAAATAGTATAGTCTGATCCTGGACAGTAAGTTGAGGCACAATATTTTTGCAGGATTCCTTCTCAAACTAAGCACCTGAGCCTCACATCATTCATTTAAAGAGAGTCACTCAGGTTATATATACTGTTGCCCTCCAGGAACATGGTTGGGCAGCTCTGGATTAATGTATCCCCTGGGAATTAACCTCTGTATTTGGAGATAAACTAAACTTGCATCTCAATTTATGACCATAACTGGAAGTGAAAATCTGTTCCTAATTTGTTCCGTTTGTGAGCTCAAAGTGCATTTGCTACTTAGTCACATTCAATAAGAAGTCAATAATATGAATTTGTTTACAAGTTAGTTCCCATCTCCACAAACATTCATTGCCGGTTGTTGACCACTTCACCACTATAACCATGTTTGTCATGTTTCTACTGACCACTAACAGTGAGGAACACCTGACACAGGCAATTCCAGACTCCTATTCTGTTTGGATGCGTTCTACAGGTATCTGCTGGTTGGCAACTTAAATGCATGTGTTGTTCGGTACGCAACGGACGTTTTGGAGAATTAAAAAGTGGAAAAAAAATTGATAACTCGAGCATTCACAACACGCCAGTGTGCAGTGTTTTTTTTTTAACTGACATACAGTAGTTGCAAAGCTTTGATACTATGGAACGTGTAAGTAAACAGTGAAAAAAAGAACAGCCATGTGCTCACTCTTGCACTGGGAGACACTGGTGGCTCCATCGAAGTCTGTGGTGGTGTTGCCAGGGCAAGAGATGCAGTAGTTTTGGCGAAACTCCGTCTGGTAGGTACCCAGGGGGCATCGGATGCACCGGTGAACGGTGGTGTTGTAGTAATGACCAGGAGAGCACTGGACTGTATGAAGTGGACAGACAGACAGACAGACACACACACACACAAAAACCATACCACAAATGTGGACAAAATTGTATAAATTTATGCACTTTGGGAGTCTTTGGAGTCTGTGACCTGATGGGGTATGAGGACAACAAAACTGACCTTTGGCTTCACAGTCATGGAAGGAACTGGCACCCTCCCGTTTGGTGCTCAGCCCCCCACCACAGGGGAAGCAGAGGGTCCGTCCAGGATCTGGTTGGTAGGTGCCCTGTGGGCATGGATGGCATGGCTTGAACCCGTCACTGGAGAAGTAGCCCGTAGGGCACTGACCTAGGACAAGTAGGCAGGGATATAGCATGTTTACTGACAGGAAACACGTACGAAGGGTTCCACCAGATTGTTAGTTCAGAACACTGACACCCCTACTTGACCCATCTTAAACTTCTCCTTCATTTCGGCAGTTTTCAACCTTGGCAATCCACATATCATTCACACTTTAACAGTGACATCCAACATCTCTGATTACTGATCCAATGAACATGAACTGAAGCAGCAGTGAGATCAGTAATCCTCTTGGGTGAAATATCACTGACACAATGCAAGCTTCTCTGATAGTTACTTTTGTGGTTCACTGTAGTCAGGTATAGTCTATTAATGGCTGCCTAACTCTGCATGACTCATGGGAAATGGTGGGGAACATGAGGCTTACCTGAGCAGGAAGTAATGTTGCGGGCACCAGCAGGGCCATGACCATCACTTCCAGGGCATAGGTCACAGGCCAGCTGGCCCTCCTTTTCCTGGAAGGTTCCCGGGGGGCACTGGACACAGCGCTCTTGCTCACCATGGTAGTAGGACCCAGGTGGGCATCTGACTGAGAAGGCAGGCGAGAGAGGGCAGAAACCACTGAGAAAAATGAACTTCTAAATCTGTGAAGCTGACAGTATTGAATCTAGCACCATCACCCCACCCACGCCATCCCTTCTACGGTTGCTTTGTTGTTTTACCACAGCGGCCACTCTCCCTTTCCCGGCCGGGTCCACAGTTCTCCTGGCGCTCAGTGAGCTGCGGTAGCTTCTGCGCCACCTCATACTCCAGGCCAGCCATGCGGAGCAGGAAACGCTCCTGGTTGATGGACTTCTTTAGGGCTTTGATGTAGGCCTTCACCTGTTTCTCCATGCGCTGCCTCAGACAGCTGAGATTACAGCTTCCTGCAATTGGGACATGAGTAAAGGGGAGAGGAAGATCAAGTGGAAACCTTTTAAGTACTTGGTATAAACACTCATTCACAGTCTTTTTGCAGAGTCCATTTTACAAAGTACGCAAGGCATGGAAATCAATTGATTTTCATACTTTGAGGTTTTACCATGGTATCAGAGAAACAGAGTACGGGAAAGCGACAGAGGGTGTGTCAGTCTACATACAGATAAACCCATCAATCTGAATCCTTCTTTTCATCCCCACTTGACCAATAATATTGTAACAGGAAGTGTTAATGTAGTAAAAAAAATAGTGATGCATAAATATCCTTCCACTACACTCTGTCTTCACCCGTTTCTCACATAACGGATTAATTCATTTAGTGAAATCCCAACATTAGGAAAATTCACACTTTGAGGGGATCAAACTACAGGTTTCCCCTACTAATGAGTGTAATGCATTCATGGAA
Source organism: Arapaima gigas (assembly GCA_900497675.1). Lineage (NCBI taxonomy): Eukaryota > Metazoa > Chordata > Actinopteri > Osteoglossiformes > Osteoglossidae > Arapaima > Arapaima gigas. The sequence goes on along the minus strand of UFQX01000500.1, from coordinate 194,331 downwards.
ATGGGCTAATAAGGTGAAATCTCCTAAGTCGGAGACGTAATGTGAAAGTATTGCTTTGAGACATTATAGGAAGAGAGTGCATTCCAGAGAAATGTTTACTATTTTGGGTGTGTTACTTAAATGAACAAAAGTTCCTCCACATTCAGCTTTTGTTGCTTGTCGACACAAAAAGTCAGCCTTATATTTGGTCATAACTCAGTAAAAGTTATTAAATGGTAAATCAAGCACTTGTATTTTGGGGGATAACTGCAAAAAATTTGTTTTGGGGAAAAAACTTGGTTCCAGAAGATAATATATAAATTACTAAAAATATCAAGATGAAGGGTATGTTTATTTTTGACAATGATAAAACCAGAATATTTTATAATATTTGTAAAAAAAAATCCAGCACATGTTTTAATGTTATATTTTAATTTATTCGTTCATCTTCCAGTGCAGGGTTGTGGTGGTCCAGAGCATATCTAGACTTATGATGTGAGAAATGGGAGAACCTGAACAGATATTAATATTAGTATTATTAATTTTACTCATGGACATTTATGATATTAACATCACGTTCGGTTCATAAGACACTTTCACTCTGAAAACAAGGAGTCAGAGGTATTGTGCAGTTTTTCTAATGCATTCCTTCACTCTGTGTTTGTGTGTGCTATAGTGCTCTAGTGTATAGATGGCCAAATGTCTAGAGAGTTTAGTGTAGTGCATCTAGCAAGGTGTCAAAGGAGAGCAATCAACGTTTTATAGCGGATAAGTTATGTTCAGATCAGCCAGGTAAGTAGGTTCACCTGTGGTGTCCCCGGGCTTAACCTCTGCCTCCAGCTCCAGCGTGATGCGTGTCACCTCCTTGCTTGTGGGGTTGCGTGCACGTCTCCCTTTGGCCTTCTTGGAGGAATCGCACTTAAGGTTCACGAATGTAACCAGGCAGTTAGTGCAGGGCTGTCCAGATCCTGCTGGGATGAAGGTGGGGATGTGAACAGTTAACACAATAAAGAAATATATTGTATATATAATTATGAATACATAGATATGTCTACAAGGAAGAGGCTCTAGTGATCAGTGGGCACAGGAGGGACTCAACAGAAGAATTTGTCCTCAGGTCATACTTCTCTCCTTCACTAATTTCTCTGGGAAACTATCAAGAAGTCCCAAGAACAAAAACAAAGCCTTACATGGATATTGAACATTGTAGTAGACCAGAGGGTGCACTTCACCCACCCAAGAGCATACCCGCAACACCTCACCTGACCCCAGTGTACGACCTCCCTCTTCTGCACGGCCCCTCAGCTTCGGGTGCAGGTGACATTTTGCATCTTTGATTTTGAAAGAGGCTGTTTGCTTTACTGGAGCAGCCAGGGTCTCTACAGACAAACCGAGGGGCATATGGACTGAATTGAGGGTACTGGGCACTGGTTTTCTCTTATTTGCATAAAAAAGTGAAATAAACTGATTTAAGAGAGAAGATGTGAGCAGTCAACCATTAACATTTATGTTTTTTGTCACCATTTTAAATGCAACTCTGACAAATGCGTGGTTTTGAAAGTTGTACAACTATTAACTCTTTCTATGCTTGTGAATCCACTCAAAGTCTAAAGAAATTCTGCTTCATTTGAATGAATATATTAATATGTGTTACAAAATTTTACAAAAAGTAAAAAATATTTTACCAACAGACACAAATTAAATTAGAAGTGATTGCATCACAAACTAACAGTTTGAAAAGTGTGGTTTCATACAATGAGTTTAAAATTGGCTTTTCTACTAATTAGTTGAGCTTGAGGTCAAAAGACTGCTGTCAAATGAATAAATCCAGAAGAACAATAGAGACTAAATTGTAATTTACTAAATTTGCAGTATACTGGGATGGACAGATTGAGTCTGAGCGAACCTGCGGCATCTCCTCCTACTCTAGAACAAGGAGCCTGTATCTGTTGCCATGGCGAAGGTGGGTACCTATGCAGCTCTGGCTGCTGCTCACGTTGAGTCGGGCGGGTGTCTTGCCACGAAGGACAGGGCTGCCACAGCTCACGGTGTAGCTGCTGTCCGATTCTGTAATGACAGGAGAAAATTTCCTTACCCAGTGGACAATTCTGGTTCACAAAAAGCCATCCTTGGGTAAAATCTTATGGCACACACATAAACACATTACCATGTGCAGGCGGAATACTTTTTTGTTTAAGTGCCTTCTGGGTAGTATATTAGTTTGGTGAAAAGTGTCTGCTGAATGTATAAATGTAAGTATAGATTAAAAACATGCAAAGAAAGCCAGGGCTGAGGTCTCTAATTCCAGACTCATTCATCTCTGCCAAGGAGCATCAAGAGTGATACTGACACACCTGTGAGAGGATAGTGTCTGCAAATGAGGAACCCACCTGCCAGATAGTGGGCTTTGGAGGCACAGGTGAGGGAGCAGCTCTCCTTCCTTCCAGTTTTGCTACAGCTCAAAGTGGCCTTAGGAGAGACCAGACTCGGCATGCACTTCACCTGCTCTGGATCACACACACACACACACACACACACACACACACACACACACACACACACACACACACACACACACACACACACACACACACACACACGCACGCACATAAACCAAGATATACACATTAACAAACAGAGAGACAGGCCACAAGACTACCAAAATTAAATCTACCTATGTTTGACTGAGGTCAACCGCCTTCTGTAATTGAAGATCACACACTGAAAGAGACAACTGTGTTTGCTATTTAATTTATTTACATGATTATGCATTTGTACTAAAAATACGTCTGTAAGTGAACAAACTTGTCAAATGCTGAACGTTTCTAACAGAACTATTGTCCTCAGCTAATGCGGATTCTGAAGCTGCTGAAGTTGTGACTCTCTTAGACCACTAGGTGGCAGTGTTGCTAACGTACCGATGCAGTCTTTTTTGTTCCAGTGGAGCTTGTATCCAGGAGGGCACGTGCACTCATAGCTACCCAGTGTGTTGACGCAGCCAAACTTGCATCCTCCACGGTTAATGCTGCATTCATCAATATCTACACGGGGAGATTAGAAAAAATGTCAGGAAACCCAACCAGTTTTGTTCTCGTTCACACATGCTTTTATTCCAACCCCATCAAACCAAGGAGCTGATGCCCTGAAGGCCATTTCCTGCCACATCTCCATATGTAACTGCCCTTGCACTGTGAAGTGTAAATAATCATAAAATGATGGAACTAGTCAAGCCTTCAAAAGGTACAAGGGTTGATTGAAAAGTTATAAGAGTATGACTGTCACTGCACATCTGAAGCTTCCTGAGAGATGGGAACCTTCTCCTTTTCAAAGTACCTTCTTTCACAAACTACATACCTCTTGAAGCAGTCCAAAAACTTCTCAAAGACATGCAGCAATGATTTTTTTGACATCATGTTCCAGGCTCCTCAATTCAAAATTTCAAAAGTCTATCACTTTTTGTAGACTTTGAAGAAAATGGCCACCATTGTAAAAGAGGGTTCAAACTGTGGAATATAACAAGACCTAAGCTGCAAATGATCCTTCTACTGAATCCTACTATGTACAATCACCAGATCTTGATCATGACTTCCCCACAACCAAGAGGCTGCAGCACATGGGATCTGTTGCAGTTAAGCTTTAAAATTTCAGGGTTTATTGTCATTTAACAATACACAGGTTTCCATGTACCTTAGAAATGGCTCGATTAATACAAAGTCAGATGTTGGAAGGAATTTCCATTATTTTTTATTAAGAAAATTATGATTTGTTCTGGCTTCATTCCAGAAATTCCAATTAGCTTCCCCAAAATATCTTTAACACTCTAAAATATCCATTTCAGCATGATAAAAAAACACTTTAAGCACCAATTACTTAATCACCAAACAGGTAAAGTAGTAATTAATATGAATTTGTGTGTTTATAAGAGTTACTGTTTTATTTAGTATCATACATTATATTTCATTCCTTATTATTAGCAGTAATAGCAATAAATATTTAATCATCAAATTTACGTAAAAAAGAAATTAAATCATAAAATAAAAAAACAATAAAATGTATTGATTGTGGTGGGCTTTTACTGTAAGGATCTGTTACCGGGGTGCTTAGCGACTGAACAGAAGTGACTAAAATCACAAAAGTCCAAATTGCATTTGAACATGGGCCACATGAGGCAAAGACTGAGGGCAGTGCTGCCACCGACCTTTGCGCTTGTACCCATGCCAACCTTGAATATCTCAATAATGTGGTTCTGCTTCACGCCTGATAGAACTAGTTATGCTGGGACTTCTTGGCTTGGATACCGATCTGGGTATTAATATGTACTGCCTTTTTTATTGGGAATTTGGAAACTGGGAGTTCAAATACCGGGGTATATATTGCAGAAGTGAAATATCGCTTGTGAAAATTCAAGTGTAACAGAAATCTTCAGCACGCAGTAAACATAGTTGATGCATACAAATCTATATTTGAGCTCAAACGACCATTACAAACATATAAAACAAAATAATAATACAAATAAGACAAGACAACAGCAGCCAGTGATCAGTTAGTTACAGCAGTTGCAGAAAAGACTGAGAGCACACAACATATTTCAGAATGCAGAGAACAGAAGTCCGAACCCCCTTAGCAGAAAGCAGGAACCGCAGGATGATGCGCTAATCACTCCCAACAGGATGTGCTCTGAGCACTCCCAGCACCCTGCTGAGCCAACCGTATTGCACGTGGTGAGGTGCTGTACGGTAATTAAACACATACAAACAGAAAAGAGGAAAAATGCTAAAGAGAAAGAGGCGACGATGGGGGTGTTCCTGACAGTGGTTTAATGAATGGCAACTCTGGGAGGCCAAGCATGGCGGGCTAAGCACATGTGATACCATCATCAACCAAAACCTCCCAGCAAGACCAATGTGCTTGTGTAATTTGTGCATTTGAAGTCTCATCAAGGAGATGTGATGTTACCACTCTGCATCCCCCGTCTGCTTGAACTTTTCTCCCCACACTGGTTTAAAATGGGGGGGGGGGTATAGGATGGATAACAGCAGAGCAAGACCCAGGGGGGCGAGGGGACTGTTGATTGATCATGGAGAGTATTTTAAATTATGACCACTTTTCAGCACAGTATTGAACAACATAACCACACTCAAACCAGATGGGAGCAAGACAGGGTGTTGAGTAGTGAGAGGAATCAGAGTAGGAACATGGATGCATGCAAGGGCCTGGTGATGGAGGCATGACTGGGTCTGCTGATGGGAATTGTATCCCCTCCAGACATATTCCACAGCACTCCCTTAAAAAATGTGGCTGTCATGGAGGAAGATGTGACTGTATGACTTAACTGAAGGCTTTTATTGTTGGTCTCCATTTCAGTTGATTTAATCTTACATATCACACCTTAGAAAGCTCTGTTTTCAAACCCAGACAGAGAAAGTTGCCCTTTAGGCCAAAAAACAGGAATGTTTGCCAGTGCACCCCACCGCCCCTCTTTGAGCAACGTTTGAACACCCCTGGGCTGAAGTCTCTGACTCCCAGACTCATTCATCTTTGCCAAGGAGCATCGTGGGAGCCGAGGGGGTGAACACGTATTGACACACCCGTGTGGGAGTGTGGGAGTCTGTCTAGGCTGGGATAGGAGCACAGAAAAGGACCTTCTGTCTGCAGGTGTTTTTTTTTCTGTGTACATGTCAACAGCTGTCACCTCTCAGCCTCTTTGTGTCTCTTAATAAATATTCTCAAACATTGTTTAGACTAAAGGACAGTGATCACATCTTTAAAATGCTTCTGAAGGTTTTACAGGATTATTTCTCCTACTGTTAGAGGTGTTTTTTTTCAGCAGGTTTAGACAGGCTGCAGTAAACCCTCCCTTTCTGATCCATTGATCTTATTGGCACTGAGCAGCACAGTGCTGGGCGCTGGGAAGGCTCATCCGGGCTAACAGTGGGTTGTTCAGGGTCAGTCCATCATTTAGCCTGCACCTTACAGCCTCTATGAGGAGAAGTGGCAATTTCTCAGCTGATAAAGTACGCAGAGAAAATAAATGATAGGCTGCTCCAGTGGGATGGCGCAGGTGGGGAGGGGGCTTGGTAAGGCCATAAATCTGTGGGTTATCTAAGGGTTCCGACGGTGCAGACGAGTGAAGTGTGAGAGTTTGTGTGCATTGGGGGGGTCAGGGTGGTCATTAATCAACAGGGCTCTCAACAATGGCAGACTAAACCTGCCCCCACGCCCTGCTCCTTTTCCTGTCTCTTTGACACACAAGCAGAAAAGCATACACACAGAGGCATGTGCTCTCATACAGAAAGATCTTGTCTTCCTGTGAAACAAACACACAATGAATTGAACTCTGCTCTCAGAAGTACAGCACTTCCAGTAGGTGGCGATGGCTATAAGCCTCTCCATCGTCCATCACGTGGTAATTTGCTCATTTCCCACACCTAAGTATGATTGTTATCGACTTTGTAGGGTGAGGTCAGTGTGTCACAGTGAAGACAAAAGCCATGTGAGAAAGACACATTAAAATATGTGCTTCCCACCCTGCATCATCCATCACTCAAACACTAATAACTGAGAAAGTCAGGTTTTGTCCGGTTACACAATCTTGCACTGTATAGAAGCCATCAAGGACCCTGAAATGCTGGATGCCATTTACACATGGCAGCTATTAATTCAGAAGATCAAACCAAATTCAATAACACCTATAATTGTTTTATGTTTGGTTTATGCTGCAAAGGGGCAGAGAACCTGCAAATGATCCAGGTGCAAGCGTTTGCAAGAAGACAGGTATACCCCTTAGTAAATACTCTTTGTAATGGAGTGAAAAGAAGTCACTGCCCTGTGAAAAACAGTGCCATTCAGGCAAAACTAAAAGAGCTGTCCAAGGAGGGTCCAGTGCACGGATTCAGACTGCTGGACCCCTGATTGCTTAGGGTGCTGCATTGCTACAGCTTTATACCGATGCCTAAAGGTACCTACAGACTAATGACTTGTGGATCTCTGATGTGGATGAGGGTTTTCACAAGCCACCAAGTTGTATCATGCAACAGAATTGCAAATGCTGCTTAGCTTAGTGCTACTAAATAATAGTAGCCATTGAGATATACAATAGCATGACTACACTGGGATGAAAAGGCTGGAGCGATAAGACGTACAGAAGGTTGTAGGAATGTGCCTGTTAAACACGGACCTGAGAAGCCCAGAGGCTCTGCTGGAGACTGCACAAAGATTGTAGGTCTTCATGCACTAATAAAGCCACTGCACCACTGATGTGCTCACAAAATTTCCATCTCCCTTCCCTACAGAGCTGCCATTTGTAGTTTGAGCTGGTGGAGGGAGCTGGCAGGGTATTATACGGCAGAGTTCGACCTCCCAGGCGTGGCCACCTTTCCTTCCACTTGACCTGACCTACCTTCCCACCAAATAAAGAGGATGACCTTTATGATTATGGAGGATGACTCTGCAGTTTTAAAACAGCAGCCTAGATGGGTGGAATGTTAAAGAAGGGAAAGTTGCAGAATTGAGCAGGACCCCCGCGATATGGCTCACCTCCACAGTGTGCCAGACCATAGAGGACATAGCCCTTGTGGCAGAAGCACTGGAAGCTGCCGGGGGAGTTGACGCAGGAGTGGTCACAGGCACGATCGAAGGAGCACTCATCGATATCTGCAGGAAAGCAAAAGGAGAAAGACGGTGAGAAAAAGGGGAGGGTGAGGTCATAAAAGGCACCGTTGTGTGATGGGAACAGCGTACTATAGTGTGAGATGACTACCCACAAAGGTTTTGGAAACAATCTTCATGGTCAGCCTAGTGAGTCCTGTTGGGGGTTCAAATGAAGGACTCCCTTTCCTTTGGTCCCACATCACAGTCATGCTATGAAGAAAAAATGCTCTTCCTGGTGATTGTAATTACTGTATTAACAAGGAATAATGAAGCTATTACCAAACCACAGAAGCCAGGGTGACAGACTGAGACTGTGTGGCAGATATGGGGGGGGAGAGGTGACAGTCAATGGGCTTTGATGCTGGGCCTGGCCTGGCGCAGTTCTGCTCCAGTGGGCAGCATAAAAGTTGAGCTTTGCAGAGCTCTCAGTAATTGGAGAGCTATAAGAGTGCCAAGGACAAAGGCACCAGGGCTTTAGCACCTTTCAGTTCACCAGCCACCCAATGGCAGTCAACAAGAAGTGGCATAAGACAGCCATATAAAAGAAGTCTTCATCAAATCCACAAACTTTCTTTTCCTTCACATACAAAGTGCAGTATTAAGATTTGAGAATATTCCATCTTCTGTCTTGTGGAGCTTTCGTTATTACGGTGTTATAGGGGTTGCCAAACAGTATTCTGGACACCGGCCTAATATACAGGAGCATAACACCAAATCAGGTAGTGGATCTTTTCACACCAAACAATTGCATCTAACACCTGTACACACTCTATATTACAACCGTGTTGAACTCTGACAGCCCTTAACACAAGACAACTTATTTGTTTTTTTTTCTGGGAATCAAAAAATATAAACGGTTATTCCACTGGCTTTCTTACTTTAAATACATAAATATTTCTATTTCTCCACCTTTTTTTGGGCCACCCAGTTGCCCTCAGATGGAAAGTTATCCGAAAGGATGTAGGGTTCTGACTGTGAGCAGTTACAATTAACATATCCTCAAACATATTTTTCATTTACACCAAGTGTGGAGTGGAGAGTCTTTTATACCTAGATTCTGAATATAGTTATGGATGTGGCTTGTGATCAGCCGGCAGTTTTGAAGCCAGACAGTTAATTGCCCGGGTCAGTCTTCATACCCTAAACCGTACTTACCTGGGATGCTGATATTGAATCCAGCAAACACATCATCATTTTCTTTTCAAAAACCTAATAAAGACTTTAATACTATAGCATTTCGTCTAAATTAAAGGAGGCTCAAAACGAATAGCTTACCATCACTCCAAAATACCACATCTCTCACTTTTTTAGTAATACATAAAACTCAGTATCTGCAAACACCCGCGTTGCCACAGTAAATGCAAAGAAATACACATACACACACTTGACTGTCACTTTCCTAAAGATTCAGTCTTGAATGGTTAAAACAACTGGTTCCTGCTTGGCTAACTCCAACAAGTCCATTCCCAGGTAAGCAACCTTTGCAGCAGATTAAAAGGTTATTAAGCGATTGGTTTCAAAGAAGAGACAGCATGTCTTTGGTGCTTCAGGTGCAGTTAAAAGGAGAATTTTCAGTTTCCTTGGGTTTCAAAGGCTTTCAGTGAACCACCCAGTGCAAGTATACTGGTACTCTCAGATACCAAACCATTTGCTCTTTACCATCCATTTAATGGTATGTCCTAAGGCCCCCCTTCAGGTCCCACCCAATTTTTTCCTATGTCCAATATATACAGATATTCCATCATTAAGATTTCTCAAAAACTGTAAAATAGACCAACAATTTTTTGTTAAAAGCAAACCAGTAGTTTTTGTTTTCAACCAATTTGTTGAGTTTAAGCTTTAGCTATTGAATAAGGTGTTTTTTGTACTGTTTTATGAATAAATATTTTGATTGGCTGCATTTGTTCTCCACTGGAAATCTCATTGCTCTGCTGCCAGTCATCTTCTTATATAGATTTAGTACTTTTACTCATATTTCAAAGGCTTTGTCTCTTTTTAAGGGTCTATTCTCCATTTTTAATCTCCAGTTCTTTTATGGTGGGTTGCCTAATACTATGAGATCATCACTAACTGCCAAGCCATCTTTTCATCTTTGTTTTTCCACTTCAAACCAATTATAATTCTTTGTGGATTGAATTGTTTGCCACAAATGGAGTGCTGAAGACTTACTCTATTTAAATGTATTAAGTGGTCTAATAAGCACACCTCAGAAAAATGCATGGGCATATTGCCCGCATTTCAAATCCAGAAAGTCTCTTTGTCATTGAGTTTACCATTTTCCTAAAAAATTTCCAAATCTTTTGCTTAAAGCTGGATTGATAACATATCTGTCAGTATAATACGCCATACAATCTATCCATCAATCCATTTTCAATAGGAGTAGCAGAGATTTGGATGTGAGCCCAGCACCATGGTTTGTAGGATGCCTGGAGGAGGACATGCAGGCACTTTACCAACAGAGCTGGGGCATGCATCAGACCCACAAGCCTGGAGCTGGGAGGCAACTGTTGTACCTGGTGAGCTATCCTACCACACTGCAAGCCATGCTGGAGCTAAATAACAAAATAATTACCTCCTGCATGCAGATCTAGATATATTTATATTTATTTCAGTGTTTTAACCCTGAATTCTTACAGTAATGAAAAGGTTGCACCCAAAATGTGTACCTACGTTATTTACATTTCTTAAACAAGAGATGAACGGCAAAACTTCGCAAGACACAAATATACTTTTGTTCCCTTGGCAACTTTTCCAGGGATTTTGTGCCACATAAATTATCAATCTGACAGCAGGGCTTTTTCAGAGGCCCTCTACTTTGAGCTGCTTAAAATGAGCTGCTCAGGATCGTGGTTTGCCTTCATGTCTGATGTCTCAGCTGCATAAAAACAGTCATTTCTCACTGAACAGGAGTATGTTGCTGTGGTGCTTGTTATGAACAATGTGGGCAATGCTGATGGGACCTTATCGTTGACACCCCCATGCTGTATTAGTCACTGGGGAGTCCTTAAAATCAAGGTCTTCAAGGTCTAATAAGAATTTTTATCCATGTACACTCTCTTGGGGCTTTAAGGGGTCCATGTAGCATAGGTTTGCTTTTAAATTAACATTGTCTAGCTAAAAACATTATAAATAAAATGAAAATATTTCTGAGCTATTACCATCTATGGCATAATTCTGTATGAAGGTAATCAAGTTTTAGTGAATTAAATTGAGAGCAATACATTTATGAAGATTTTTACTGCATCCTAAAAAAGGTTAAGAACCTGTACATAAATCTGGAGCAGGGCATTTGCAGCTATCTGACTGATTCATTCTGATTCACTTGGATTTGAAAGATGCTGAATAGATGATGAATGTTGGCCTGGAGGCCTGGAGTTCTATATATCCCTGGGCTTCCCCTCTCTCAGTGCCAATGCAACAGAAACATAGTGAGAATGAATTTTGCTTGTTTTCAGTCCTTTAGGACTTTCTGCTGTGGACCTGCTGCTTTCATGCTCAGTAGAACCTGAGGTCCTTTCACTTCTCACTAGCTATATTCTGACAGCCGTGGTTCACCTCACTGCTTTCAGGCAGATCACAGAATGACTAAGAACCTAGCTGGGACAATGAAACGCTGGACTGACAGCTACTGGTCGCATAAAGTTCTTGGAATGACCAGGGGTTGCACACAGGTTACAGAAACAAAGTCAAGGGCACCATTCCTGAGCTGGGAAGGCCTGGTAGCACACCAGTGCTATTGTGTTGAAGAATAAAATAACTGAAAGTGGAGGTGGCGGGGGGTGGGTGGGGAGCAAACTAGCATTGCAGGAAGAAATACAAAAGTCCAGCTTGCTGATCTGGGTTTTAGAGACCAACCCAATGTTATCTGATCAAAACACATTATTATTTGCAGCACAAGCACTTTTATCCCTCCACCATGATTATCTGAAATAAGTATCCTTGAGGTATTTCATCTGAAAATGTATTTCTCTGCCAATAGGGTAACACCACAGGTCTCTACTAGCACTACAAAGGCATCCGGGTCCCTTGCTTACCACACTGCCATGTGAGGTTTGTAGGGATGCAGGCCAAACCCTCATGTACATGCTGCCCAGAGGCAACCCTCTTGAGGAACAAACAGGCTTACCTTTGTCATCCCTCCTCAGCCCCCATCAGTACATCTCAAAAGGTAATGTGATTTTTAGCCATGAAGGTAATGTCTTGGGGACATTTGCGATAAAAAAAATCCCAGTCTCAGCTCTAGAGATTTATCCCAACCAAACAAATTCCCTTCACATGGGCACAGTTAGTGTGGGAAGAGGGAGCGAAACATTAATTAACTGATAAACTGCATACTGAAACAAAAGGGTGCAGAAACAAAAAAAAGACAGAAAAGCTGTTTACACAGAAGAGATAATGGAGTGGCTTTATCAGAGTTGTTCCTATTCAGGAGAAGAGGCAGAATCTGATAAGTACAGTGCCACAAGGCCCTTATGGGGAGGTGCTCTTGAGGTTGAGATGGGGATACAGGGAAGAACTGAGTGAAGGGGAGGCCCAGGGAAAGGTTTGAAGGTCCTAGTCACTCACACAGGTCAGTCAAGTCCCATATAACAAAACATTTTGTTGTTAATGTTAATTGTTGCTGAAATTGCAGTGAGTGTTGTGGGCCCCCCCTCCTGATGAACTGGCAACCGACAGCGTCCTTAACCACTACACTACAAGCTGGGCATCTATTAACCTCTTGTCACTCAAATGTGAACTGGTAAGGGCCAGATAAGCATGTCGGCTTGGCTCTTCACACCCTTAGCTTCCCCAGCTGCACTGCCAGGTCAGAGTCTATTAACCCCAGATTTCGCCACTGGTGCCCATGGCAACCTCCAACCCATCCTGAACAAACAAGCAAACTAGCTCCTCACTGGAACCTTTTAATCTGCACGTGCAAAAAGACAGGTTGCCTGCATGCAGAGGAGCTGCTTCACAGGCACAAAAAACAAGAATTGGTCCCCTGTGGGTAGTTTCATCAGTTGCCGAAAGTGTTATGTCTGATAGGCAACAAAAGTTGTTAATTGCCCTTTTCACTGAATCGCAAGGAGGCTGCAAATACAAAGTGATACCTGTTTCCTGGAGGCACACCTGAAAAAGCATACTATCACAGCACGTTGTTAAGGTAAATGGAGGAGCTTCTGATACATATAGGCTACTTCGGAGAAGAAGAGAAAATGAGTATGTCAGAAAGTGAAGCAGCAACATTGTAAATTGCGGCGATGCCACAACATGCCATCACTAGAGCGTAATCTAGAGAAAATTGCCAGCTGTGAGAAAACCCATGGCAATTAAAAATATTTTTGTTCACTCTGCGCAGTCCGTCATGTGAGGTGAGGGAGGTTAGAGGCAGGCTATGGTATATGACAATCCTGAGTTATAAAGGAGTGCTGTGGAATATGCGTGATGTGTGTGTGTGAGTGTGTGTCTGATGCCAAGGTAGCTGTGAGAGTTGGGGGGTGGAGGTGAGGGTTAATAAGGTTTCCCTTTAGTGAGACAAGTGAGAACCTTTTGGGCAGTAGTTTTTCCATGCTGAACAACCTTTTCTCAGAAAAAACACTGGACAGAGGACCTTATTCAGTCCAACAAAAATGAAAATCATAGCAAGACCAGGTAGTTTCTCCTGCTGGGGTACTCTTGATCAAGGTACTCAGTTGGAGCTGTTTCAGTAAATAGCACCCAACCGTATAAAAGGGTAAACCAGTGCGAATAGTTTAGCAAATAAACTAAAGACTCCAGACTTGAGTGCATCCAACATCCTTGGTATTAATAAGAAATGTCAACCCATCATGGCAACAGGGGGAAAAAGCTGTGCTTTTCAGGAGAGGAGCTTAAATCTGTATAGTCCTACAAGGCCCTTGTGGGGAGGTGCTGTTGAGATTGAGAAGGGGAAACACACCTACTACTTCAGTAGGAGCAGCAAGTAGGAGCAAGAGGTTTGTGTCCACAGTTCTGGCCCCTGCTTCTTAGACTTTGCAGTGTTGCATTGGGCAAATCCAAGAACACTAGGTAATTTGCACATCTGTGTTCCTTGATGCCCTTGATTCACCCACGTCAGGTGCTCCTGCATTCACTCTGTTCATATTTGTGCTGAGCTGCCAACAAATCAGGGAGGCAGAAAAGCAGAGGAGCCTTGTTTTGGCAATGCTGTCCACAGCCGTGGGCAATTTAATTATGGACATTATATTGGTAAGAGACTAAACACCACCACAAACATGATTACATCCCTTTAGGGGAACAATTTTGACATGTGCACTCTTAACTACTTCACATCCTGTTTCACAAGCCCCAAAGCCCTGTTGCCACAGAGACCAGCACTTATACACACCTCTTCAATACCACACATGAGAAATAGTTAGTTTTTTGTGTTGAAAAGGGGAGATTGGTTTTATATTGCTGGAAGCTTCAGGGTCATCATTAGGCTTCAAGCAGAGAACAGAAGACACTAAGTGTAGAGTATGAATAAAAGTGTTGAAGTGAACTCAGGACACCCGAGATGCCAAAAGAAGCTGCGGAGGAGAACAAACGCTTACCCTGGCAGCTCCTCTCATTGGTTAGCAGCTTGTAGCCCTTCTTGCAGCTGCACTCGAAGCTGCCAACCGTGTTGCGGCACATGTGGTCACAGCCGCCATTGTTCAGCCGGCATTCGTCAATGTCTGTGAAGATTAAGGGTCAGGTTGGGGGTAGAGGAGACAGTGAGTTCCAAAATGAACACAGGATAGTGTACACAATAGCGGCCATGCTTGACTGACACCACAAAGTGCCTCCAACCTCATGGAAGAAGCCGGGGGATTGATTTGTGTACGTTTGTTTTTGTGCGTGCGTGCAAGCATTCAGCACAAGAGACTTTGCCTGTGAAGTGCCTTCCCAAAGTGAAGAGGAAACTGTGAGACATGCAAATTCAGAGGACTATTCCATAACAACTCAGAGTGCCAGGTCCAAATGCCAAACCCTGCAGCTCTTCCCAGTTTGCAGTAAAAGCAAAGTGTGCCTTCCCCCTTCCACTGTTTTGTTATGCTTCTGTCTGCACTGGCCAATCGATACATCATCCTCCCAGGACTTTGGCTTGATCACATTTGTGGTACAGCTAATAGCTTGTGATTGCGATTAAGCCAGAATCACCATTGCAAATGAGGCATTGGGGGGGGGGGCATCATCTGTTTAAAATAAATACATCAGAAATGGAAGAAAACAACAGGGCCTGCTCTGCACCCCCACTCTCTGGGAGCAAGACAGCCCTGTAGCAGCAGACCCCTGTCTTCTCATGCCAGTACGGTCTGAAGTTGTTTTTCATTGTTTCCTTTCAAAACCAGCCTAATAAAACAGAGTGCACTTTTATTGTAGCTGTTAGCATGACATTACAAAAGCTGAGAATGAGCATAGAGGAGGGCCTGGCTCCTGCTCCCTCAGGACAAGAATGGCCTATCTGTCTGCTCCCTACCTCTACTGTCCTCATTGTTATTTACCTATATCAACCTATCCCTCTTTGTATATCCTCATAATTCTGTCTTTCTTTTCAATTTCAAGCCCAGCTGAAACCTTTCAGCATGGGAGACCCAGGGAAATGGCAGAGAATATATAAATATGAAGCAGGTATTAAGGCAAAAGCCCACCATTTAGAACAATTCCAATCCTTGTAATGCTGTTATGCAGCCTGATCTTCTGAACTTCCATTAGTTCAGTAATGTTTAGATCTGGTAATTGGTGATTGGAGAAAACACATAGGGGGTCTGACATTATCCTGGTCTTGAATTAATTTTGCAGTGTGTATTAGGGCATTATGATTTTGGAACATGGGAACACCATGAAGTAATACTGTTTGCACAATAGGGAGCATCTGGTTAGATAAAATGTCTCCATACTCTGGGGTCATTTCACAACCATGCAGAAAAGTCATCAGAGACAGCAGCTCACACAAGATTGGGTGCCCATAGTGATCCACTATCACGTATACCAAATAACAATTCGACATAATAAAAATAATGACAACAATTACTAAACATTATGAATACTACTACATTACTAAACAATGAATATAAGCTTTGTGAAGCACATTGTGTGCATTTTTGGTTTAAAATTACATTGATTCATGTTTTTGGTTTTTTTAAATAAAGGTGTTTTGTAGTTTTAGCAACTATCCTGTCAAGTTGTCCATCTACACCAACCAGCGAGCTCTGACATGCAACTGCTCTTCTCCTACTTTCATCTAACTTTCCCTTTTTACAATATTTTGTCATGCTTTGGCACTATTCAAACTTTCATACTAAGTAACAGTTATCCATCTGCAATTCAGCCATTGACTACTTAGCCACTTTTCAGCTGTTTTAGTTGCCTCATGCTCCTTTAGGAACTCAGTAAGTTTTTTTTTTTTTTTATAACTGACTGGTAACTTGTACTCAATTTACTGTGACTCACCTGTATCTCTGGGCATGTAATTGTGATGTAATTACTATATATCTCAAAATTTCAGCCCATTTCAAGTGTTATAGACAAAATCAACGCACTAGGGTTGCCAAATACAGTTGATTTGAATATTCTGAAAATAAAACATTATTGTCTCTATGTTCTCTTATGAGGAAAAAAAAAGTATCACATGAAATAGAAAGTGTATGGCGACTAGATGAAGGTCAAAGGATTCAGACAAGTGTGTGCACTGCAAAAAGTGGTGAAATGGAGCTGCAATCGAAATACTCTACCTTTGCACGTCTTGCGATCAGGCTGCAGGGTGAAGCCCACTGGACAACTGCAGCGCACCCCAGTCGTAGCATCGTGACATGTGCTGTCACACCCCCCGTTGTTGACAGCACAGGTTTCTGCAAGAGCCAAGTGAATACTTTGAAACAGTGCATGTGCCCACACACTCACAACAAATAAGTCATCCATGGCAATTAGCACCTGCTATCTTAATAAATTTGCATGAAAAGACCCAACTGGTTAAACTGGTTAAAGTGTCAAGCCCAGAAGTGAAAAGAGGAAGAAAAAGCATAAGCATGTGAGATAAGGGGCTGGTCTTTGGCTTGGAATGGAGTTCAGGATAACTGCTGAATGAGACAACATTTATCTCAGGTGCTACAGGTCAAACATGTTGGCTGAACATGGATTATACAGTTGCTTTCACTTGTCACCTCATGCCATTAAACTCTCCACAGAGTGACACAAAACTGCATAATGTCTTGCAGCATTGTTGTAGTCTATTATGATGAAGGCCCTCAGTTGTTTTCTCTCCCCTGCTCAGGTACTTCATCATTTCACTCAGTCTTAAATGGAAAGTTCTTCTCCAATCATTCTGCCAGTGTTAGCAGTGCTTGAAGCCCATTTCATACAGCCATAGTCTTAGAAAGAGTTCAACTAATGGCGAGAAGATATTAATCAAAGTAACTTTCATAGAGCATTGTGTTGTTCTTTATCTGAAGCACAGGATCTGAGCTGGGGCCACATTTATGCAAACTGACAAGTGAGAAAGTGTTACACCTCCTACACACCCCTTCCAGGAGCAGTGGGTTTCACACAAAAATAGAGCGACTTGGAGCTCTGTCTTTTCTGAACAAGTGATGAATGCAAATGTGCAGAGGTGGACAGACTGTAAGCCCAGGAAGCTTTCGAAAGAGGAGCCCTTCCTAAGTGAGATGAGGTAGTTGACATGTAAGTCAGGGTAGTAAGCTTCAGAGAACACTGCAAATAAAGATCAGTCTTGTGAAGTGCACCTGACTGGTAACATCGGTCAAGGATTAAAACCAGCAAGCACTGAGTGAGGAGGTTTGTTCTTCAAATTAGCACTTGAGAGACGGGGAACAGCCATTTCACTTTTCACAGTAGCAAGCACCTCCTCCATGCCTGGGCCAGCAAAATTGTCTTCATTTTCCAATAAAAACCCTCAGTCCATCACAGGAGCAGGCGCTGTCAAAAACCGACAGTTTGTTCACAAAACGTCTTAAGCATGCTGACAAAAACAAAGAACGGTCTCAAAACATTGATCCAGTGTTCCTGTGTCCTCAAGTTAGTTTTGGCCCATTTGAGCTAGTGCACCATCGAGAACACATAATTAGAAGCCATGTGGTGGAAGGCCCCTGCTTCTGGGTGTGACGTTTTCCACCTACCACAATGAAACCTGTCTCACACCCCTGTAGTGATCAATCTGCTTTTGAAAACTCCATGTTGAAATATCCTGATAGATTCCTTTCAATGTCAAATGTAGTGATATGTGGGCTGCAAACGGGGGGGGGGGGTAGCACAAAAAGATGCATGATTTGTTTGCAAAAATTACAAACTGTAGGACACGTAAACTTGGCACTCCAAGCAATGGGGGTGCATGCAAGACAGCAATTGCACTGAGTTGTTATGACCACATGTTAAAAAATATTTCTCTCTTTATGCCATATACATAGATATGTGTGAGGGCATTGCCTCTTGTCAAAGTTTTGTTGTGCTCTACTGTAGGTTGGAGTGACTATTCCATTACTAAGAAATTCAACTGTCTCCAGGAAAAATGCCAGAATTTCTATGTGCAATAAAACATGAAGCAAAACTTCAGTTCATATGACAAAAAAAGGCATCATTATGTCATAAATCAGCCCAAATCACAATAAAGTGTCTAATGAGGAATTAAATTACCTGCCATCTGATTTCCTTCAAAAATTAAACTCCGAGCTCATTAAGTCTTGTTGAACATCAGTCAGCATTATGTGCTACCATCTGATTTGCACTGAAGGGAGGAAAAGATTGAAAAACAGGTGGAGGTCATTTTC
This sequence comes from Arapaima gigas, assembly GCA_900497675.1. Classification (NCBI taxonomy): domain Eukaryota; kingdom Metazoa; phylum Chordata; class Actinopteri; order Osteoglossiformes; family Osteoglossidae; genus Arapaima; species Arapaima gigas. Next base: position 175,936 of record UFQX01000500.1, on the reverse strand, counting down.
CAAGCAGTGACCCTATAGTTCTCGCTGTTCAGCAAATCAATAATAGTGCCTACACACATTAAGGACCTCAGGGACTTTTCTGTTTGCCTTAATTTTTAGAATTCTGGCATTTTAAAATTCTGAGGAAAATGACCTTTTAATGCCTTTGTCATGAATGTTCAGAAAGAAATCTTCATTTGTTGTAAGAGTTTCCCTCTGAGCAGCAGCTATTTTGATATTGTCCATCTATATAGCACTCTGCAGGGTAGTTTACTGGTGCAGGGGCTGCACACTCTAGACTTTTTGAGTAGGATGAGACTCTTGTTTCTAGGGGACCATACAGTTATTGCACCGAACTCAGTAGGAGAACCTGTCACCGAGTCACTGGAAGACCACACTCTACCCAAACCCACCGAGAGTCTAGGGACAACAAACCAATTCAACCAAGTTTTGAAACTGTACTATAGTGATTTTAATTTGCTCATCCATTTGTTGCTGGCTACTGAGTTCAATACGTATGTTTTCCAAATCTCTGCAGAATGAGATCTTGATGTAGACCTGTGTCACACCAGGGCAGGGAGGTAGACTGACTTCCAAGAAACAAAGGTTTCCATCACTAAGAGAAATGTTTGTATGAAACAACACAATACTCATCACTACCAAATTGCTCCCCCGTTGTACCTTCAAACTGCAATCATTTTATCAAGCTACAGAAAGAAAGACATGCAGCAAGTCCAAGGTCACTTCAAGTAGGGAAAGAGTCTGCCAGTTGGGGGTGAATGCTGCTTCAACAGGAAGACAGTGGGCGATCATAACCACTCACTACAGCCCTGCTAACACATCTCAAGGACAATCAATCTACCCAGAGAGTGCTGTGAGAAATTGTGTGCTCTGGTTTCCACCTTCTCACTGTGCGAAAGAAGTCTTGAATGTGAAGGAGGCCGTGACAACAGTTTTCTGTCGATTCATAACTCGCTTCCCCTCCTCAACAGTCACCTTGAAGATGAGGAGCCTTTTGAGTGCAGAACTTTCATATGCTTCTGACTCACTTCTGAACATAATTATGTTCTAAATCATTCTGATACGCAGAACTAATTTATTAACTTTTTTCCTGTGTGAACTGACTAGAGTCTGGCAAGATGCTTTACAAATTTGGTCATAGACAATTTTGCTGCTACTCATTTTCTAATGACCTTAAGGATTAAAACTATTTACATTTTTATTTAGCTGATACTTTTTTTCATTGTTAAACTCTATACAATTATTCACTCGATTATACAGCTGGATAATTTTTACTGCATCAATTCAGGCTAAGTAACCTTCATTAAAGGTAATACAGAAGGAGGTGGGAATTGAACTTTGATCTGGAGGTAGCGCCTCTACCCTCGACAGCACCTGCTGTCCCAGGAGTAACAAAACAATGGAATTAATAGTAGTAATATTTTTGGGTCAGATGAAAGTAGCTAGATTTTAATTTGATGGACCTGAAATTCTTTTTTTATACTTTTAAGCTGATAAAACATTTGTTAAATAAATTACGTGCAGCTGGCAGATTTTAGTGCCTCCCATCCAGGTTGTACCCTCCTGGTCTAGTGACCAGTGATTCTGGGATAGGCTCTGGACTACTGCTACCCTAACAAGGATGAGTGGTTAAGAAAGGTGAGTGAGTGAGTGAGAGTAATATTGTAATTTGCATTTTAGCTTATGTACACATGAATTTTCATTGTAACACACTATGTAATAAAATACATAAGCTGAGCTTAAACTAAAACGCAAATTACAATATATTTATATACCTGTTTATTCAAACTTAGAAATTTTCAAATTTTTTTCACTTATCTCATTTCTTTAGTTTAATCTCAGTTCTGTTTTTAACACGACTGTCCAGTTAAAGCAATCTAACATTTTTCATATCATCAGCATTGTGAATGACATCGGGACCTCCATCTTTTGTGGCTGTGATTCCGAGCACTGAAGAATGCCTGGCCCCTTTTCACACACCAGTAGCCTGCAATGTCATTCCAGAGCAGCACACAGCCCCTGCTCCCATGATGGCTGTCACAACAAAACCAGGAAGAAATGCCGACACTGGACTGCTTCAAAAGAGCCCTCACAACAATTGGAAGCGAAAGGCTGAGCCTCACCATTCACTTGGCAGGACTGCAGCACAGATAACTTCACTTGAGCCTGTCAAAGTCCCGCCACATCATTTATGGCAGAACAGTGGGCTTTCCGTTACAGTGCAGTCCACTGCAGGTGTATGCTGGGTAAAAGGAAACCTGCCGCATAACCTCTCCGGCAGGGCACTTTTTGAGCCTCGTAAATCATAAACGTTTAAAAAAACACTCCAGCCTTCTTAAATACAGGGTAGTGTTTCATTTGTGCCTAATAGCTTAACAGCTGTAATTTATGGTGAAGAAAGTTAGGTTTTGTAGGGACACCAACGGGTAAAAAGTCCCCTTTGCTAGTTCAAATAATAACGGGGTCTGTGAGGTTTGACAATCCCACCATTATTAAAAACTGAACAAGAATATTACAAAGGAGAGAAGGCTATTTAGCCAATTCATGTAGACTTGATAACCGAATCCTGTTTACAAAGCTTTTTCACCAGTGAAAATTCCCACATATCTTCTTGTCAGCAGGATAAAGGCGCCCATGCAAATACTTTGCAAATAAGGCTCTGTTGACAACACACATGTTGAAAGAGCATTCACAGAGCAGAGAAAGAGGAGAGGAGGTGAAAGAGAACAGAGCTGTATCATGGTGTTAGTTGTCCCCACAGGACAGAAAAGGTCTGGTTAAACCACCGCTCCTCCTCGCCAAATCCACCCACCCACCCACCCACCCACCATCACCCTAGCTGGAGGAACAGGCATATTTACCATTGGGTAACAGCTGTGGTGCTGCCTGCTGTTGCGCACTCCGTTCCCCTGTGTGTACACACACGCGTGCGCACATACGCACACACACACACAAACACACACACATTGCAAAAACAACACTTTAGCACTCTGGATTCAGTGCAAGCCCAGCCAACACACACAGACACCCACATGCCTTGCCTGTGGTGTTCCGAGGACGTCTGCATGGGTGTAGGAAGGCCCTCAGCATCCTGGGAAGTGTAAAGCTGCAGAGGTACAACCTCAGGTGGGACCCCTGGGTTGTTTTTTTTTTTGAGATGAGATATACCAATAGTATACACTAACAACAAATATGCAGTTTTATTTTATTACAGAACTGTGATCAGAATCAATGAGAGGGAACAACTGCAGACATCCATCAGTTCACAACAAGAAGGAATGTGTCCACCAGTGAAAAGTAACACTCCATGGACAAGTGAGTCAATGTCTTTCTTAATCTTTAGCTGGGGGACATGCTTCTTAAATTCCAGTGGTAGCACTGGTCACCAAGGAAAGAAACACACATGTACTCAAAAAAACACACTTCATTTTAGCTTTGAAAGTTTCACATTTGCATAGACAGTGGCGACGGGCAAGTAAAGGCATGTTTTGCTGAGTTAGCACAGCCAGGGAACAGCATCGGGCAGCCAGTTAGCGTTTAGTTGGTAAAGAGTAAAAGGAAGCCTCTTCACCATGACGGGAAGATTTGCTCAGAAAGGTAAGAGTGCTCGGGGCCACTGGCTAAAACGGTTGCAGGGCTAACGGTTGCAAGACTATGGCTTGGAGGTTCAACATTCTTCTCTTTGCCCCAATCTGCACTCAACACTTTTGGGATGTTGATGAGACACATGGCAGAGACCCTCAGGGGACACATTCTGCACCAGCTTTGGACAACACTCCTGCTGTGAACTCGGCCAAGCTTCAGCTGCAGTCCAACAAGCAAATGGGAATTGTCAACTTTCTACCCTCAGAGTCCTGTTGGATTGTGAGACTGGACTGAACACCTTGCATTGTTGACAGGCGTTGCTATAGAGAAGTCACCAGTGCACCCCGAGTGAGATGCACAGACAACGCCTCACACAATAGAGAGCTTGCAATTGCAGGGGCATGCTCTTCCATACACCCACAGATGCAAGCATACACCCAGACACATTTCTCTCAACAGGCTAACAAGCCACCTGACAATGCCGTGCGTGCGTGTGTGTGGTGCACAATGAGGCGAGTGTGACTAACTCACAGTGATTACAGGTCCTGAGCTTGCTTGCATCTGCCTGCTATTTGGGGATGTTTATGATTTGCTGCACCAACTGCTTGAGTACTTCCACATGACGACTGCTCTTGTTCTTGTTTTGTTTAGTTTCAGGCTTTGCGGAAATGTACGTGCAAACAGGCTGGAGTGCAGCCCGCACTGGGATGGAGGGACTCCCAGTGCTGCTGATGGAAATTAAAGGGAAGGTCTGGTAACCTGAGAAATTTCCCAATTCAAAATTAATTCAGTGTGTGGGTGTGTGCTCATACTCAACTCCACGCTGGACAGAATGAAAATCAAAAACTCTAGCAACAGCATTAGATTTAAAGTTACATTCAAATTATGAATTAAACTGTAAAATTACCACTAGCTCTGCACAAGATGCCAGAAATCAAGGTGAAGGGTCAATCGTCCGAAAGCAAAGCTGTATGTACTATATTACATTTATTCACTACTGCTGAAAATTGAACATGTGAAGGTGACCTACAACACTGAATCACTGGAGGAGATGGTATTGTACAAAAGGCATGGCGAAGAGAAGCAAGAACCTCCTGCACTGTAATAGATCGTGAAATAAATGATAAATGAAGAAGATACTATCATGTTTATCTTATCAGGACAATGTGCGCTACTCAGCTGGCAATATTAAAGATTGAACTCGTGTCGCAGAGTCCCAGCTATATGTAGAAATAAAGATTAAAAAGGTGGCTGCATTCAAATTTAGCAAAAAATATATTTAATCTGTCCACATGTATGGTGGAAATTAAATTTGTTGCTTACTAAATATTAGAGCTTATCCTAGTGGCTACAATGTTCTGTTTCTGGAGTGCCAGATAATTCTCTTAATAAATGCAATTACTTTTATGTGCGACATTACATGGACAGTAAAATATAATGTTTTCTTAATCAAAAAATATCGCGGTATTCATTTGAAAACTGAAATTGTAGTATGCATTTGAAAGTTGGTGCATTTTATTGTCTCCGTTGGCTTAAAGGAATGGCAAAAGCATTGAGATTAATAGGGGAGATAATTAACTGTAGAGCAATAAAAAAAGGGGACTGTTTAGGAGTGGACACCAGTGTGTGCACAGTTATGTCGAAATTGAGTATGACACCTCCGTGCATGCTGTTGAATGAATTGGAAAATAAATATTGCAGGTTAACAGAGGCCTACACGCAAGTCCCGTGGGCCTAAATAACGGTCCTCTACACTCCAATTTATTCACACACCGTCCAAAAAGTCTAGAAGCTTCTCTGAAAACCTCGACCTCTCCATATGGTGGTTACAATACTGACTGAGGCAGTGATTATGAATCATTCAACAGAGTACCATATATACTGTATATCCCAGTGCACACTAGGCAGATGATAGATGAAGCACCATCAGACCTATCTGAACCTGAACAGATCGTCGATAAGCTCATCTGCGAACAGTTCAGAGGCCAACTTATCGATTTTATTCATCATTGTGGTCTATTTTTCGCAGAGGGAATACAAACTGTGCCCTCCTTTAGCTTCAGTAGCTCCAGTCCACTCCCACAGCCAGGACTCGTATTACACACTTGTTTGTATGAATGCGTTTTTTTTTTACAACTTAAGTTTCTATAGGTATGCATCAGATAAACAAATTAATAACAGTAATGGAAGTGGAGTGTGATGAGGAGTGTCAAGGCTATGCCAGGGAATGTCAGGCTTTGCTGTAGTGTGTGTAGAAACTCAAGACCCCAGACCCAACCGTGGACTCTTGGGACTCGCATGTCAAGGGCTTCTGGGGCTTTGTGGCTTGCAGAGAGGTGGTGAGATGGTCTCAAATCCCAGCCTTGGTCGTCTGCAGGGGCCTGTGGTGACCAAGGCCTCGGCTCACAGCTGGATCTCATTTAGAAGAACGACAGGGCAGAAAATCTGGGGGTGAAGTTCCTCGAGACCCACCGTGTACTGTTTCACTTATTTCTAACCATGTTTCCCCCACACCGGCTCAACGAGGCAGCTCCTGCTGTTTGACATCCTCCAGAGAACACGTCTGCCATGCTCAGTGACAAACTCATGAAAAATGCAATGCGTTAAATGTATTTTGATTGACTGGTCAATTAAGTTGACTGATTTAAAGACTTGGAAGCTGGGGGTATTTCCTATATTTTTATGGCTAGTATCGCACTGGTGCTCCGTGAATGAAGGGCAAATCCAAAAGATGGCTGTTGAACCCATGGTGCCGCTTGGGAGGGCAGCTGTGGGTGAGTTGGGGGAGGGCAGGAGGATGAGTGCAGGACACAGCAAAGCAGAGAAGGGGCCAGTGAAGCAAAGCACACGCAGTAGGAGAGAGTAGTCTGGTGGGCCAGGGGCAGAGGCAGACACAGTGATCAAGCCAGAGCTCGCCTGACTGCCATTCTGCAAAGAGGGAGGTCCTGAAAGCATTACTGTACCATCACTGTTCCAGTGTGTTTGCTGCTTTTGTCCTGCTGCAACAGTGTAGGACAGAGTTTGCCTCCAAATGTATTTTAAGCAATAATTTCAGCATTTAGAGTGAGTCCTACGTGAGGGTACGGGACCTAACTCTGGACAGAACTGTGAAGTCAGTGCCTCTGCTGGGTTCGAGCAGGCACTATTCTCCCCCAGGCAACATGAATCCAACGAGAAAAACAAGTGAGTAAAACACAGCTATTACCTCACTTTGAGAGGGTGACAGAAGGAATACAGCCATTTGAACAAATGAAGTGTGTTTTGCGAAGGATCTATGAAACAGTTGTGCACAAAGCTTATCCCTGTCTAACAGGTGGGAACTGTATTCTCCTGTGCCTTAACTATGATTTTTTTTCTTCACAAGGGAAGGTAAGCTAAGGCAAAGTACCACTGAGTCAAATTCAACTCATTGTGACCACTTATGTGGAGATTCAAACCTACGCCCAAACCAGCAGCTCAGGCCCATTGAGGGTCCAGGTTTATCCAGGGCTAATAAGAAGAACCCCATCCTAAATTGAAGCACCTTGAAAGCTAAGCAAACTGTCCCACTGTTGATAAAAGAACCTGCTCTTGTCTGTTGCACATGCTGCCCAAACATCAGATGTAGATGGATCGAGGTGGTCAAACCTCTGAGTCCCCACCTCCACCTGTATTGCCTCACCCCTTGTCCCACCTCCACTGACTCACCCACACAGGTCTTGCCATCGGAGTGCAGGGCGAACTTCATGTGGCAGCCACACTTTGGCCCCTGGTCTGTGTCCTCGCAGGTGTGCTGACATCCCCCGTTGCCATAGTTACACGTCACTGCCGGTCAGGGAGCAAGGGGGAGCAAAGTAAGCAACACGCACACGCAAACACATGCAATAATGGGAAACACAGCCTTTCATTTAATTCTAATGCCCAAACTGAACGCCTCAAATTTTCAGACTGGGACCCAAAGGCCGTTTGTCCACATGTAGTGTATTATTCATGCCACATTATTACCTTTACATTTAATCCACAGTTTTAGTGAGAAAATACATGCAGACTATACACTTCTTATGCAGAAAATGAAGGTGGATGAGGAAGAACCACCCCTGCTTGAAGAAAGAGTGAAACACCTTTTTAAAAACTGGTAACTCGTAAGAAGATGAAAAGCCACCTCCTCAAAGCAGGTTTCATCCACTGTTGGAGCTGCAGTGGTCAAAATTTGAGCAACACTCCATAGACACACAAGAGATGAGAAATGTTGTGTATTACCTGAACAATACTGCCGCGTAAGTGAACAAGCACACATATTTGAAATGGCTTTCTGTGCCGATGTGGATCTGAGAGCACGCTTGTAGTGGCATGCAGTATTTATGAGCACCAAGGCATCCTTGCGGTCTGCGATAAGGGAGATGTGGGCCTACACAAAAATCCCAGCAGCTGTACATATTCTTGTGGTGACAGAAGGCTAACAAAGGGGCTGAGCACACGTCTCTCAGCACCCCTGCCTCCTCACTCCATTTCCAGGGCTACCTTAAAGACGTGCTGTACAGAGTAACTGTGCCGCCTTAACCATTCGAGGGAATGGTTCAAGGAAAATGAATAAATGAATAAACAAGTAAGTAAAGTAAAAAATAATTGATCAGATAAATTTTTTCAGTAAATCAAAGTGGTTAAGAGACTGGATGGTCGATGTGCTTTGCTTAAACTATAAAATCTTAACTGAAAATATCGAGCAGAATACAATAGTGTAAATAAGAATACAGCTTTAATATGGTAAGGTATGGGTCTAGTAAGTGAGCAAATGGCATGTTCTGTGGTCCATTGTATGAAGAGTGATTCTTCTGGGTACTGCTTACCTCTCAAAGTCAAATTCAACCTCTGATTCAGAGTACAACCTTACTGACAGCCTACTATCCAAAGGGCAACAATACAGGATAGGTTACAGCAAAGCCACAGGTCAAAGTACATTACTGTTGACTGTACTGGTCTTTTTGTGTGAGCCTGATTATCAGGACAATAATATTTTGCATTTTGTTGCCATTTCCTTAATAACACAATCAGATTTCAAAATGCTCCCCTGTTGCACTGTTTTATGCAGAAGACTCAGGAATTTAGCTTTGTGCACAATTTTTAAACACCTCCCATTTGTTCAAAGGCAAAAATTGTGATGGATCTGTTTTTTCTCACTTTGACTCCTGTTGTGATTCCTGACCTTATAAACTGATGGAAAACTATTTGGCCACTTTTTCCTCAGAATTTTCCCCAGCAGAAATATTACCTCATTGTTCACAATAAAAATGATGCTTGAAGTATAAATGAACATTTACTACTGTTTTACAAACCAGACAGAATGTGTTTTTTCCAAGTGCATGTATGTATGGGTAAAGGTTAATCAAAAACGGCCCTTTTGGATGTGTCTGCCTCACTGTCAGTCAAAAGTGTTGTAAACAACCAATTAACAATGTTGAGGAAATTTCATTCGTTCATGTCTGTGAAGGCTGAAAAAAATGTTGAGCCTTGTGGAAGTTTTAGACTGCTTTCAGGCAGAAAGCCTTGTTGAGTGTTACTCTGGAAAAGTAAAACGTCATGAAAACCAAAAAAATTCTGCATACATAGCTGTGATAACAGGCATTAATTTTAAAAATGTTATTTTTTTATATCTTGCATCTTTAGACATTTTATCCTAGTGCAGAGTACCTGCATGGGCTGCAAAGGGGGAGCTTGAATAAAACAGCATGGTGCAGTTCACCTGAAGCACCTAGAAGTTGGCTGCTCTCAACACCATGACCCATTTCTAGCCCCTGAGTCCCCCTCCCCATTTCCCACTCCCACCCCCATGTCCCATTCTCTTTACTCACACTTGCAATCCTTCTGGTTCTTGGTCAGCTGGAACCCAGGGCGGCACTCGCAGGCTACATTCCCCTTAGGTGTCTCCCTGCAGATGTGTGCACAGCCATGGTTCTTGTCCATACACTTGAGACCTTCTGAGGGGCACAGCATGGTGGAAGACAGAAGGTAGGAGAGGGAGAAGGAGGAAACATAGAGAGAATTCAACAAGGAGAGGGAATGAAGACAGTGTGAAGGACAGCTCCAATACTACTGAACCTTAAAGCAAAATAAACAACTCTCAGAATAAAAACCTGAAGCATAAGCACCAAAAATGCAAAGAAAATCAGCATTAAACAACCTAAATTCATTCTGGAACTGATGGAGGAAGAGCAGAAGAGTGAGTCAGTCAGTGGAGCCTGGCTTATCGCTGGAAAAGGCCTTTGTTCACATCCACTCATCAACACAATACCTGAATAACCTTTAGCTTCTGCCGATTCCAAAGCCTCCTATTCACTAGAACGCTTAATAAACAACAAATTCCTCCCGGGACACCCCACCGCATACACTCATCCATCCCCGTTGACAGACACACATTGTAGGGCTCACTCCCGGGGTGGCAGGCCCCACTGAGCATGCCCATTCATGTTGAGCAGCATTGCGGGCTATAAAATGAGTGCTCCTGGAGAGAGAGGAATCCCAGGAAGAGCTGATCCCCACAGCCTTGTAACGTTAATTGAGGTAATCTCCACAAATAAAAGGCGTGCTCGGTTGTGTGTGTGCGTGTGTGTGTGCCCGCGCGCGCCTTTGTGTGGAGGGTTGTGGCAGAAGCAAAATGGGAAATTGTACTTTCCATTCCTTTCCGGGTAATGTATTCATATACTACTCAAAATAACTGCAAAAACAAAGAAAAGGTGTCAATATTTTTTCATAGCATTGTATTTCAAGCTAATGCTGACATCTTATGCTGTCTAAGGTTACTATAACCCTAAAAAATGTGTCTCCATTAGCCCCCATCAGCCTCTTCCCCATTCAGATACACCCCAATCACATACTGCGTGTAACACACGGTATCTGTGGTTGTCGCTCATTAGTCGGAGAAAAGTACAAGTGTCGTGCCAATATTGGTCCCACTTCACGTTAATGTTAGGCTCCTCTAAAAAAAAGCAATCACGTCCCTTCAAATTCACCAACAGCCAACCACTTGTCGTCGCCGCCCGCGCATCAAGGATCCCCCGGCAAAACATTTCATTAAAAAACCCATCTGCTGCTTCTTCCTTGTCATCATCCTCCTCTCACCTTCATCATATCTCTCGGGGTTGGGGGCAGAAAGTAAGACGTCTTTGCTGAGACTTGTTACTTCTGCTAACACTTTAGCAGAGTAGGCGTGGTGTGTGTGTGTGTGTATGTGTGTGTGCACGTGTGCGTATTACATGGAGGACAGAGGGGCTGCCACTCCATTCTCCTTCCTTAAGTACTCTGTGCTGCACACACACCCATAATGTTTTTTGCTTATCTGCAGGCATGACCGAGTGATATAAAGCTGGTCCCCACAGCACAAGGCTGGCTGCTGTTTCTTTCATGTGTGGCTCCACATCCTTTCTGCTGAGCTCACACACCAGGCAATACTTCAGTCAGGTACATCAATAACACAGAATGTGCTGACAAACCTCAGCAAAATCACAGTTCACAAAGGCAGCATTTTAAATCACTTATTTATGAAATCTCTTAATAACATGGTTTGAAGACTCCAATTAAACCCCTCTTTTTGTCCAAAGCTGATCTGGTTGGTTCATTTAAGACATCAGTGGGGCATCTTTCATGAGGCTTGTTATCTTTTTCTCAGGACAAACAATGACTGCCTTTGGCTGTCACAGGCAAGTCTTATTGGTGGAGTGCATCTTAAGACTAGAATACTGATGACAGCGCAGATCTCAAGTGTCATTCTTCACAATGGAAATGGGCAGCTAACTACAACCTTGTGGGAAGGTAGACAGAAAGGCTCATAATCACACTGCTTATGTCACCATGATCATAGCAGAAGCTGGCTACAGAGATGGCTAGTGATAGTTAGTGTACTAACTAACTAACCATAAAGTCCAGCACTTGAATGTCACCTAACAATTCAAGGTGTGAAAATAAATATATTTAGGACACTCAATGGACCAAGCTTCAAATCCCACCTCCTGCTGCAGCGACCACTTACCCTGTATTGATACAGTTAGATTTTCCCAGTATACACGCAGGCAAAACAGATGTAACTCAACATTATAGGTCACTTTGTGGAGTGGTTGCTAAATGAATAAATGTCTCTGCCTCTGAGACTAACACACTCAACTCAGATCAAATCCCTGAAATCTGTGGAGTCAGTGCCTGAAATAAAAATAAACCCATCAAAAGGATTTCTGTAGCGCACATACAGACTCATGCTTCTGCATGGCATCCCTAAGGTAGCTTTCAAACAGACAGGGTAACAACAATATAAATGGCTTTAGTGCTGCACTAAAGAAATTTTTTGCAAAAAACGAACATTCAAATTTTGACATATCACTGTTAACACCCTTAATTATCATTGGTGAAACAAAAATTTGTGCCTGAGGAAAGTGTTTCACAGACACACCTTGTAATACCATTGTGTCTAAAATGCCTGCAAAGTCAGTCATAAATAAACACCACTTTGAGGAAGTCACACAATTTAAAGATGTTCAGTGACACACATAATGCATCTTAAAATTCTTGGTAAAAAGTTTTGGATGTTATGGAGTATAGCTGTAATGTACTGAAACTTTTATGCATAGTAAGAAACCGTTTTTCTGTTCATAAGCTGCTAGTGCTATTCATTAACCTACCCCTGCAGAATCGGCAGTGTACAGCTGAAGTCACCGCTCACCAGAGGCCAAAAAGTTTTACTAGAGCTAGTACAACAAGCTTTGGCAGCACTAGGTGCTGTGACAGTTAGAGCTGTTACTTTATACTCAAATGATCTGGTTTCAAATACAACCTCTTCCTGCTGCTGTGGAACACCCTGCTGTATGCAAGTTTTACTTCTTCTTTTCCATATTGAACACATCATTTAAACATTCACAGTTCATGCTGGAAAAAGTATGCAAACCTCTAGGCTAATGACTTCTCCAAAAGCTGATTGGAGTCAGGTGTTCAAGTCAATAAGCTGGAATTGGAGGTATCCTGCGCTGTAAAAGCATTTGGTTACCGGTAGACTCTGTGAACCATGACCCAATCAAATGGAGTTGCAGAGAACCTTGGAAGAGGAATTGTAGAGATTCATAAGGCTAGAAAAGGCTACAAAAGCATTTCTAAAGACCCAGTTGTTCAACAATCCACAGTAAGACACACTGTCTAAAAATGGAGGAAATCTAGTACTGTTGCTACTCTCTAGATGAGTGGGTGCATTGCACAGATGTGCAAAGATTCCTAGGGCAACAGCAAAGGTCTCAGAGGAATCTCTGAAATGTGCCAAAGTCTCTGTTCATGTGCACAATAAGAACAATTCTGAACGGTGTTCACTGAAGGAGACCACAGAGGAAACCGCTACTCTCAAAAAAAACATTGCTACACGCTCAAGTTTGCTATAAACTATTGAACTTTTTGGCAGTAATGCAACCTCATCCCAACCATGACACTTGGTGGAGGGAGCATCAAGGGTTGGGGTTGCTTTGTTGGTTCTGGGCCTGGAGATCTTATAGAAGTAACAAAGAATTTAAAAATTAAATGAAGAAATTTTACAGGAAATTATGAGGATAGTGAGCTGTCAAGTTTAATAGAAGTTGGATGACAAAACAAGACAGTGACCCCAAACACAGACGTAAACCAACAACAGAATGTCACAAACTAAAGAAATTTTTTTTTCTGCAATAACCAAATCAGAGTCCAGAGCTACCTCCAAATCAGATGATATGGTATGTTCATGCAATGAATCCCAGAAATATCAAACAACTGAAACAGTTTTGTAAGTTGATAGTCTAAAATACCTCTTAACTGATGTACAAGTCTGATCCCCAGTTACAGGAAATGTTTGGATATGGGTTGTTGCTGCTAAAGGACCTTCTATCAGTTATTAAATACAATCCTTTTTCCAGCCTGAACTGTGAATGTTTAAATGGCAGATTCCCTATTGACAAGAAGAAAAAAAAACTTTTTGTGTGTTATTAGTTTAAGCAAATTGTTTCTCTATTATTGCAAATTAGCTGAAGATCACACCACAAGTAATAACTGTACATGGGTGGGCAATTGCATATAGTATTCAAAGAAAAGCAGACAAGAAACCATCAGTTGAAATTAATAAATTATAACAACAAACATAACACAGTCAGTGCTGGTAATTTATGAAATTGAGTTGGAGATAAAATGCTAGTTCTGCCCTTTCTGGTATGTTTGCATGCACGTTGGTCGATATTGGCAACTATTAAGTATTAAATTTGGAATTTATACAGTGAACAAGACACTAGGAGATACTTTGGATGTTCACTGTATATTTGTTTAATGTTTTAAATTTCAAATAAACATCAGGAAAGCTGAGTGTGAGCCGAACTGCAGCATAACTTTGTGCACCCGGAATAATGACATGGCAATCAACGTAGCCGTGTCAGCTATTTTGAATAATGACCATGTACTACAGCAGTCTTTTACTGTGAGAGCAGCTCAGGCAGGGAATCTGTTCAACAAGTGGCAGAAAAGAGCAAGAGGGGTTTATGGGAAGTGCGAACACACAAGAATAAGTCCAAGTTCTTCAAAGAACAAAATGTAAAAGTAACAAATTTCTTTAAAAAGCAGTCACAAAATCAGGGACATGTCAAACCCTGGGTGGGTCAGCAGGCAGGGAAGAAAGGGTGGAAGCAAGAGCTCACTATGGAGCAGAACCATACCAGAGATGCCCCTTTTTGTGCACCAGCTGCGTAAGAAGCGTAACCCATAATTATACACAAGGCCTCTGGATCATTAGCAGAAGACATTCTTTCCGCAAGGATAATGGAGCCGCTAAAGGTTTTTAATGGGAGAACAAAAATATCAGCGCTTAAAAAGGATAAAGAGAGAGTTTGGATTTGGATTTTAGGAGGTGAACAAGCAGCCAGGGGTTGCCACGTCGGTCAGTGGTATGGCCACAGTGATGCCCCTTGAGAGGAGCAGCACAGCAACACCTCAACCCTTTAATCTGTCATTCTTTCCATATCCTTTTTCCCTTTGCAAAGAATAAAAAGGAATCCAAAACATCAGTAACTGTGCTTGCACATGGGACCTCTCTCCAAGCATGCAACGAACGGCATTTAATATTCCCATAGGATCTGTCTGTGTGCATGTGATTATGGTGAGTCACACCTTGGACGGCAGTGGATGCACCCTTGTGCACTTTAAATTATGCACAAACAGCATTCTGAGGCAGCATCGGTATCATTTCCAACTAACTGTAGCTAAAGAGTCTTAAATGTTTCTGGGAGAGAGACTAGATCTGCCACACTTTTCAAAATTCTGCCGGGGCCATCTGAATAGCTCGTCTGTACATCTTGGGATGTGACAGCCTGTCTATGAGTGTCAATGTCTATCGCTGGGCATATTTGTGTGACCTAGTGTGTGAACGCATGAAAAATGAACATAAGCTGCAACTTCTAGCACAGCTGTTAAAGTGTGATGTATCAAATGAGCATGTGTAGAGCGCAAACCAGTGTGAGTGAGTCTAAGTGTGAGTGACCATCATGGTTGACTAACTTTTATGTATGTATGTGTTTATGTAAGCAGCATGGTGCTCTAGCAGGACACGTCGTTGCCTCACAATACCTGAGGTGTGTGTTCAGGTGAAGGTTTGAACGGTACAAAGAGTTCACATGCTCAGCTCATGTTTCACATGCACTGAAGAATACTGTAACTGTAAGCCACTGTAACCATGTAAGCAGTCAGCATGAGTTGAGATGACTCGATAGCACTTACCCTTTACTTGAGTGTACCCTTTACTTGTGTGTGACATATAACTAAAGCCCTTGATTTTACTCCTGAGCCACCTACCCCTCCTTTCAAGGTGCAGGTGCAAAACAGACAGACAACAGACACATAACAGGTGCGAAATCCTCCCTCCTTCTGCACTACAGGAAGCAACATGTAGACTCTGACCCCCTCTGCAAACTGGGACACTACACACAGAGAAGAAAACTTCTCGGGTGGGTGTAGGTCGGGCAACGGAGCCGTGCACATGGCAGTGGAAAAAACCCGTGGGCCAGCAGGGCTTAGCAATGGCCTTCAGTGCTAGCCGCAACGCATAAAGAGACGCCTGCCACAAGCAGAGGTATGGAGGATTCAGCAGTGGGGAAGCCAAAGCTCACCAGGGTCCAAGCCACTGGTCTGTATATTTATTCAGAAGGGCAGGAACTTAGTGGCCACAGATGGGGAGGTGGGAGTAATTTAGAGGGCTGGGAACAAGGGCGTCCCATAGGCGTCACAGAGAAGGGGCTTTAATGCTAAACTGAAGGGCAGATGTGATAGGTAGCTGGTGGGGCAAGTTGGGGGCAAGGGAAGTGCTGGAGGGGCTCCATGCAACCCACTGCTGTCCACACGCCCACTAGTGATAGGACTGCATTGCAGAAACTGAGCAGCCTCCACTCTCTAAGTGGGGAAGATGATAGAAGAGCTCATGCTCTCAACTCTTCAAAACAATTTGGCAGATGTAAATAAATCACTGAATAATATTATTATTACAGCTTATGAAATACACATTCAGCAACTTTTTCTGACATGTGCACTGCAGATATGTCATTGGCATGACTATCCAATGCCAAACTGGTTTCCATGTCTCCTGTCAGTACAAGAGATACCATCTAGTCATCATGGTGGTACATAGAAGTTCAATACTCTGGTCATGGCCTACAAGGCAGTCAATGGATCAGTATCCTGATACCTGCAGACTGTGATCACTCGATCAGCCCCAGCAAGAGCACCAAGCTCCTCTGGCTATCTGGTGCTCCCACACTCAGGCAGTTCAAAACTGAAAGTCTTTATGTTTTGATTCTGATATGGTGGAATGTCACCCACTGTCCTTCACAGCTGCTGAATCACTTTCAAGAATCAAGAAAGGTCTCAAAACATATCTTTTTCAGACCCACTCTTCTTTTAATCTCCTGTGTGTTCCATGGAGTTACAGAGATAACTGTCATAAATGGCTTTGTATTTTTTAATCAGTTCTATATGCAGTTACTGGTATAATGTTCACTGGGAAATTGATGGGACTGGATAAACTGACAGAGCTTCAACAGTCTTGGCCGTATTTAAAGCACTTTCTTGTGAAGTACACATTTGTTTACTTTGATTTGCACATCACTCTGGAGCAAAAAAAATAAATGTATGTAGAAGACATGAGTTATTTATTAGTGTATTGGTAATTTTTTTTCCAAATCAACTTAACATGTTAAGCTACTTATAGTGATTTACATTTTTCTTATATCAGTTTAAGGTAAACTAACTTCAGCAAGGGTACCACAGCAGGAGGTGGGATTCAAGCCTGGGTCTTTTTTGCGTGCAAGGCAGTAGCTCAAACCACCACTTATGGATTTCTCAGACATTTTTGACTCCCCGATGCTGTCAATACAAAGTACACAGAATTTGTAGTTTATTCAAACACAATAGTAGTCATTGGCCGCAGAGTCAGCACTTTGCCGAACCAAGGAGCAATAAACAGGAAGAGGCTTTCACTGAAAAAGTAAATATGCCCTGTGGCGGCACAAATGATGGCTGACCCCCTAAGGTCATAGTGCACAAAGGGCCTTTGGCACAACAGGTCAATTGGCAGCCTGTGACATATCATTTGAATGCAGTGTGAGAGCGTATGCGTGTGTACATCCTTTGTAGCCAGTGGCACTCATCCATCAGCATTGACAGACATCTCACAGGCAGCATTAAACAAGATATTTAAACCCATGAAGTCAATCCCTAAGACTCATTTTGCCACAGTGATCCTATCTTTGGAGAAGACAACAGTAAGGACAGGACAAGGTGAGATGGAGGAGAATCTTGCCATGACTGATGAAGTAAAATAGTCTGGGAATCTAGTACCACATTTAGGGCATTAATTCATCTGTGGTTTAACTGTAGGCAAGAACAACATATGGTAACCCTAACACCTTCCACGGGCCGTTCATGGAGGGCAGATGACTGTGGTGTTACGCTCTCCTCACCTCTCTTATGTCTCAACAAGTGTTTCTAAATCCTGGAAGCAACATCAAAAATCACTCTCTGCTCTGATGTGGTGGAATGACCTCCCTCTCTCTTTCAAAAAGTCCTCCTTTTCAGTCATGTCTCTCCAGATCTCTTATCTGCTCCATGAACTGGAACTCTTTTATCTGTCACAAATATCTTTGCATAAAAATGATAGAAGCAAACAGAAAACAGCACAACAGGACATCGCCAAATCAGGGGTAGGAAATTCCCTAGTTTCTTCAAGTGTCTGGTATCATCTTCACAGGGTGGTTCTGCACCACATTAAAATTTTGATCCCACATTGTGTTTTGCCAATGTGGGGAGCAACCAAGCAGAGGTTTTTGACAGGAGAGTGCAGCTGGTGTGGAAGAGCCTATGCAGTGTGACTCCAGCTCTTCTTCATTGAGCAAGCAGTGACAATAAGGCAAGCATTAAGGTCTAGTACTGATGGCATTTGTCCCTACTGTCAATCTTTTATGTCTTTTTTACTATCCAGCTGGGATGCCTATGAAGGCAGGATCTGAAGACATGTTTAAAGAACTCACTTTACTGCACCCAAAGAGATTCTTCAAGAAGAAAATCACCCCTGAAGAGTGAATTCGGTTTCATGGTTTTTAATGTGTTATGCAGAGCAGCAAATTTTCTGCATAGACATTATGGTTTGCGGCCAAATAATGGTGGAACTGTAATAAACTTTGTCAAGAAAATAAATAACAATGGAGAGTTAATGATGGGTTTAGACCATAAAGCTGTGAAATGGAGAGAAGGAAAATATACGGAGTGCCACAAAGTGGGTGTTTTTCTTTTTCAGAGTGACACTGCAGTCAGCGTCATCAAGATTGTAAAAAACAAAACAATCAAATATGTATTAAGTGCTTTTTTTTCCATTTTTGGTATTTCAACGACCTCTTGAGTTAAGAAGTTATGTGCTGCCATAAACTACCATAAACAGCATAAATCCTGCTGGAGTTCTTAGGATAACGGAGTTTAACAGCACTGTTATATCCTTCCAGAAATGTATATTGCAATGGCCATTACATAAACACACACACGCAGAATTTAAATTTAACGTGTTTGAGTGGGCAATATACCGTTCTCAGAGCATACAGCACGCAGTGTTAGGTCTCACACACGCATCAGATAGCTGGTTCCCCTGCAGAACCTAGAGGGAAAGAGGAGGAATGCTCCTCGACCCATATGGCATTTCCCCAGCCTCTTAACCACCTTGGCTGCCCTTTAAGAGGCAACAGGGGGAGACCGAGGAATGTTTTCACAGAACAAATGAACTGTTGCATTGTGCTGGGTGAATGCAAAAGGCTCTTGTACAAGGGGAGAGTTATTCTTGCAAAACACCCAGTGTTCCTAACAAGAGCCCGGCGAACGGCAGCAGGTCTTGTCATTAGCCACCCAGGCCCGGCAGCGTCCTGCTGTCTAATTGGCATAGCTGCTCTGCTAACAAGGCTGTCCAGCAAGAGAGATGCCAGGTGCCGTTAGGTGGGCGCTGCTGGGACTGGTGCAATGCTTTTCTTGCTGACAAATTAACTGATGAAACATAACAAAAAACACAGTCTTCAGGTAATTTGTTCTTGAAAAACTCTTGGTAAGGTGAATTCTCACAAGTCAAAATGTAATTACCATTCATTTCAAATAGTAAAGATCTTTATATGTTCCCGAGTCATAAATGTAAGCCAGTATAACCAAATACCATTAAAATGGACACAATTACTACAAAAGTCATCAAGGCTCACAAACAAAACATGCATACATGTGATACTTAAAGTTTATGTATCAATTCAACTCTTAATGAGAAAAACAAACAGGAAAAAAAAAAAAATCAATGCCAGGCCGATGAATTCACACCCACCGAACAAGTTGAATTTGTTGGTAGAGTCCAAAACTGGATTCGTGATTACAGAAAGTATAACAGGTGAAGCTAGCATATGCAGGATAAAAGAGGATGAGAACATGACACAACAAGAGCCAAACTATAACTGCAAAGACGACCCCATGTTGCTGTTGGCCTTGCACCATTTACCTGATGGGAACCATATGAAATCCAAACCTGGTCCTTGTAAATGCAAAGATATGTCTTGTAAGCCAAAGCAGGGGTATATATTTGGGCCAAGACTGCATTAAAAAGGTGTTGGACCAATGAGGTTATGAAATCCCTCAAATGGCTGTCGGCTACACTGGTCTGATGCTTATTGTTTTTTTACAGATGACTTCAGCAATTTAATGGGTGAAATCAGAGGTGAGGAAGAGGTTTTTTTTTTTTTTTTTTTTTTTACACAAATGGCTCCATGAACACCCACTGCTATTCTATGGTACCGCTGACACTTCCTCCCCTGAAAGACCTGTCTGCTCTGGGCACCTTTTGAATGTAATGACAAGCAGATGCCCGCTGTCTACCTCATCCTCAAAAATCCCAGTACTTAGAAGGAAAATCGACATTTTGAGCAAGGAGCACTCATCCATTTATCCAGACTTTAACTTCTCCTTTCAAAACGATCTCATCTGGCAGTAATAACCTAATATTACCATGAAATACGGAACATTAATGGGGCATTTATCAAGAAATATTCCAGTTGGCTGCCCCATGATCATCTGCTGGAGCCACCTCCACCAAGAGAAGCAACCTGTCAAAATGCGCTGCACAGCTATTCACTTGACTCAAATAACACCAAGCTTATGAAAGGCAAATACCAACAGTTCGGTAGGCCAGATCAATCTCATAAACCCAGCATCCAGAGGGCCTTGTCCTTCCTCAGGGACTTAGTTTTCACACAATTAAAACAGAGAACAATTCAAGGATCAGAACACAGTACAGCATTTTATTGCTGCAGATTACATAATGATGCTGGGTCCGTACTGTGAGAACAGGATAGGATGTGCTTGGACCTCTTGGCCAACATCACTGTAAATAGGAAGGTTTGCATCGTGAGCATGGGTCCTAGTATTCCAATAACTGGGTGCTGGTCACCAATGTCAAATATAATTTGTGTGAGTATAGTGGACAACAGTCACACAAATATAATTTCTAACTAATATTCCATGACCATAGATCAGTTATAAGTTCTCCCTCTTGGAAACCAACCGTCCATCTCTCCATTCATCATCAGAATCCCCTTTATCCTGGTTAGGGTTGTGGTGGTCTGGACTTTTAACACAGCCAGACAGTTGAGGTGGAAGGTATATTAACTTTAAGTTTGACATAGAATAGCAGCAAAAGAAGGATTGCCATTACCTCTTCAGATCAAAATGGGGACCAACTAGAATTAGAACCTATGGAGAATTTCCACCATTCCACCCTTGAGATGTTAGAATATGACATCAGCACAAACTTTGGTTCTGGTTAAATTAATCCATGGTTTTACCTGATCTGTGTGTGTGTGTGTGTGTGTGTGTTGCAGTGCAGGTGTGTTACCTTTGGGCCTCTGGATGCAGGTGTGCTGGTTGTCACTCAAGAAGAAGCCTTCTCGGCAGCGGCACTCATAGCTGCCCATCATGTTGACACAAATCTGCTGGCAGCCGCCATTCCCTTCTGAGCACTCGTCCACGTCTGGCCACAGACACATACACACACATAGGAAGACAGAGAGACAGAGAGAGAGAGAGAAAGGCTTTACAAAGCTGCAGAGTAGAGTGCCTTCCTGCCTATTGCTTTGTCCTGTATTGCATCCAGAGCCAAGGACAATTCGTGTCACAGTGGCAAAGCATGAGAAATCAATGACATTCAGCACCATGTCACATTAAGTACCCAGCCTGAGCCAGCCTCACCTGCATGCTGAAAGGACACTTCTTACATGATTTTGCTTTTGTAACATTCCCGTTTAGCTATGTGAGGACAATTTCTGCTGGACTGACTAAGCCACTAGCAGCTATTTC
Organism: Arapaima gigas; assembly: GCA_900497675.1. Taxonomy (NCBI): domain Eukaryota; kingdom Metazoa; phylum Chordata; class Actinopteri; order Osteoglossiformes; family Osteoglossidae; genus Arapaima; species Arapaima gigas. The sequence continues at coordinate 154,474 of UFQX01000500.1, read as the reverse complement.
CTGCCTGACAGCTAAAAATGGAGAAAAAAACACACAAAAGTTTCAAAGAAACATCACAAAGCTTTATCCCAACATGTTCACCATCCCTCATCCACAGTATCCTTTTCTAGTCTGTGGAAACAGTTAACTGATGTAGATAAATGTGACTATCAAAGCTGTCAAGTTTTCAAACTCAAGCCACATTCTAGTTCAAGTGCCTAATTGTAGGGAATACAAAAAACCTTTGGATATTACTTTTCTTGCACCTACCTGGTCATTTAAATTTTGTCATGGCTGTGATAATAGTTTTTTTACACCCTTGTTCTCTGAAAACTCTACAGTTCCTACTACAGTACAGTCATCACAGTCCATGTTACACAAGATCACAGCATATATGCTGCATTAAAAAACAAAAATAAGTCTGCATTTCTAATACATTTTTATTTTAATCATATACATATGTGCATAATATATGTATTTACATATACATAAAATTAATTCTATCATTACTTTTTTTAGAGTTTTTTTTTTTTTAAGAGTGCATGGGGTTTGTTTTTGGGTTTCAGGGGACCTTTTCAGCATTGAACTGGTCCATTTGAACTCTCAGTACCACTTTTCTCTCTTTTTATTTGCAGATTTGTTGTTTACATACTCAGCTGTATGTATAGTTACTGTGTTGTACACCACTGTAACCCTGTGTAATTTCCCTTTGTGGTAAATTAAACATTTTCAATTAAAGTCATTTCAATTCAACAAAATTTCTTTGATAGATTCTTCCATATTATTACTGTGGCATGTAAAGTGATTGCTATCAGATGGAAAAAATGTATTTGCCTTATCGTTTTATGCATTATCTTATTCATCTTCTCAGTTTCTGGCTTTAAAAATTAGTATGGCAACACTGAATTCTGCCCTTTCTGTGTTACATTTTTCATCCTTTATTGAGATTCACCACATTGGTGGCAATTTTTTACAGTGTAGTATGTTATATTCAAACTTGCAGGCATATAGGCTCAGCACACCAAAGCTGCACAAGTAGTGAAAACTTCACAGAAAGGATCCCTGAGCACATGCAGCATGTTGGAAGGGCAATGGGTGCCCAATGGCCCTCGACCATAGGACGCGCCATTGCCGCACTGTTGTCCCAGGGCAGGAGCGACACTCGGCCTGTGGCACTGTCACAAAAAGGTTCTCCTGGGTAGAAGGAGCCTGAGGCAGACTAAAAGAAGAGCTGCATGCTCTATCAGAGCACAGAGACACGCAGGTTTTTTACGCCTCCCTGCTTTGACACAGAGTGTTTTGCCAAGTGAACCAGAAACTCAGATACACTGGCAGGAACAGACCATAATTCCTCAAGTATTCCTCTCCAGACTGTCTCGGATGGATCCCCTTATGCAGGATGTTTTCAAAGCACTTTTTACACTGAGATAGGTCCTAGAGGCTGTTCTGAGCTCAATCTTGAGGGGGCACAGTGCTGGGGGAACCGTAATAGTTGAAAAAAAATACACAGGTTCACTTCCCAGCTTCTGTACCACTTAGGTGGACAGTTAACCTTATTTTCTTCCAATAAAATATCCTAACTAAAACATCCTGTTATGCGCACACTGGAAAAATGCACTTCAGGAGCAACCAAACAATGTACAAAGTACACTTGAAAAAAAAAAGACACCAACTGAATTGTGTTACAATAACATTTGTTGAAAGTGATGCCCTTTTATTTTCAAGTAGTATTTCTCCAAGTTGACTCACAATGACAAATATACTATATTATACCAAGCTACGTTGGTCATTTAGTCACCGGTTCACTGGAAGTCTCTGCAAATAAAACCAACTTCTGGAGCTCACTTGCACCTAAAATCACTTGATTCAGCTTTCACTGTCCTACGCAGTGTTTTCCTTCATAGTATAATGTTTGTTAGCTGTTACTACTGGCACTATTTCCTATGTGTAAAATGCCCAGGAGGGTTGAGCCGCCACCGACACATGGACCCCCAGAGGTTTATTTTTCTCCCTCACCCTCCCTCCTCTCCCTCTCCCCTTGGGAATTTTTGTTTTCCTCTCCTCAGTTGCTGGCAGGTTTACTGCTTTGCACTTGTAACCTGTATAGTTGCTCTCATTAACATTTAACCTTTATCTATAGCTTCGCCTTATACTTGCTTTCTGTTCTGCTCTCCTAATCTGCTGTTCAGAGCTCTGAGTCACTGCGCGAGTCAAAAATAAAGTGAATTAAAACACATAATTGGACTGCATGTGGGAAACCCACACAAACATGAGGAGAACACAAACAGCACACACCCCAAACCAGATTTGAACCGATGTCTGAATGGACTGCCCAGGACCTGTGAATCACCACCATACAGGAAAATGTTAATGAAAGTCATTGTATAGTATAAGATTTACATGTCCCTGCAGAAAGTTTGGACTAGGGAAGCCCTGCCCTTGCAGTTTTAAAAAGTCAGCTTTGCCTTTACTTGGATTTACAACTGGGGATTAATAACCTGGGACACCTGCTGACTCACTGCACTCAAATGAGGACTTCAGAGTGCAAGAAGTCTGTTGTCAGATCTTCACCATCTCTGTGTGCCGGGGGTGAGAGAAAGTTGCTGGAGAGAGCATCCAACATGCAATGCAGCATCTTTAGTCACAGTAACAGCTCAGAAGGTTAGGCTGTGTACTTCTCCTCACTCATTTCCTCAACATCAAACAGAAAAGCAAACCGGAGGCTTCATGTCAGCATCCCACAGCCACACCCACATTGATGCACAGGATGGGCCTTCCCCTGTGGACACTACCTTCACATCCCTGACTGGATCAATCAAGGCCAAAGAGGTTAAAAGCAGAAACTTTTCTTGGATTAATGCTTCCTTCATCTGGGGGCACATGGGTAATGTAACACACCATTTCCACATGTTTCTGTGCACACCAAAACCAGGCAGCTAAACAAACTGCTGCCACTATCAAGTGTGGCTGTGACTGGCAGTGATGCTCCCTTTTTGAGGTCGAGGCTGCAACCCTATCTACTTCCTGGGCCCTGTGCATCAATAACCAACTGTATACACAGGCTTTTTTTAATAAGTTGTCATGTGAAACTAATTTTCTGTCTATTTGTCCAGTCTGGAAAAGATGACAGATTAAGTTTCCTTTCTTTTCTCTTTCTCACAGACTGAAAGGAAAAAAACACTCGCAGACACAAACAGAAATCAGTCTCCTGCTTAAGTCAGGCTACACACCAATCTGTTTGACCCCCATTACCCATAGCTCAGTCTGGCTCTAACATGTTTTCATTAGTTATGTCCTTTCTCCTCAACCCCCTGCGGAGTGTCAGTCGGATGACACGCTGACGTGACCGTCACAGGGTCTTTCAATGCAACGAAACTGCAGGAGGTAACAAGGTCAGTGTTTTTCTAATGTATCCACTGGTATCCTGGCAGCATCCTCTCCCTTTTGCCAAGCAGGGGGACAAATATACTTTGAGCTCAGCGCCCGGGAGTCTGTGACTGCGTCTTTGCAGATAAACTGTTCAGCATTTAACACACCAGGCCCACCTTCCCTGCCTTCCAAACACACACACACACAACCTTCCCACGAAGCCCAGAGCATCAATGCAGGTTTCATTTCCTGGTCCCTCAGTCTCTGTGACCAAGACGTCAGCAGTCAGTAGGTCCCTCTCGTTCATAGTACCAATAATTGTGTGTGTTGTGTGCTGGGTAAGGCCTGCATCCAAAGCAAATATTTCCAAACGGAAAAGGATTCTGGCATGACTCAAAAAAGTTCTCATGTTATTTGGACTTTACAAAGTATTTTTTCAATTCAAGGGAATGGGAAAAAAACACCTTAAGTTTAAAAAGAATCTTGGTTATGAAGAATGAGACAATCTGCCTCTTCCCATTTCACTGGATAGATGCAGCAAGATTTAAGAAAGATTAAGAGGTTGGTTCTATTTGCAGACATTGTGTCCTCTGGCCTCTCAGATAGCCTGGCTGTATATATAACATTTGGCCTTGTGCAGAGTTCTGGAGAGGTGTAAACACAACAGCTGAGTTACAGTGTCTCCACTCCAGCTTTTTTCTTGTCTTTTTCTGGGGGTCAGTGGGTTCTCAATGATGGAGAGAGAGCAGTTGCAAGAACCTCAACTCCTTATCTGCATCCCCATAATGCAACCAAAAACTATTTTCATAACAAAGTGTCTCTTCTGTCATCTCTAACAGACTAAAAAAAACTTAAACAGGAAAAGAACAGCAGGTGGCGTAGTGGTTAAATTCACAGTTTTGGACTTAGTTTAAAGTCCACCTTCTGCTGTAGCACCCTTGAAGAAAGTATTTCCCCTGAACTGCTCCAGTAAAAAAATACGAATTGTGTAAATAGGTGAAACAATTTTAAGTAGCTAAACATTCAAAGTTATGTTAAAGTGAGTGCATAATGAATAAAAGTAAAACTAGCCGCTCCCTTGCTATTTCCACAGGTTTAATAAACTACTCATCATAAAGTACAAAGTGTCACAAGTGTCCAGAAGAGCATCACGCCTTGGGGTAGCCAGAAACAACAGAACCGCCTAAACATCTTTCCCCTCAGCCATCTATCTCAGTGGCACAGTGCCGAAATTAAAACAAGATTCTTTTTTTTTCAAATAGGATTACAGGATTTCCTTTTTTCCCCTCAAAAATTTTCCACTGCTTATAAAAGAACTGGAACTCAGTGACACAAGTGCTTTTTTTCTCCCACTTCTCAAAAAAAAAAAATACTGACCACGGCGCCGGGTTTGAAATTAGTCTGAAGTGGACATCAGAATCCAGACCCCACTAAAAGGAGCAAATATATCAGCACTGTACATACAGGTCCATATTTGGCAAACCACAGGATGACGCTTGCTTAAATCAGCGTCCACAGACGGTAGAATATTCTGCCCACTGGCAGTTTTGTATTAAGGCTTACTAACTGTGTCCTATTTTAAGTGCACCTTTCTGCATGGTTTCTGGGAGCATTCACTGGAATTTACAGCAGTGTATTTATTAAACATTATTTCGTGGACACCTTTGTTCAAGGTCACTTCCAATGTTAAATTTGTGCATTTATACAGTATGGTAATTCAGAGTAAATGCCATGATCAAAGGTATTAACAACAGGAGCAGGGTTTTAAACCAAGGTCAGTACCCCACCTGTTGTGAGGTTCTGGGTGCTTGTTATTTGTAGACCTTTAGATATGGACTCCAGAGGAATAATTGTACCAAATGAGTCTCACGGTGTTTCCTCCACAACAAAATTGCTAAATGTTAAAATTAAAACTTTGAAATAGGCTGCAAGTTTGGCTAGTGACATTTAGTGTCGGGCATTCTTTGCTTCGACTCCAGTATCTTACTGTGTTGTTGGATATGTCTGTGGTCCATGGCTTTTTTCATCTACATATATTGAAGGATGGGGGAGCGACGTAATTTCACGCTTATGCTGAACAAGGTTGAAAGATCCTGCTGGGGAATGGCGTTGAAATTTCCCCCGGGAAGGAAGAGAATTATGGAATGTGCAGAGACTCCTGGCGGCTAATCACCTCCTTGTGCTTTCTGATGTGTGTTTAGCTCAGAGCTTGGCCCCAGCCATTTGTGTCGCTACATAATTAAAGTCGAGCAAAGTGATGCCATGAGAGGATGTCACGAATTTGGGTGTGGTGGGGGTTGGCAAAAATCTACCTCTCGGGAGCTGCAGTTTCATTTTCCTCCAGATTCCTTCAATGTTTCTCTGCTCTGGGCCTGCTGGGAATTGATTTAGTTCATCATCAGCATGGAAGCTGTCAATTAGCAGGCAGATGGATGGGGTTGCAAGAAGTCATGGAGGACCAGCCTACATGCATGAGGAGTGGTTTTAGATCTGCCCGAGTAAAACTCGGACAGTTGGCAGTGGAAGTGATATGAACTTACTGATTTTACGCTCGTGAAAGGAGGAGGTTCGAATCGCTTGGCGATTTACATCCACGGGATTTCAGCTCTATTAGTGTTGCCCAGGATAGAAAATGTCAAGGTTCAACCTACCCCTTTTGTGAATAAGAGTTTGTTGTTGTCCCTACACAACAGTAATGATAACAGTCAGTCAGGGTTAAGTGAGCCCTCCTTAAGTGGGACATTGAAAATGGAGTCAAACTTCCTTTGCTCATGAGCTATGGACAACTGCCTCTTTTTTCTACTATGATTGTTAATACATAAGACTAGAGAGTGACACATTAAGACCTGCTTCATACAAAATCATGGGCCTCCAACATTATATTCTATGTCATTTGTCACATTGGTAGCACACCATGTCATGTTGAGTTTGGGCATCAATCATCTTCCCCTTTGTAGATTGTTGGGAGCAGCAAATGGCAAAACCCACATGCACCTTCAAACACACAGCTTACAAACAGAGAGGCTGAAGAACTACAGAGGACATCTGCAATATTGTGAGCAAGGCACTAGACTCTCAGGGAAGTCAAGAGACAAGGAATGAGACCTGAGAAGGAAGAAGGACAATAGCAAACACTTCTCAAAGCTTCTTTCTCTATAGTAGAGTTTGTTCTGTCCAGCACCACATTCATTACTACCTCATCCCATTGGAGCAGGGCAATGTAAAGTGGGTTTGAAAAGAGACAGGTTTTCAGACCTTTTTTGAATGTTTAGAGAAACTTAGTTCTTCTAAGTGAGAATGGGAGCTCATTCCACCACACTGGAGCCAGAACCGTAACCCTTCAGGCTTTTGATTATGCATGGGGACCATCAAGCAGGCAGAGGTGGAACAGGGCAGCAGTCTAACAAGATGTAACAAGACATCAGGTCCTCCTGGTGTCAGATTGTTTGGAATCTTGAAGTTGATATGGGCAGCATGAGGAAAAGCTTTCGCTGCTATGAAAGTCCCTGGTGACTGCCACAACTTAAGGAACTGGCCTTGACCTTGAGAGCTGGTCCTTCAGTTAAGCTTCAGGACTCAAAGCCCATGTCAGCCTTGTGCAAACAGCTTGCTCTGTTACCCCATGTGGATGATGGTTCATAGGTCACTGAACATGAGCATTGTGTCCTCTATCACACAGTATTTATACAGATGGAAATGAGATCTGGCCCAAGCAGACAGACCTCAGTGACAAAGAGAATTCCTGTCACTACAGCTTTCTGTAAGAGTAAAAAAAAAAAAAAAAACATAAGTCACTCGTACATGCAACACAAATGGAAATAGTGGCAGCGCACACACTGTCCTGTTGCCAAAGCACTCTACCGCAGGTGGTGTTGACATTGTTGAGGTGGGGTGATCTGCAGAACTGCTTGAACTCACAATTAGGAACACAGCACAGTATTCCCACGGAGGACACAGCTTTAATAAACTTGTCTGCCTTGTGGTATAATCAGGATAGCTATTTTTATGGACAGTTTAGTCTGATCTGGCATCTGACTGGCAGCCCTGTTATTATCCCATATTACCGCAGTAACAGATTGGCAGGTCCTCTGGGGGCAATGAGAAACACAGCAGGGGACCCCAGGGAGGTAAACACCAGTGCACAGAGGACAAGAAAGCCTCAAAAGTGGCTCTGCATGTCACTGGGTTGCAATGTGCGGTTGGACTTCCCCCTTGTTGCTGGTATGTGTACTCAAGCAAAACCAAAGGAATTGAAGTGACATCCACCATATACAACCTGAGCTATTTCTGTCACCCTGTCCTTGTCACCCTTTCTCTGTTGTCCCCTCCAGTCCCTCAGAGAGGCAATTATCAGGAATGGTGTTTCACACAGAGTTGGGAATGTGCGACAGAAGACACCTTGTTAGGGGCGTTGATACCCGTCTTAATTTCCCTGCCACGTCACCCTCTGTCTGTCCACAAGAGCCTGGATTACTAACAGTGTGACGTGGATCTCAACCTTCGTGTATTTACTGACCACTGACAGCGCACGTGAAGTCTTGAAGGAAGCACCACACAGATGACAGCAGGAAAAAGACTCTGGGCTGCTATAAAATCCCGACACTGTAAATTTATAAGACATCAAGATCTTTTTCTAAGGAAACCAATGTAATGATTTATATTCAAAGACTATAAATCTACTTAAGCATATTGAATTTAACAACTTCTCTTAAATTGTTTCTTCTTCTTGCTCAGTGCCCAAATTTATTTACATTTATAATTTACATTTGCCAGATGCATTCCTTCAAACTGATTTATAAGTTAGAATAAACAAATGTCCATCAACAGCACAGGAAGAGCTTTAGATGCAGACAAGCAATTGTGAAAACAATTCCCCCCCACACATCACACACAATCACAGTCCTGTGAAAAAGTATTTCTCTCTTTTTGATTTTCTCTATTATTATACCTCTGTAATAGTGATGGAATGGCACCTCATCCAGGGCTATTTTGTTACCCTAGCACCAAACAGTTCCAAGAGAGGCTCCAAAATCCTGCGGCCCAAACAGGATGAAATGCTTAACGATAATGGATGAATGGATTATTCCCCTGTTATAACTTTTTAGTGACTACTTCAGTCTCCTAGGAACATTCAGCATATAGTGACATTTAGATTCAACAGGGCTGCTGCAGTCAAGCCTGGCTATGTTCAGTCAGCCGAATCTAACTATCAAATAAATTTAGGGCAATTACTTTTTTTGCATGGGTGTTGGGTCGCTTTGTTTATTTAAGGAACAAAGCTATCATTTTAAAACTGTCATATGTTCACTCAGGTACCCTTTTTCTAATATTACGTTTTAGTCTAAAGACCTGAAACCGTTCAGTGTGACAAATATGCAATAATAGGGGAACATACTTTTTCACAGCACTGTGGCTGCCTAAGGAATTGAGAGTGATAGGAAGTATAGAGGTGATCATGTCAGAGGCTATGATGTAGTTTCACACATTGATGCAGGTTTTATACAGCTCATACAGTTTAGAATTTATACAATTTGACACTTTATGAACCTGTAGTGGGCATAAATGAGATTCATTTTGAGACCTTTCTTGCATGTTGGAAGGAATTCAGCAGCTCTGAAGGACAGAGTTCATTCCACTACACCACAGCTAAAACCAAAATCTAAACATGCAGTGTTTTATCATTAGTTATTTATTATTGTTCTATAGAAAATGATTTTGTTCAAATGAATTTGAAAGAATAAGTTGCCTCATTTGCACAGCAAGACCTTTCATTAACACAGCAGATGCTTCAGTAATGGTTCAGGTGCAGGTACCTTCCCAAGATGAGTGTTCAAGACAAGGATGGTCATTAATGAAGAATCTGAGGTGTTAAATGATGTAAAAGTTATGTGAGGAACAAACAGGGAGGAAAAAAGGTGGCAAAGACGTCACATTTATGATTAAATATCAGACACCATCAATTTCACCCGCCAGTTTACTGTTTTTAGCCCCAGCTTTCATTTAGTTTCAGACATTACATTTTTTACATCATAGTCACTAATTATTCTGTGCATATACAGTCCTGTCCACAGGTTGTAGTACATCGCCCACACATGGTGACAGAGGAGGAACAAGGTACACACCGTGAGAAGCCCTAACCCTGGTCTACTCATGCACTGCCCTGGCAGGGAAGACAATGATCTCTTTAGCATGGGCCATAAATGAAGAAACATGTGGGGAGCTGAGTAGCACGGAGTGGTAGATAAAAATAACGACCGGCTCATTCAGCTTTCGATGCAGGAAATAGAGAGAAAAGGCCTTTTCACTGATCCAGAAGTTTATCTGTACTGAACTTGATTTAGTGGGCCCCATAAACTGGATTTAGCATGTTCAGCGGTAAGAACAAAGGGCAGAGGGGAAAGCCATTAACAGGGGGCCAGGAAAGCTGTTTGTAGCCTTGCAGTTGTGTGTGTGGAGTACCGGCAGGGTCTGCACCATGATGACACACAGAGAAGACAGTACAAAGTTCTGCTTGAGATTGAGCTGCTGCGCAAGAGACGGTGCTGTACACCGGGCCAGTGAGATTGAGTCAAAGGCCCACACTGTTTGGCTCGTAAATCAAACAGCTGCATACAAGCCAGGAGCACGTCCATCCATAGCGCAGGAAATGAACTGCTTGCAACAAAGTGGCCCATACTAAATCTTTCAGAAAACTGGTCTGTACTCAAGTGTGAGGGTACAAGAGTTCTGGGCGTGTGTGTGTGCGCGCGCACGCGCGCAATGGGGACAACAGGGGCACAGATTTGATGAAAATGTGTGAAAGACATGAACACCTGTGCACCAGCATAAAGAAAAGCATGAAACAGCTGTCCTCCCCTCGAAATTTTTAACTAGCATTGAGACAGGCAGCAGGTGAGACAGCAGGAGTTGATGATGGAGAGGGAATGACAGACAGACACTTTTTTTAATAAACATACCACACTACTCTTCCTGCCTTCTTGATTTTGAATGCTTACTCTGATATACAGAAAGGCTCTGTAAACCACTGAAGCTATTTGTGAACTTCTCAGACAGACACTGAGGGAGTGTGAAGGTGAGCAGCAGAGAGATTTCCCAGGCGCAGGTTGACACAAGTCAGCCGTCCATTTGGGGGGGGGGGGGTGCTGGCACCAACCTGCCATCACCCAGATTTCTTTCAGCACTTTGCCCCCGTGGGCCTGACTGTGTGCAACAGCACAGGATACAAAGCCCAGCCTGTGAGACATGTGAGCAGCATGTATAACACCAGGTACATATGTAACATCTGTGCTATGAATAATCAGCAGGACACAGCAAGAACTGTCACTGTAATACTTCATTTTTTCTGTTGTGAATCAGCATACTGAAGTGAAATAAAACTTGAGCTGGGCTGTGAGTTCAGACGTGCATTTGCACATGCATTTCTCCCCACGAGGTGCTCTGGATTCCTCACACAGTCCAAAAAGTGTTTCGTGTTAACTGTTGATTCTGTGTTAAGATTTGTGTGTGTGTGTTTATTATGCAACAGGCAAAGTGTACCCTGCCTCAAACTATGCTTCTGGGGTAGACTCTGTGGGGTGTAGAGATGGGTGTCTGGGCTATGGCTCTCAGGTGCTGAATAGTCAGGGAAGCTGTGGCGCTTAGCCCATCACAAGAGGAAGCAAAAAGAACAACATAATATGGAAGATGGCATTTGACCAAGGGGTCAAACAGCTTACTGGGCCCACTGCTGCTGAGACAGTGGGGAGGTCATGTTGCCATAATTTTGTTTTCCTTTTAATTCAACTGAGCCTCTTTATTCATCCTTGATGCAGTTTTATCTGAACATACATAGAAATAATAAAGTAAACAACTCCAATTTTGTTATACAACAAAAAATTTAAATGACAGAACCAAGCTGAATACAGACAAAAATTGTCTGGAGGTACCAGGTTAGACTAAAACCTCATTTGCCAAGCTTATATAAATGTTACTGACGGCTAGTCGTTGGGAGTAGGAATCCCTTTCTTCATGTTCTTCACGGATTATGAAAGAAATACAGCACTTTGTTGAGTGTATGCACACGTAGCCTTGTAGGGAAATTGTTAGTACTGCTTTGTTGTTCGGCCAACACTTGCAATGAGATGCTTACAATCGAGAAATGTGGTTTAATCTAAGATTAAACAGCAGGATCTTGTTTTAGTCTTCACTAGTTTAGTTACCTGGTGCTGCCTGGGTTAAAAAGCGTAGTTGTGGGGAAGTAGTTATAAAACATTATATAATCAAACTGTATTACTATTTAAATGGTTATTTTTTAGTGCATAAGTATTGTTAGTGCTGTTGAACACACAGATGCTGCATAGAGTGACATGCTGGTTGTAGCCCAATGCAAAAACAGAAAGGTAAAAAGTAATAAAATATCACCACACTATTACCCTTGCATTGATAATGTGTGCAGCGCTGTGCGTTATGTATATATTTTTAATGTTTACATTTTCATTTTTCACAGATTCTACAAGTTATTTGTTCACATGCATCTTAAAGATAATGGCTCCTGTCACCACTTAGCATTGTGATGATGATGATGATGTCCCCCCCATCTCTGAATCACCCCTCAAAAACCCCACCCCTATCACCATTTTGGGTCCTTACTCCAAGCATTCATTATTGCCCCAACACCCCTCCCTCTTGTCCCCCTTTTAACCCTCTCCCACCAGTATCAGGTTAAATGGTTAAAAAACAGTCTGATGTATACACTGTGTTTGATAAACATATGCTCACATATAGCAGCTACTGGTCCCAGTCTTTTCCAGCTAGGAATAGAATGCAGATATTTTGGTTAAAAGAATCAACTGATTGCATTTAGCACATAAAGTACATTTATGTGCCCCAAGAATATGCCAACCATTATCAGTAACCACTTCATCTAGGTTAAGGTCACAGAAAGTTGGAAACAGCAATAACAAATTATGTATCACCACACTTTATTAGCTTTCATTAGCTTGTTCCATGTAGTACACATCACTAATGTGTGTTGTATGGTGTGTGTGTGTGTGCGCGCGTGTATGTGCTCGTGCGCATGTATGCACATAATTTCAGCTCTTTACTCCAAGCAGCCCAGACCCCCTCTTGTACCCCATCATCACCCTGCCTCTCCCCAGTTCAGGTCTTTCCTCCAGTACCCCTCCCAAAATCCCCTTGCCTTCTGGCCCACATTCCCCATTCTCTCTCACTGTAGAGAACAACAAAAAAAAAAGTCAGATGCATATGTTATGTCCAGCACGTACAATGATATATAATTTATCACCAAACTTCATAACCTTTAAACTTTCCACATTGCCAGTAAAAGTGCACTGTTTGTCGTCCTACATGCACATGCCAATTGATCAGCATAACATACACTCTGTGCATGACAATGTCCTGCATGACAACTACATGCACATTTCCCAAGTCTCATTTCAAAGACCAATGTAGAAATTGTCACGTTATTAACTGGCCTTTTTGATATTTGATGAACTTGACTACACAAAAATCTCTATGATGAAAAGTAGCTGTGTGCCAAATTTCTCAAGTCTTTGGCTTGAAAAACAAAACTGTGCATAAAGAACATGCAGACAGACAGGCAGAGATTGAACTTTATAGATATGGAGATTTAGTCTGTAAACTTAACCAGCATACTAACATTGTGGGCTGTTAAGCGCACATGAAATTCTGATCTGTGACAGAATTTCGTTTTCACTGACCACTCTCCTGGGTATACGGTGCCCCTACAGACTCACCGAGACAGTTGTGTCCATCGTGCGCCAGGCGGAAGCCATCATAACAGGTGCAGCGGTAGTTGCCTGGGATGTTGATGCACTCATGTACACATCCACCGTTGTATTCGGTCTCACACTCATCGATGTCTGTGGGAGGCCAGAGACAGTGGTTAGACAAAAGTCTAAAAATGGACACACTCAAGCTTCCAAAGCTCACACACAGGATACATGACATGCATTTATTTGTGTTGAGTATCTACTGTATGCAATTTAAATAATTAAAGAAAGCATACATGAGATGTATGTCATTATAAAAGTATTGATATGTATGAGCAAAAGATGTTGGGAAGAAAGAGGGTGTTCAAAGTACTTTTTTTAAAGGCGAAAGGAAGACAGCAGAAAGTTGATAAAAAAGACAAGCCAGGTTGGAGCTATGAAAACAGTTGTGAAGGGATAGATGGTTAAAAAAGGGTGTAAAAAAATCAAAAGGATAGAAGTGGGAGAGAGTGAAGCGAAGCTGGGAAGTATTAAAGAAATGCAGGAGAGGCAGAGAAAAGGGAGACAGGGGAAAAGGGAGAGTGAGAAGGGTTTGGAAGGAGATAAAGGAACAGGGGCAGTGCAGGTGGCGGAGCTCAGAGGAGTAGAAGCAAATCTCCAGCTGAAACTACAAGCACCAGAGATGGTCTCAGTTGCAGTGATGCAGGCAGGGCACGCAAGTGATCACCACTTGCTTGCCGGCCAATTTGGAGCAAATTATCCCACCACTCAAGGCCAGTTTTGTTGTCACTAACACACTGCAGCGGGGGCAAGAGATTAATCTGAGTCAACAGAATTGGGATGTTATGGGAAGGTGCTATATGTGCAGACGTGGCTTGGTATAGTAAGTAGTACGGTCTCACTGCCACAGGAGCAGCAGCAAAGTGTAGCTCCAACACTGCTTGATTCATTTCAAACTCTGCAGACCTCTACAAAATCGTCATTCATATAATCAGCTCAAACAAGGCCAACAAGAGCCCCTACTTGCAATGAGCAATAGTCATTTTTTCTGTCCCCTGCAGCTCAGACCAGCCTTATCAACAGGATAAATCAAATGGCACAGCTGTACAACACTTCTTGGTATTTTAACTCACATTTCACATGAGCTTTTTTAAAGAAGTTTAATGATTTATATGCCACTGCTGAGTCAAATGAAATAGAAGGAAAGCAAGAAGAGGTTTGCAGGTGCCACTGATGCCGTTTTGCCCTGGTATATGCAACAAATTAAGCAAGGGTTTCCTAACTTTGCTTAAACGCTGCAAATAAAAGGCATTCAGACAGTGCAGGGTGTCACTGTAAGCCAGAGGACTATGACATATATAAGACATCTGCATATTTTACTCTTAGCCCATGATGACTTGGCCCTTGCCATTTAATGCAGGCTCCAAATCAAGCACATCCATAGTAAAGTCCAAACAGGGATTAATTTCCCTTGAAAACCTATAAGAATATTTGTCAGCTTTTGAAGGCAATAGCTTGACTTCAGGTGGAAATTTTTACGACTCATGGCAGCGTAGCAAAGTTTCAACTCAAGTCCTTACAGGCAAAGACAGCACCAAGATAAAGAAAAATCAACACAGAACTTGATGCTGATATAATACAATTTTTTAAACTTAAAATTTATGTGGCAGCAGAACTTCAGTGCACCAAAAATAGAACACTTTCCTACAATGCTGATGGTAACCTTGGAAACATTTTTTGCAGTACTACCATTTTTTTGTACACTGAGAACACTGAGAATCTTAAGCACAAGGAGAAGTAGAAGATGTAACAGTAGTGCTTGGACAAATGATTGTGACACTAGTGACTAGTTCAGTGGCTCAACTCCACCTCAAATGTACTTATGCAGTTGGCATAACAAGTCACAACTTTTAAATTACTTAAAGATAACTCTGCATAATGTCAAGCAGGAGCAACTTATTGGACTTCTGCTAGTTTTTAACTAAAAACACAAAATATAAATTCATGTACAATATTATACAATATGCTACTATATTTTTATAAAACATGCATGATGAAGGAGCACTGGAACCTCAGTTATTAAACTTTGCTGTCTAGCTTTAATAGGACATTGTCTTCTATAACTTGTAATTTAATGGTTATTTATTTTCCACTTTTTATGATTCTTTTGTTATGTGTCATCTGTTTAATGGATTGCTATCCTATCCTGTCATATATTGTTTTCTTAACAGTAAGATATTATGTTCTGGCATGATGCAAATTAATCCAAAATTTCTGTGATTTTCAAATGTTATAGTACTCCTCACTTTGTAGAATTACATAGCCTGATAAGGAGAGGTAAAAAAGAGTGACAACACCTAACAGGTCATTTACAAGCAGGAACTCATAGTGGCCATGTAACAAAATATAATTCTCATACAATATGCAAGTTCCCAATTTTACATTAAGTAAAAAAATACTATTGATCTAAATCCAATTTATGTACTTTAAGAGGTACAAATAAACATGGCCATGGGGTCAACATGAACAAACCTGGCTGTTTTCCTGAACCAAGCACTAGCTGCAAGTACTGTAACATCAGCAGAAATCCACAAGGTCCCAGCATTCCCAGCCAAGTCACCACCTCTGTTATTGCCTTGATATGACATGTACATCAGAGTAATGTTTCATTTGGGCAAATCTTTTGTTTTTTAACTAAATACAAGCAATGATAGTACTGGTAATAAAAGGTGCTCAGTTACTATGAAAATGACTGTAAAAGTGCACAAGCACAGTATTTCACATATTCCTAAACTTATTGTTACTATGTCAAGGAGCTAACTTTTAATTCTGCAGGAAATAGCTTATTTCTCACACTTGACTCATAAAAATGTGAGAATTTATTAAAGTAAAATATCAATGTACAGTTGTAAAAGGGAAAGTAAGGAACTTTCCAGTCTCCCAACAAAACCACTAAGAAAAGTGCAGATTTCCTTCATTCATACAGACAGGCTCATAAAACATTATAGTACTCCTCACTTTGTAGGAGGTATTACCTTAACAGTAAAAAGGGTGAAACCTTTCCTTTGGAATGCCAACCTAGGAAACACAAATCAAAACGCTCATTTGAAGTTCTCTGTTTCCCTCTGATAACGCAAGAATTTCCCACTTTTTGTGTTATTTCCAGCCTCTCTGGCCTTTCTTCTCCTGGCATCTACATTAACAAACTTCAGTGCAGACTGCTAAAGCTTTAACTAACCACTGGAAAATCTTTTACATTAGCAGTGCCAAATGACTTGCCATAATTATTTAATCTATAAAACTTAGTTAGGTGGTTCACTGTTAATGAAAAATAAAATTCACAAACAATTATAAAACAATTACAAAGCAATTGAGAGGAATGGTCTGCCTTGTTCTTGCTGCGCGGTAGGGTGTAAATAGCCCCGAATAATGTACTAAAAGACTGATCTTCTAATCCTAAATCCACCCATTTAAGCTTTTTTGTTTGGTTTCTAATCAGCAACAGAGGGAACTCACCCAGTGCCACGGTCTTTGATCCCAGGGAAAAGGAAGGTGTCCACAAGAGGGAATTGTGGAGAAGTTCTAGTCTAGTGTCTATAATCCACCCACACACTGATATACGCGTATATCAAATCCCCCTGCATTAATGCACTCAAAGCCATTAAAGTCAAATTGTTTCCACATCATTACAGGCATAATGATCCTTAAGTAAAACGATTTTTCTGCTGCTAAAATCGTGAAAAATGACCCAAAGCCTCTTCAACAAACCCCCTTTTGGGGTTTGCGGTGGAATTAAGGACCAGATTTTGATCACTGGGTAATGAGCACATATATATCACAGTGTAAAAAAAGAAATGGCCTCACGATCACCCTGACCTGCCTTGATGAAACTCTGCATAGAGACGCTACATAAGGTCCGTTGCTATGGCAGCTTGCTATGTGCTCACGCCACCCTATTCACATCCTCTGTGAACGGTAGCTTCTCGTTTTTAATCCCAGGATTGTATTGTCAATTAAACAGATGTGCTAAAAAGTAGGATTTGGCCAACCTGTGCTGATGCTATATAAATTTGGCTGAGGCTCAGTGGATTCCATAGGGGATGTTGACATTATTTCTGTTGTTAATATTTGGCCCAGAGCTTGTGAAGTATTGCCGTCAAGCCTCAGCAATAACATGTCTCAGCAGTACTTAAGAACTGATGCATAACACGTTTCCTTGAAAAGTTACTCTGATATCTCAGCACCTGATCAGCAGGGTAAAAACACCTAACACTTGGATGGCAACAGTTGTAATTCAGCCTTGTGGTGCACTTCTTCCACCACAGATCACTGCATTCATAGCTAGGTGGGGGTCCTGTGGACAAGCCCGGCTTCCCCCTCCCTTTCTAGAACTATTTCTCGTCAACCTTTCAAAGCAAGCATGCTTTTGTGATTTTTGTGTTGCTTTTATTAAATTCTATAAAGAAAACTTTATAACTTGTAGGCAGGCACCCATGAAAAACACAGGGCCAGATAAATTAAGAAATAATAGAACCAGGGAAAACACTGAAATGTGGTTTTGCAATAATAATAATAATAAAAGATTGAAATGATGATCTGCTGGCTGAGGAGTCTACTACAAACAGCAGGAACATGTTTGACTGGGCCTCCAGCTATAGCCCAGCCCTTGGCTGTGGAAACAGCACTGCCTGTTTGGCAGACACTGAGGGCCATTTCATCCACTATCTTAATTTCATTTGCAAACATGTGTAAGAAATTTACAGCTGTGTTTCAAAGTATCATCTCCACCCACCTTTCTCGTTTTCCTGCTAAGCTGTCCTGAACTGGCCTCTTACACTACCCCCACACCAGGTGAACCTTTTGAAGCCGGTGGCCTGAGAAACCGGCCGAGAGGGACCGATATGCACTGGGGATCTTTTCTTTAGTACTCTTCCTCTTATAGGGTGGGATTTTCCAACTGTCATCACCTGCGTCACCACCATCACCTACATGGCTGTCCAGCTTTGGAAATCCTGGGTTATCATGAAACTGCTTAGGATCCCCATTTGCATGTTTGGGGAAATTTATGAACACATTTTCACACTTTATGAAGGTAATTTATTTCTGATAAACCCTTTGTAAAGTGAATTCTCAAATTAAAAATGTCATTATACCATTATTTTCAATTATTTAAATTTTATGTATTCCTGGTCCCTAAGCCTGACACCGAGTTATGCTAAAATATCCGAAGAGCCCATTTAAATAGGCACAATTACTTTATAGTTAACATCAGTCATTATGGCACAACTTGTTAGCTATAATATCCATTATGCATAGTATACTTAACTCACAAACAAAAATGAATGATTCAACCTTTAAAGCAAATTGAAAAGACTAAACTATGCTAATGAATTCAAGCTCAAAGAAGCAGACGTTGTTGGTATAGCCCAAATGGGGAACAATTCCTGAGATTATAATACAGGAAACTGGCAGACAATGGGTATTGAAGGTTGTGAACAGACCCGTGCTGAACTATAAGACGACCACATGGTGGGACTGATTTTATACCACTTAGCTGTTGGGGGGCACATGAAATCCAAATTCGGTCCTCATACAAACATAGAAATGTCTTGTTAATTGAAGTACATGCATTCAAACTGGAATGGACATGTCTCTGGACATGACTATCTCAAGCTGACAAATCACAAGGGAAAATGAGGTGACACCAGAGGTCCAAGGAATTTAGGTGGTACTGGGGTACAATGGCAGGTATCCAGACATAGCAACAATGGAAACAGCGAGTCTTTAACCAAAGTATGGCAGTCAATGTCATGACTCACAGTGGGTTGGAAAGCCAGAGAGGAAGTTGTGGCACTTCTTTTACAACACGTTTCTGAAGAAGACCCTCCACTACCCCCTGCTCCAACACCATTAAAACAGCTATAAAAAAAGAAATACTAGACTTGATGTCATTTTAATACAACTGATTTATTCATACTGTGCTCATGGGACTCATGGGACCGCTTCAGTCCAATAGACCCATTTTTCTCTAATCCACCCGCTCCTTAGTCATCGATGAAGTATTCAAGTGTCGGCCCCAAACTTTGCAAGTGCGGCTGCATCCAGCAGCATTGTCTGAACATCTACTCTGCCTCCTTTGTCCCACCCTTACTGGCCCTGGGCTCTCACCTTCACAGTGTTTGCCATCCCCCATGTAACCAGACTTGCAGATGCACTTGTAGGACTTGAGTGTGTTCTGACAGATGGCATCGATGTTACAGTTGTCCAGGGCTTCTGTGCACTCGTCCACATCTGGGGTTACATACAGAGGGAACAGAGAGAATTAGTTTCGCACATCATAGTGATCAGGCTATATGTCCTTTACAGCAGGCAGTGTTATATTTGCCCATGTGTCATCTGAAGGTTAGCAGCTCAAATCCCAGCATATGAGGCCATATCTTTGTGCAAAGAGCTTAATTTGAATTGTTCCATTAAGAACATCCATCTGTACAAATGATTAAAAATACACTTTTATGTAAAATACCAGCAACAAAAGTAAATAATGTGCCAGAAGAGGTAGCAGAGTCATTACACACACCTGACCACCCTCGATATGAGAAATGATGAAATCCAAACAATCCTGCCACAACTATAGAATGTTTGACGGGTTAATAGTACTGGGAAACCTCACACAAATAAATATTTGAATTCGTGCATTTTAGCTTGAACAGTTGTTTCATAAATAAATAAGCGGCACCGCAATTAGCAAAAGAGGAATAAATAGACACCAGTAATGAAAAGCCTGAATGGTGAACTTTGGAGCTAAAAGGTATTAATTTTATGGATAATAGGTGGGTTGGCCTTTGGATGGCAAACTGTGATTCAGGATTTAAACAAGGGTGCATTTTATCGAACCTTAAAGAGGGCGTGCAGATGAGAAAAACATCATATTTAGCCCCTAGCCCCTACAGCCATGTTTCCCTAGGCTCCCTTAATCCCACCTGATCCCAGTTAACCAGTCCAGGTGTTTGGGATTACCTGCAGCTCAAGGGGGAAATCTGAACAAGGTTGGCTGGGGATTCTATGATCGAAGCTTACATCCAGCCTTGTGGGAAGGGTGCCAGGATCTGGCACATAGTGAGTCCTGCCCATGCATCAGAGCTCTTTTGCATACAAGCAAATGGTTTGGCAGAATTCTACTCAAAGGGGGTGGGGGTTTGATGCATTAAACCTCTGCCAGTGTGTGAATGAGCAATATCTGTCATTGATGGACTCACATTTAGTAGATGGCTGCCCCCCCTTCATACTTGTCTAGTTGTCTGTTTTTCCTCTGGAATTTCAATGAGCTTCGTTTTTGATATCATTTGAAATAACACACAGAAAACCGCTCCCATCATGCACTGGGTGTGAGTCTCAAGTGGAAAGGTACCTTGGAGGGAACACAATCCAATTGGAATAAAACTGAAAAAAGCTGCTGAACTCTTCAAGCATGTTGGTGACATGATCGCAGAGAATCATTTCAATCGGTCACTTTCTGTCTACTGAATCAGCATTTCCTCCTACTAGGATATTTTGACTATTGGCATATTTAGAAAGAGCCCACTTTGCCAGGTGCATGATGGGATGTAGAGCAGCTTGTTAGGAACAAACCACTTAGATTCACATTTCAAGGTCTATCGAGTGTGACTCGCTCTGTAGGCCAAACATACACACACCACTGAAACGCTTCCTTTTCAGTTTTCCCTTATTGAAATGATGAGCTATCAGAACTATGCTGGAGGTCTTCCTCATGTTTCTTTTGCTGGAGTATACGTAAATAAAAATATAAAATAAAATAAAAATAAAATAATCGGCACATTGTGATTTTCAAGCACTGGCCTTTTTTAAGCATTTTGTGTACTTTCTTCCATCAAGTTCAACGGTATTATTGTTTACTTAGAGCAGTTTGGTTCTGCACAAATTAGTTTTAATTAAACTGTAGTCATGACTTGATTTGAATTTGTTCTCCACCCACTGTTTTTGTGGAGATATAGCAGGTCTCTCAAACATAATCAGTCTTAAGTAAGTTTAACATCAGGATTGGAAACAGAGCAGAATTTGTTAATTTTTTTTAGTGCTGTTATTGTAATGCTGCCAATAGCCTTGCATGTTAGTAAATGCTAAGCACTTCCTCACCATTATTATCCCCTGATCAACATCTCAGAGTCACTGTACATCACCAGCCTAGTGCAAAAGCAAGCAAGAGAAAATAACCTTTGGGCAACAGTATGCATGATCTGAACCTTTACTAATTTGAGCCAATCTCAACACTTCCACAAGCATGAAGATACATAATTGGGCTCTATATTCCTCCTAGCCTTAGTGGATGCACACAGTTGAATCCTAATTTTCTTTAGGAGATTGTTGGTTATCGGTGCAGGCAATGACCTCGCATAGGGCCAAATAAGGTTTAACTGTCCAGCTGAAGTAGCTTCAATACAGAGTTCTAACTTCAAGATAGCATTGAAACAGAACAGCAACATATCTTCACCAACAATGTCAACATTCATAGTAAACCATGAAGATCACCTGTAACTAATAGGTTTCTAAGGGGTAGCCAGCAAGATACAAACTTCTGAGACCTTTTCACTGAAACACTTTCAACAGACTCACTAACTTCATTGGTGGTGGATGTTTCTTTCAGGGCTGCTGAGGTCCACAAGGTGAATGAGAACTGTCTGCACCTCCAGTGCCCCACCATGCAGCAAAACATGAGGAAGATCCGAGGCACCCACGATCCAAACGTAACATCTAATGGTTCATGCAAGCCTTCATACTTGGTAATTCACAACACTTTGCTATCACATCAGCACACACTCCTCAACTTTTTTGCTTTGAATGAGACAGTGAGTAGTGAATGTTTCTCTAGAGGCAATAATGAAGTGTAAGACACAAAGTAAGGCTTCATCTTTGATACAACAAGCCTTAAAGTGTAGTATGAGCTCCTGAAAACAATGCTTTTTCTATGTAAGGGCCAGGGGTTGACCCTGAATGCTTACTCAATGATTCATGTAGTTTCATAAGCCTCCCCACAGCCATTGGAAGAGGTCAGTGGCGTCACCTGGATTCCACTCTTGGCTCAACAGGCTTCACAAGGGCTTCGGATTTGCTCCTGCTTCCAAAGCCACAGAGAGTCAGAAGAGCAACATTCCTCATATTTTGGGACATAGTTGGCAGCAGGTGGGGAAGCGTCACTTTTCTCCAACAACCACAAAGGAAGGGGGCCTGTTTTGTTGGATTCCTTAACATGCCCACTAGCTTCTTTGTCTTCACTCAATAACAAAGGACATGGTTCTCTACAAGACTGAGGAGCTTCTGAAGGGCAACCCTGCAGTGCATTTGGGGGGGAGCTTCCCATTTTTGGTACTTGTAAGCTATATACTGGGAAGAGCTGGGCCAGGGCAGGGGTTTGGCAAGCTACCATAAAGGGCCTTATATCATTCAAGGCCTCCCTGGGAGGTTCCAGCTTAGGCCAAGCTGGCAACCATTACCACTAATTAACAGCTTCACTGATGCTTTTATCCAAAGCACCTTACATAGCTCATTCTTTTTACAGATGCATCCATATAGCAGGATATTTCACTGAAGCAGATTAAGTGCCTTGCTTGAAGACATAGCAGCAGGAGGCCCTTCTTGGACCAAGAGTTTTTGAGGTCGCAAGTCCAGTTAGAGTTGCTCTGTTCAGCTACTTCAAGAAGAAAAAGCGGCCTCTTCTTACTTCAGCTCTGACCGAGTAGGTCTGAATCATCTCACTGCTCAGCTCATCGACCAGCTGATTGTGAAGAGGACAGCAATTTGTACCTCATCAGCTGCCAAATGATGAGGAGGAAACAGAGCTGTTATGGGGCCTCTCCAAATTCAATACAATAACAATCAACTGCTATTTCGCCGACAGGGCAGACCACATAAGGAACAGTTTACGGAGTGTTAGGATAGGTCAGGAAAAAAGACATCAAAAATTTGGAGGATGAAAGAAATTGGAGCAGCAGGGGAAATTGAAAGCTGAGATGATTAAGAGCACTCTTTTACCACACTTTCAGACAAGAACAGCCAAGTAATAAACTCTTACAGAATATTAAGAGATAAGCAGGTCAGCATACTGGGCAATAAAACACTCAAAGTGGAAACAGGTCGTGTCAGAATCAGGCCTCCTTTAGTGGAGGCAAACAAAATGTATATTGGGTGACTGGGAACGTTCTTTCCTCAAGCACAGCAAAGGCGGCTGCTCACTGGGCACACCAAGCACTCCTCTGCTGTGGAAATAAACACGTCAGAATTGATGCATCCTACAGTTCAGCCCAGAGGAAATTCCTCTGAACGGTCAGAAAAAAAATGTGCGTTCCATCATGTTGGCCTCATAATTGGCATACGCTAGAGATTAAAAACGTGCTCTTTTTACATTGTCTTTTTTGAGCGGATACATGGACGTGCACTGGCAACAACTCCTGCCATTCAGAGACTGAAGCTGATGACCAGGATGAATAAGTAATGTCTAAATAATAATAAAATAAATCTAAAAGTGCACGGGGAATGTTCCCTTTGTCAGCATCCTCCAGGGAGATGCCTAACCAACGTGTTTTAATCGTTCCCCACTTTTCCATCAGTTGCATAACAGTCTGCGTTTGCTGTAGCGCAACCTTTTTTGCATTTCTTTGTGACAAATACTACTTTCCAATTCACTGGTCACTCCAGCAAAAACAGAACACTTCTGAGAGGGATGCTTGCAGCTGGCAAAAAAAAATTCAAAAAAGCAGCACATGACCACGTTACTACTGGCCCGACTTCAAAACACTGCATTAATGGTGGCTGCCATTCTAGTGTCCCCCATTAAGTGATGAAATCACAATGAGGATCTACAAAACTGGTGCACCAGGTGCTATAGTTGATTGAGCTGCTACCGTGTACTCAAAGAGCCCAAGTTCAAACCCCACCTTGTGCTGTAGTGCAACTGATAAAGCTACAAACCCTGAAAAAGTGCAGCAAAAAATTTCCCACCTTAAAAAGTGTTACTTGCTGTGGAGGAAAAGCACAAGTAAAGGGTGGAAAAAACCACATGAAGATCATTGACATTGTGTATAAAAGTGCTGAGAGTACACTGTTCACCTGGGAAGCACCTAATCTGACTCCCCTAAAACACATGTCCTTGCTGAAGCCCAGAACCCCTTTCCCCTGATGGAGAAAGTGTTGGGGAAATGGGCGTTGTGTTTAGTTAAGTCCAAGAAAGCAGGAGGCCGGCAAGTTCTGAAGCCCTGTATACCCTCACCTTTAGCTGTGGCCTGTCTTGGGGGGACAGTCAGAAACTTCCTCCCCTGAGCTAAGGGACCTGGGAGAGATGAAAAGTGGGGGAGGAGAACAGAGGAGTGACCTAGATATTAAAGCTCAGGGGTCCTGGTTCAGCACTGGACTGCTCCAGCCACAGAAGCATACAGGGCTGAAGACACATACAACTCCTCTTTGCTCCAAACACAGTGTAGAGAGGCCAGAAAGGTGGCACCATGCACAGGCCAGTGGTTACAGGAACCCTGTGGCAGCACAGCACAGGTCTCAGGGGTTATTAGTCAAAGGAAGGCCAGTGATTGAGGAACTTGATGAAATGCAGACGTCAACGCAAGCACAAAATTTAGCAACTGCTCCCCACCACCCCCTTCTCCCAACTCCAAGTCCCTGCAGCTAATGAAGGGACACACTGTTTGTTGTCCTGTGAGGCTGTTAAATGGCAAAAAACGAAAATATCGGCTGGTTCCATTCCACCGCCTTAACTCGGCCTTTCATGGCCTCAAATTGCCCCAGAATCAGTGTTGCAAACCCACTAGCAGCTAACGCTCAGAAACACAAAAGATGTGACTTATAAGAGCAGGAAAATAAAACTAATATTGGCATAAGGTGAGAAAACAAACAAGGACATTGGAAGGCAACGCAGAGCTTGTGTAGAGCTATGGAGGGTTATCTAAAAGATGAAGTCTGTCTAGATCTAAATAAAACGCAGTTTACAGTGCTTCCTGCAGCTCTTTGCATGCATTGGAATTGTAATGTGCTGAAGACAGCAAAATGTATATTTAAGCTCAGTGGCCTCACAGATTGCATCTAATCTCGCCTGAAGTATAATCTCCACACAACAGAACAAACCTGTATACATGTATAAACAATACGCCGCTACATCACTGCCTTCTGTATTGATTTTGTCTTTACTTTCTTTTTATCGTGATTCTGTTTTCTGTGTCACTTTGAAAAGAGCTATATAAAAATAAATTGGATTAAAATTTATCACTTGCACACCAGTGCCCAAATGCAGCCACAGTCCTTGAACAGATACAGTTCTATGGTGTTCATTCTGTTTTTGTATACAGTACACAGTATACAGTGTACTACAGCAGGAATCATGTCTTTAAAATCTTCAGTTTAATGTTTCATTGTTTTTTAATTTTGGTCACATAAATTCAAAATACAGCTCTCCCTCACTATCCATAATCTCCCAATTTGAAAATTCACTGTCCAAGTCAAAAAGCCTGCTTATCTGAATTTGCATCTGAAAAAAGTTCAAAGGGAGCACCAGCTAAGCCATTTAAGTCGAACACAAGTCGACGTGAGAAGACGTAAAGGATGCCACAGGTGTCTTAGCTGTTTATAGTGTCCCATCGTGTGCCCTCACTGTTTAGAAGGTTTGTGCTTTTGGTTTCTCGCTGTTATTTTTGCACTATTAAGTGAAAATGTGCCCAAATTAAGTGGGGAAGAGTGTAAAGATGTTAGAGGTGAGCCAAAGACACCTAGAAAAGTCAACACAGTAGATGAAAACCTGGAAGTAATAAAGTGCATTAAGAGATCTGAATCCACAAAATATGTTTGTTTATGCACATTTCCTCTTGTGCTATGCATACAATTTTCTCTGTGTGAGAAAATAGTTTTTAAAAGTTGCCTTTTTTCTTTATTCACTGCAACTGAAATGTGAAATGTGTGCACATGCTTTGTAGACTGCATGATAGAGGCAGTGATCTTGTGATATTATATTCTTTTCTTAATTTCTTTTCTTAATTTCAATTTCTTTTTTGTCCAGACCTCGACAACCCTGAACGAAAATATGACATTGAAATACAAGCTAGATATACGCTTTGCTAGGCAAATTGTGCAATATGATCGCAACATCATTTATTTCCATAGAAACTCACAAATTTCTTTTGACAAATATCCAGAAACAAATTTTACAATAAGTAATAATCCATAAAATTTCTGCTAATTTGACAAGTTCCCAAAAGGAACTGGCCAGTCAACGCGAAGTGATGGAATAATTTAACCCCATGATGTAAGGAATGGGCATAATAATATCTTGGCACATGGCAAGTGGGTAGAAATGGAAGCACTGCATTGTCCTTTTTTCATGAAGTACAATTTATTTTACTTGTAAGATTTCTAACTGCATACAGTACTGTATGTAATGTGAAAAGGGAGAACAATCTAAATGAAAACAATCCACTACTACTTCATGCTCGCACTGCATTAACATTGCAAGCTGCTTTGGAGAAAAGCATGAACTAAATGAATAAATGTACAGAGGGTACCAGGATGTCAAGACTCTACTTGCAAGAGAGGATATCTTGGGATAGTTGCTGTAGCGTCACCTGAACCACAAGAAGGGGACTGTTGCAGTTCTTTGAAATGTTCCCTCCCAGTTTCATTTATCATCAACACCACCCCTCTGGCCCCACTTCAGAATGACAACAATAAGTAATAACCAAAGCGACAGATTTGGGTGCTCGAATGAGAGGCAGTGGGGTGAGGGACAGCACTCCATAAGAGTTTCCATTACATGTAATAAGCTGCTGAGTGTGGCTG
This sequence comes from Arapaima gigas, assembly GCA_900497675.1. Lineage (NCBI taxonomy): Eukaryota > Metazoa > Chordata > Actinopteri > Osteoglossiformes > Osteoglossidae > Arapaima > Arapaima gigas. The sequence goes on along the minus strand of UFQX01000500.1, from coordinate 127,550 downwards.
TGTAGGGTGAGTGTGTGTTCCGCAGCAGCATGGCAAATGACAGGAGGGGGAGGTTACTGTTCATTAAAATGTACCTCCTTCCATGGTTGATTTTCTTTTTTTTGTTTCTCCCTGGAGAATGCAACTGCCTTTGTCATTCATGCCCTGCACACCATAGCAGTAACCTTGCTGAACCACAATCACAGACCCTGCAGCTCAGTGCAATTTTTTTTACACCAACTTGATTTTGGGAATCTGTCACTTCCCTGACTGATGACCCCATCTGCACTTTGGAAAGTGACAGTTAAAACAGTTAAATGAATGAACACTTTACAACCATTCAGAGTCATTAGTTTCACTCTTACGTGTGTGTGTCATCTTACCAGATCATTTAATACACTTTAAAGAATCAAAAAATGTACATTAAATAAAATAAATAGGGTGTACAGGACACCTTCGCTTGGATGCTTTGTTATCACATGCAAAGATTAACTTGGACTCCCCGTCTTCTATTCCAGACAATATATTTTTACGCATGTGCAGGCTAACATCTTGCCCTCTAACAGACTACACTTGCACAGCTACTGCCGCCGACAGGTATCCTGCCCGTGTTCAGCACAATTAAACTTACTGACTTCTGCCTAAGAGAGAAACCAATTATGAGTCGACAAAGCAGTGAACACAGGTGACACTGCGGCTGCTGCTGGTTATTTTTAGGTTCCCGATGTCCGAGTGGCCTGATCTATAATGTAGTGGCCAGGGGGGCACCAATTATGCAGGACCTTCACTGCTTATAGCCACATAGCACAGCTGCTTTTGTGCTCTGAAGCAAGAAGTATAGGGGTTAGCACCACTGCCTTCTACTCCAAGAGCCTGGGTTTGAAAGTCACTTCCTGCTGTAGTACCATGAGTAAGGTTTTTACCCTGAATTGCTCCAGTAAAAATTACCCATATAAAAAATAGTTCTCCATGGAGCTTGCTTGAACCAAATCTCCACAATTTTTCAATCCAAAGAGACAGAAACATTCCCATGGTGCCCATTAATGTGCCAGTTGCTTGTGGCATCTCTTGTGGCAATTGGTACTTGAATTCTTCACTAAGGTGCCCTGTATTTTGGCTATGTAAAATGATCTCATAGATGACTCCAGGATTACACTTCAATGCATGAAGGCCAAAGGCTCAGACCTTATCACTACTGCAATTGCCTGAAACTCAGACCAGGGTCCAGTTTTGGTGCCCCCTCAAGAGGAGCTGTCTGCAAATCAAAGGACATACAGAGAACAAGCAAGTAAATCGAAATTGGAAGTGACGTGGGTTTTTGCACACAGCAAACTATGTTGATGAGGAATTAAAGCTGTACTGTAAACTTTCGTGAAAAACATAAAAACTGAAGTTAAATGAAAGGGAGAAGAAGAAGCTGGAAAATGTTTTCAAGGCAAAAAAGACTTTGGATGTGGCACCATTTAATTGGAGCATCTTCTGTTTTCTATTGACCCCTTTAGAAGAAGGGGTCAATATCTAACTGTAAAATGCCAGCTTTTGGAAATTTTGTCTCCTCCCAACTCCACAGAGGGTCTTGTCTCTTCCCATGACTTCTCTAACTAAGAGAGTGTACATTACAACTGCACGATCCTTAACAACCCCATCGTCATCACAGCCACTGCTCAGAAAGAATTAGCTAAGTCCAGTTAATGAAGTGTTTAAATGTGTCAAGTCTTTTTTTGTGTACTTTATGTAGGCAATTTTTTTGCATTTAGTTCCTTGAAAAATCTCATTTTTTCCATTACGGATGAAAATAAGAGCATTTCCGCCCTTTCGGGGACAATCTTCCGAAGCTGGAGCTGGTCGGAAGGAATGTAAACAAGAGTGGTCTGTAAACAGGGTTCTTTCAACTCCCTTCTCCCCCCGAGGCACTGACCAGCCCAAAGCCGTCTCTCCCTGACTCGATGACCTGGGAAAAAATGTTCTCAACACAAACTGCTGTAGAGCAAGGAGAGGCAGAGGAGTAGGAACACAAAGAGGAGCCCATTCTTTGCAGGCTAAGCCCACCGACACTCCTGGGTTCATGTCAATTGCCAGTGGAGTGACTCACGGTGCAGAAACAATTGGAGGAGACTAATGATCTGAGACAGAGCTCAGCTGTCCGGACGGTCATGGGGGGGCTCTGTCCAAAACTTTATGGACTGTCTCCAAAGGGAAGGCAAGACCTTGTTGCAGTGTACCATCAACCGAGGCTGCTGAACCTCTCTGTGGACACTGTTGGCCCTGCCAAGCGCAAAAGACACGAGCAGGCCACCCCCATGCTGCAATGGCCAAGGAGATGATTACAAGCCTCATTTGAGACAGACTGTTTATATTATGCTGCAAATAACAAATGGTCACTAAGAGCTTTGTGGGTCACGGTGGGTCATAGTACCGAGTGTGTATGTGTGTGTGTGTATGCGTCAGTGTTTGTGTGTCTAATAGATTATAAGCTTTTTTTCATGACTAAGTTGTGACAAAACTCAAATGCATCTGAACTTTTCCTTGGCTGCTGGGTTGATCCAATGGGTACACGGGACCACCGCAGACTAACCACCTTCTGAGGGCAGATGGAGCTTGGAGAGGTGGGCAGGAGCTGTCTGAACCAGTCCTAACCTAGCCAGCAGGCACAGTCTGGAGAGAGGTTCAGTTACTGCGTTGAGAGCCAGAAATTCCACAGCCCCGTCTGGCGCTGCATGACATGCCCATCAGCTTTGCAAAATTACATCTAAAATGACTAAAATACATAGTTCTCTTTTCAGCACTCCACCCTCTCCTATAATCCATTGCCGAAAATGCGGTGCGGTCACAGACAGTTCACGCCCTCAGCAGCGTTTTCTTAATGAGATAAGAGCTCAGCAAACCCCTGCAAGCAAACACAGCACTTACATTTCATGACCAAAACCCCCAACCCAAAAAAGACAAAAAAAAAAACTGAGGAGGGGGGGAGAAAGACAAATCATTCAGCAGGGTTCATCAACACAAAGGCTGCCACAAAGCTGACACAGAGGGATTTTGCCATTTTTAGCTAATCAAAAGACTAATATTAGTGGACAACCCAAACAAGGAATGATTGATTGATGATTTTCAAAGATTTGAGGAGTTGGAGAAGGGATGCAGTGGTGGCTTTGCAGTGCATCAGGGTGTGGGGTAACATGCTAGTTTCCAGTGACTTCAGAAACCAATTTTTCACCACAGAGCCATACCCAAGGTAACTCTACAATGTTCTAGGATAAGCATGCTAAGCGTCACCTGTAAATACATGATCCTTCCACAGAGATCTTACATCACACTGGCTGAGCCCAACCAACTCATAACCTCTGCAGCAACTCAGAATATAATATCAAATGGAGAAAAAAAATTAACAGGTAGGAGAGAACATTAGGGGAGAGTTTTACAAAAGTAACTCTGACTGTATCTCAAGTGTGAAGTTTTGTCTTCAGCGTTCGTGGTGGATGTCTGAATGGCTAATGTCTTTTCCACCATTCTGTCCTCATATACAGAAAGTCCCAAATTACCAAATAATTTGATTATGACTCCACAAAAAATACACAGACTCTCAAGAAAACCACAGGTCTGGCAGATGTCGAGGAGGTAGAGGTTTGCAAGGTATGCAGCAAAAATGAAATCTACAGTACCCCTGCCCACAGGGTGATCAATATTAGTAGGCTTTTCAAAAATGCATGAAGCTTCAAGAGACTCAGCAGAAAAAAGCAGATTTTCAGTGACAACTGTGCAAAGTGAGACATAGTCAACAGGTTCACCTACAGAAAGAGAGTTACTCTCAATCAATCACTATTGATAACCACTCGTCTTAATGCAGCGTCGTGGTGGTCCTGAAGCTTCCCCAGAAGTACAGGCTGCTAACCTAGCCCAGGCACATCCAGGATAGGAGGCCACTCTAAAGCAAGGTGGCCACACACATTCACTCACATATACACACACTAGAGTCAACTTAATGTCACCAATCCACCTGAAACATGTTTTTTAACTGTGGGACCAAATGTACGCAAAAACATGCAAAGGGAGAACATGCAAACTCCACAAAGACTGTCCCTGGGTGGCTCTCAAACTTCAAACACTAGAGTCTGAACTTCCTCCCATCCACCCTTGTACCCCTCCCAGAACGTGCTGGTTGAATTTCTTATCATTTAGTGATTGGTTTGCGAATGTGGTGCAAATACACATTTTTCACACACGGAAATAACTAAAAGGCAGTGGAATATTATTGGGCCCAGGTACCAGTCAGAAATGGGGTGCTAGGGCTGTCAGGGTGTGTACAGCCATAATTTTGAGATGCCAAAACCAGTAAATATAAATAAAACAATTATTCAGGCTCTTTCCTCAGCGCACTCTTGTATGTGTCAGTAACAGACGCGTACTGCGAGTTGGCCTGACCTAACAATGCCCAGACTAGTATATGTGTATTAAGTGTAGTCTGGACAGGAGCTGTATTATGTTGCGTATATGTTGTTTTGATAAGGCGTGTAAACAATAAAAAGGCTACATCTCCAACAGGAAGGCGATTATGCTTTGTTAAATACTTTCTCTCCATTATGAAAAACTCTCTCCATTAGCCTTCTGTACTGCTACTGTATATCTGTAAATAGTGGGAGGGGGGCTCTAGTGGAATTGCTAAGCCCCTTGGTGCTAATCATGTTCAAAAGTTTTAGGAGTGGTTGAATTGGTGTGCTCTGCCAAATATGGTGGTATCTGAAGGAGATGGTTCTTCTGGGGGTATGTAAGTTTTATTGAGTGTTGGGTGCACATGATGTTATTTTGTACATGGACAGAAGAATAAAATCTGATGAGATACTGTTTTTGATGTAGAGGATAGGAGAATTACTCTGTATTTTTGAATATACATTGTATAAATTGATTGTGTGTTTTGTCAGATGTGTTGGGTTTTAAGTATTTTGTGCCTTGAGTCTTGAAATTTCAGTTCACAAAATGTTTTTTTGTCAGTTTATTGGACAAATTGTAATTTTCTTGGAGTTTACTGAAATAAAGGGAAACAAATTGGAGGAGGTGGCAAAAAAGTCCATCCAGGTACTAAATACTAAATACTTTGGGTATGCCTCTGCTAAAGCATTGAACAATTAGCTTTACCTCAATAGCTGTTGACACCACTTGGGACTCTAGACAAAAAATATGATAAAAAATGCTGAAACATTCAATAGAACAGAACAAAGTAACACTTTTTGGCAAATCTGCAGCACTGAACTTCAGTTAGAACTAGAAACCAAATAGAAACATCAGAAAAAAGGAGTTTTTTTTGTCCCAACTTCATAAATCCAAATAAAAGAATAAAATCACAAAAGACCTGAAACAACACTCCACAAAAACAAATCTCAGCACAAATCCCAACACACATCATACATAATAATCACACATCAATAAACTGAATATTTTTTATTCATATGTAAAAACAAATAGACAGAACCGCACCTCCTATAAGATTTATTTCATGCTTAACCAAAGACTGTGATATAAGATGCTCCACAATTGATGCAAATACAACGGCGAGGCAAGAGCTGGGGGGTAGCAGCTGACTCACTATGGAGATAAATGCCCCGCTTTCTGTGCCCCGGTGACTAAGGAGGAAGTCTGAGCTCACTCTGTAAATCAAGCCTCTGATGTAATAGCAGAATGACGATAGAGCAATAATGAAAACACATCAGCCTTGTAAAATCAGGGTAGATTACTGTAACAGTGCACACACACGCGCACACAGACACACACACAGACAGACAAAACTGCTACATTGGCTTACCTAAACGCAGTGTAAGTACAGTGAGCCAAGGGCCAGACACAGTGACACAGGTGACAAATATGCACAATGACTACCCGCTGCTATGGGAAGCCACCGGTCACACTGTTACGCACCAAACAAAACAAAGGGTCTTATTCTGCTTTGCTTTATGGGACAGATAATGAGACACAACAGGGAATATTTCTGAAAATCCTTTGTCGACATTTGCACTATTTTCCACTTGTGTGAAGCCTTTAAACCCAATTTGCATTTAGCTGGAAAGTTTTAGAAATCCACTGGTTACTTCAGTTTTATTTATCAAAACAGGTTTTTAAATTTTTACCCAGGTGTACAGCTTTACGACACCTCGTGCGTCTATTAACATAAAAGCTCCCATTTAACAGTCACAGATTCACTAACATAAAATGTCCTAAGAGGTCATCACAAACCTTACGCAGCTAAGTAGACGGATGGTTACACAGCACCACACTACTGATGAACACGCTGGGAAGGGCAAAGCAGCCAGACACACAATGCAACGTCTCATTGGGAACGCCGTCCTACTCAAGCACAGAGGCCAGAATGGAAGCTATGTTGCGCCGGCGCTTTCGTCACGACACCACAAAGGAGGAATTTTGGAGCTCATTATGGCTGCAACACAACCAGGGCCACAAGAGACTGTGTAACTTTATCGAATGAAAAGTGTGAAAAGAAGAAAGACACTGACAAAGCAAACAAAACTCCAAGTGGAGGCAGGGAGTGGGGGGTGGGGCTGTGAAAACATCCCCCCCGACGCCCACCCCTTCTGTGAACACCTCCCTTTGCCTCTCCCTCACAGAGGCTCTCAGGACCACACCCTCAGACATGTGAGCGTGTGCAGCGAGAACCTGGTCGCCCCTCCCCGGACTAATGAGTGACGGCATTAACAGTTCCCAACCCTCCATGGGCCACCACACATCATTCGTTCTCCCCCTCGACCACTGACTGCACCCCTGTTCCTCGCACTGGTCACTTGTTACCTTTGATGCTCTTGACACCAATCTGAAATTAATCTGACAAGAACCAAGGACAGAGTGACTTGTCAGATGTCTGTTATAATAAATATTGACTTTGCTAAATGTTACTCTTAATCTCCACCACCGTTTTGCAGACTTCTGCCCTGGCTTCCTCCTCTAACACTGTCACACGGGCAGATATACTGCACATTTATACACGCCATCCCCTCCTGGACCCTATTAATGACAATGCGTGTAAATTTCCCAGGCCTCATGGCTGAGCATGTCAAGATGGCAGAAGGAGGACACCACCATGATGCGTACAGCCCAGTACACGTGGGTAATGTCTTTACTTCAGACATACATTGAAACAGCAGTCAGTGGCAACAGCCCCGTGTACGAGTGTTAAATAAGATCAACACTTGTGTTCATCACGGGTGTGTTGCAACCCAGCCAGTGGGCCCACCTCAGGGTTTGTTTGAGGCTGGAATCTGAGGGTGGCATTACAGCCTTCTACAGACCCCCATGTGTTTTGGCCCAACCCATCACAAATAAAAGCTCAATAAAAACCGACAAGCTGCCAAACGGTTGCTACCATGAACGTGGCCGCGAGCTGGGGTGGGGGTGGCGTGGGGGGGTGCCACTGAATTCTAAACTGACCATGGCATTGTTGCACTTAACAGGTGCGTGTGGTCACCAACACCGTGTGTCTGCGTTCAACACAGCCTGAAACACACACACGTACGCACACAATCAATGCTGTAGAAATTCCCATTTTTTTAGTTCTAATTGCAAAATGTAAATATTGATTTTTCCCACAAGTAAGAAGAGACCACCCAGGGTGCCAAATGGTCATTTTTGCCCCCCTTGTCTGCCTCTCAGTGGCCTCGTCCAGTGTCTTTTTGTGCGGCGGCTGTGAGAGAGGCACCGCCAAACACACATTCCCACAGGGATGTGATGGGTTTGAGCTCCTGCTGCCACTCACTGTACCCAAGGCTCCCTTCTACCATGATTCCTTACCCTTGGTTTTCAGGTTCACATGGTTGCAAACAAACAAAACAAGTTAACTGACAATAAATTCTGTGAGATACTTTCCTCATGGATCTCCTCTGTTGCCTGGTTTAACCGAGACAGTTTGTGAACAATCCACAATTGTAGTCAGTTACAGAAGAACATCACAGAGGAGCAGATTCCACATGATCTCACACCGTCTTTTCTGTGCTAAAGATCCCCGTACTTTACAACACTTTACTACAGAGGCAATACGGCTCACCAGCTCTCTCATCACATCACTTTTACACTCGTGTCAGAAGTTAGAACTGACAAACATATTGTAAGTGTCCAGTCTGAAAGCAGACATCAAACCCATATGAAGAATTTCAGACCCAGTATAAAGAATGTTAGAGCTGATATAAAAAGGTATTAATGACTGACCAAAACAAGCTGACGTGTGGAACGCGGTGCAGCGTATGAGCAGCAGGTGAATGATTATAATATATACATGTTTTGGATTAAAAATTACAGACACTGAAACTGTGCAACTAAAAGGTTTCTGCGTTTGAATAATTAACGTTGTGAATTTCATCTGCAGGGAGAGTTGAAACAAAACCCCTCACAATAATAATAATAATAATAATAATAATAATAATAATAATAACAAGTTTACTACTTTCTGGACCCGGTAAAATTATATTTTGTGACAAGCCGTTATTCAAATACATTTTATTAGCTTAAGCTTGTGTTGCTTTAAATAAAGTTTGGAGATCATTTTCTGCCTGTCCCAGAGTCGCGGTTGTAATAATAATAATAATAATAATAATAATAATGTTCAACATCATCATCATCATCTGCATTGGGTACATTATACTGATTCTGTTGAGAGATCAGCACGAGATCATTTGTGAAGTTCAGGACGTGTATGAAGTGTCCGCCAGACTCCTCCTGACCACCATCATGTCCATGTCCAACTCCAGCAACGTCCAGCAGCCTCCAGGAGCGAAAGTTCAGAGGCAGAACAAAGAGCCCTGAGCCGCATCCGAGGAAGAACGATCAAAATGATGGTGAGAAGCAGTGAAGTGTGAGTGAAGAAGCGCTCACCTTGGGTGGACTTGATGGCCGAGGCGGGAGTCCAGCGCTGGACAAAGAGCAGCAGGCAGAGCGTCACAGCCGGTCTGGACATGGTGTCATGTGAGTGTCCTTCCTGCACATGTACTGGATCGCACACACCTTTCTGCTCCAGATGTTTTTACAGCCGATCACCGGTGTCGCTCCCGAAAGCGCCTTCAGGGTTCGAGCCCCCCTGCGCCTCAGTTGCACCCTCTTTAAATATTATTATTATTATTATTATTATTATTATTATTATTACGTGCGGGAGCGGAGGGGCGGTCGACGATCTGCAGCACTGGAGACTCCGAGTCCTGGGATCATGTTCGAACCTCAACAATTTCAATGGAGGAGAGAGAGAGGGAGAGAGAGAAGAGGAAGGGGGTGGAGTGATGAAGATCCGCTCTCGTCTCTCTCTCTTTTTCTCCAACTACTTGCAAGGATTTCTCTCTCTCTCTCTCTCTCTCTCACTCGCTCTCTCTCACTCGCTCGCGTTCTCTCTTCTGCAGGAATTTACAATCAGCTGCCGGCTGGACCGTAGTGGGCCGTTGCTATGGAGACGGCTTCCGTGGGCGAGGGGTCAGACTCCGGGACCTCATGTGTGCAGTCGGTCAATGGATCCTCCATTGCAAGCAGCATCCAGTGGGTGGGCAGCATCTGAGGGACAAGCCTTTGGACAAACCTCTGGACTAAGCCCAAGACAAATCTTAAGTCAAACCTCAAGATAATGTTCAAGACATAGCTCGGGACAGTTTTTATTATTCCTCAGAACAATCAGGGAAATGTGAGAAACAAACCTTGGGACAAACCTCCAGACAAAATTCAGAACAAAGAAGGAAAAAGCCTTAGAACAAACCTTTAATAACCCACATGAAAAATCTTTGGACAAACCTCAGTACCAACCTCAGGACAAGTATCAGGACAAAGTGCATAACAAACTGAAAGAGAAACATCAGGACAAGCCATGAGCGTCACAACAAGCCTAAGGACACTCCTTTGGACAACCTATAGGACAAAACCTTTACAAGAACATTAAGACAAACTTCAGAACAAACTTCAAGATAAACCTCAGGACATGTGGTAGAGACCATCTGTTGCTATCCCAGGGGGATTTCTTTGTGAAGTGTCCAAATCTCTGACTTTCTCGCACTCATACTGAAGCCTCTCACCATCTATGTTACAGACACTTGTATCCAAATATTCCACTACACATTAAAATGTTTTGGCATCACAACACTCCCAGGTTCTATAAGAGCATTAAAACATCACCCTGGCTTTCGGTACACATTTTGATTTTTCCCAAGATGTATATGAAAGTTGTAGAAGCTCTCATATCTCATATAGACATTTGCAGAGAAAAATAAGCAATCAATTTGATCTGAACAAAATGCTGTTCATGCCTCTGCATGTACAGGGAATAATTGTGCACCAACAATAATAAACCCTGAGTGTCAGGCAATTATGTAGCTTTTTCAGCACAATGAACGCCAGCTCTTACTTTAGGACTTTTTAATCCTCATCTCTTTCATATAATGAAATAGATTTTGCCTTGGATAACTGACATGAAAAACTAGTTGTCAAAGGTTCACAAGTTGTCTTCAGGTCCCTGAGCAAAAACATAACAGTTACAAGCACTGATGTGTCAAGTGAGTTTTCAAGACCCCAATCTCTTCTGTAGTACAGTGCCACATTCTTGGGTGCAGCTATGAACCAGTGAAATAATAATAATTAAGGTCTGGACCAGCAGAAATCACACATTCCTCAAAGATGAGTCACGCAGTCCCTAGGAAATTAACTTAGCTGTATTTCCATTCTTCATGTCTAAGGATTTGGACTTGTAATATTTTGTTTTCTGGTGTAAGTCCCAGAAAGTGCCCTGCTGATGTATCCTGAAGGCAGGTACTTGCACAATAAAAAATAAATGGGTGAATTTATAAGTTTCTTTGGATAACAGAATTGGCTAAATTTAAAAATAACAATAATGTCTTTTCAAAAGCTTTTTCTGTGAACTTCTCACCTTGGTGGAGAGTCAGAAGCCTCACTCATCGTGCTCTCTTGCAAAGGGTCTTGTCAAGGTGGATCTAGGCTGATTAGAGCAACCCTGACCCAGAAGTGCAGATACCCCATCACATCCCAACCCCTTAGCCATCGATGTGGCAGAAACTTTGTCCACTTCCGTATTTATGGATTTATCTACACTTGACAGTTGTTTGCATGAGGGGTGTCAGCCTTTATTTATTCAAGAGTTGCTCTTTCACATCTCTCTATGTCCCTTGACATACTCAAAGTGTAAGGGGGCCAGAGATGGCAGAAAAGAAACAGAGGAAAAGTTTTGGACTCATCTTGTTCCATTAAAGCACCGTTTTCTGTGGTTGCCTTTCAAGCCAAATTAGCTGAAACCCATCTACAGACAGCAAAGTCATTTCTTACTTTTGCATGTGTTTTCCTTTGCATGCAAGTGTGTGTTGTGCTTTCGTTGCAGATTGCTGCCGCAGCTTTTGTTGAATGGCACAGCGGACTGGGACATGAGAGCCCTGACAGGGATGAGGCTTGTCGGGCAAACACAAGCCTCTTAGCCCCTGCTTGAAGCCCTCATCAAGACTGGGGCTGATGGGCAAATTCAGTGCATGTGGTTGCGAGAGCTCACCTGCTCACCTGCTTTTCTCCTTCTTTTCCCATAGGTTCTACTACCATCTCAACTTCACCTCTTCAAAATAAACCTCTAGCACTTCCTTAGCACATGAGCACATGGATTTCTACTGCATGATGCCCATAATCATAATCATAATCATAATCAGGTCTTCTGTCATTATTATTCATATCATTATTGACCATTATTTAGCTGACACCTTTTTTCAAGCCTCCATTTCAATGTTTGGTCAGTATGTTAAGCTACTTAAACATGCTTTACCATTCACACGAATGGATAGGTTTTACTGCCGTAAGTCCCATGCAAGGGTATTACAATGGGAGATGGGATTTCAACGCAGAGTTCAGGACCTACAGTAGGAGTTTGAGCATGAAGAGTTCAATGTTGTCTCTAAATGGATATCCAATCAACTCATGTGAAGGTTTCTAAAGATGCTTAACATTTAAAGCGTTTATAATAAATCCTTCCTCTGATCTTTAAAGTGCAAAGGCTACTTACCAAGTAGATTAGTAGACTCCATGTTTGCAACACCAACAGTTTTTGAAAGTTATGTAGATCTATACAAGGCTTTGGGTGCTTAAACAATCCACAGTCTTGTGGCCTTTGAAAGGAATCAAAATGCAAATTTAAAATTTAAGGACACTTTCAAGGATTACGGCAATGCATCACTTTAGTGAATTTTAAATTTCCCACCTAGCAAGCAAAATGCACAGCCTAGCCTTCAAAAAAAAAGGTAATTCGAAAAGCACTACAGTTTGATGCTGTTGAGATGTGATGATCACAATAGTTTAAAGTCACAAATAACCAAGTACTTAGAACACAGAAGAAAGCTAAGGTCTGTAAAGGAGTTAGGAAATGGTGCACAAAGACGATGCTTCACTCGTGCTGGAACATGAACAAGAAGCCACAAATAATTCTTGAGTATTCCAAAAGCGGCCAAGGAACCACAGAGTGGCACTTGTTAGCCGCGGCGACTGAGGCAGCAGCCACACTTAGTTTATTAAGCACGGCAATTTGTGCGCTTTCACAAACCCCTCCTCTTTCGACCCGTGCGCAAATATAGCCATTTTTACATTTATAGATGCAAGGGAAGCCCAGGTGATGTTTTATTTATGATCTTTGCTTATGAAAGGCTTCAGTCACTGAGCGAAAGAAGGTGGGGAGAGCAAGTGAGTGACAAGGAGACACAGGAAAGGGCGGGGGAACTTAATGCACTGGTGCATTTGACCTTCTGTGTGCTGTGGGGTGAAGAGGTCGTGACCCTTGAGCCATTGTGGCTGCCGAGACTTGGCCAGCGAGAAGATCCTGGCACATTAACCCTTTGAGGCCCTTTCAAGGTTTTTGTGCACATCCAAAGAAACGGAGAGCAGGCACGTGTTTGTGCATGTTTTTATATCTCATGTCTAAATCACAAACAACCTCAGCAACAATTTACATTCATTTAGCTGATGGTTTTATCCAAGGCAACTTGCAATATTTTGCTACGTAGAGATAGTTACCCCCTTTTACAGCTGGGTAGTTTTTACTGTATCATTACAGAATAAGTACCTCAATCCAGGGTACTACAGCAGAAGGTGGATTCAAACCTGGGTCCTGAAGTGGAATGTGTACAGTTTAACCACTATGCCCCCTGCTGCCCATTACTGCTCACTTTTACTAATGCTAGACACTAGTAGCATGGGAACTGTGCAGAATCACAAGAGCCTGCAAAAGTCCACAGTAAATTTATGATCTCATCTGCAGATCAGTGGACTGGCAGATAAGCAAAGGCAGGTTTATCGTCTTTAATTTTCATTTTAAAGCACCATCATCCAGTTTCATGTGGTTTCAGACAAGTAGAGGATCATATTTCCATGGTTACTCTCACAGCACCTCGAGCTCTGAAACAGCGCCTGTGTTTGTAAAAGGAAAGACGTGTGTCGATCGGTGTTTTGAAGCGGCATCCTATTCTTGCCAAAGAGGTAAAACAGTCTGTCGTCTTGACTTGTTTCACTGGGGATTTTCCATAAACCCGTCAAAGTGTTCAAGCACTGAGTCACACTGGAATTAGGCATGGATTATCCCATCTGTACAAGACACACCTGATAAACCATGCCATGTCGACATACCAGACAAATAAATCATTACTAATTTTTTTCTAAATAAAACGATAGTAAATTATCATCATCTGTTTGCATCATTAATCTGTAGCAATTTTCCAACTTCTTGTTTATATGAGTTTCTCTCTGTACAACACAGAGTTCCTGTTAGAGTTAAAGCTGTTCAGCCCGCAAACCTCTGCTAAGTCAGACTTGAAGCCCACAACCTCCTGAATCAGGAAGCAAAGTGCCAGGGAAAAAAATCACCATGGCTGGGAGGAGTAAAAGTTATACCTACGAGTGGGGGATTGAGCTCCACAGGGCCAGCATGCCGTTAATACACTGGTTCCGCCTCAGGGACGCCAGAGGGCTTAGAGGATTGTGGATGCTCTGCATCCTCACCCACCCTTCCACACAAGGAGCATGTCAAGCAGCACTACTCATCGGAGGCACGAAGAAAGCGTTGAGGTGGGCCAAGAGGAGAGGGATTTAACCCATCTGAGTCAAATTCTCAACAGTGAAACCAAATTACATCACCACAAAAACAGTGACAGCACTATCAATACTACATTAGCACTTTTTAAAAAAATAGAACAATGACAAAAAATAATCTCAGGTAAAACAAAACTGAAAAGGAGCTAATACTTGACTCAGTAGGGGGGGAGTACAAAACACAACCAATCAAAGTGGGCAGGGTGTTGTGGGAGTTAAAGGGAAAGGTCGGGCAAGGTCACATTTTTGACTGGAGAGAGGGACTTCACTGCGGCACTTTCCTCTATGGGCAATGGGGGCTTGTTTAAGAATCCAGAGCGGCTGTGTATAGGTTGGAATCTTATCACACAGGGTTCACAAAGAAGGGGGCAGAGATGACATCTGCAGATGCCTGCGTCACCCACTCTGATACTGTGGTTGGGGGGGGGGGGTCTAAGTGCCTACAGATAGCAGCAGTGTGGTTTAGCCATCCGTGCCACTGGCACACTCCTCACGTGACTGCGTTGTGCTGTTAACTCTAGCTCCGCTTACATTTAAATATGTTTATTTATTCATTTATCTAATTTAAAAAATGAAGCACACACTGCCGAGATGTTTTATTCTTGAAAGCAAGACACTGTTGCTAGAGTTTCTGTGTAGGGCTACTTATGAAAGTTAGTCAGTTATTTATTCATGTAGCTGCTGCTTTTCATCAATTGAGGGTAAGTACCTTGCTCAGTGGTACTACAGCAGGGTATGGTACTCCAACCTAGGTCCAAATACAGTAACTCTAACCACTATGCCACCTGCTACATATACATTTGAACATTTACATACCTGCCTTGAATGTGCTGTTGATGGTGTTACAAACAAAGGACTTGTTAGAGGAGATTATGGGAACAGTAATGCTATTCTTTTGTGGCATGTCTTAACAGTAGTGCCCACTAAGCACCATGACGCACCTGCCCCCAGAGCTCCAGAACAGAATGAGCAATGAGAGGGACAGTATTCTCCCTATTACACTCCCAAAATGGTTGAATACGTAACAACAGTCTTACCCTGTTATCTCACCCCCCGGCTCATTACCTTGCCAGCCTCACGTCTCACCACATGCTGTGGCAGAACGGATTTTCCATTTTGCTATTTCCCAAGAAAGCCACTAAACTCACCTCTCATCCTCGCTGTGCATGGAATGTGTCACCACCTATGCAGTTCTACCCCGTTATGGTGCCACTCAAAGCTAAAAATGGCTTCTGATCCAACGTTAACCATTTGATTTAAGCTAATGTCTCGAATCGCATTCAGTCGCTTGTCTAATTGTAGTCCATGTCTATCTCACTTTTTATCATAGTTCCCAAGAACACTGGAGGAACACCAAGTTCTTGCAGTTGTCCTGCATGTGTGTTATGTGGCCATGTGGTAATTCAGCTCCCTCTGTCTTCATCACTTTCCCTCTTTTTATTATCACCCTGTTACACTTTCTTAGTCTGTACCTCCAAATATCCACACTGTAGATCCCAGTCAGTTGGATCAGGAAGTCAATGTCTCTTTTGGTCTTAATATAGTCCAAATGCCATGTACAGCAGGTGGTTGATAGCAGCTCAACTCTTCAACCTGTGTCCTCAAGTACTCATAGCATTCCTGCACATCTGCTACATGATGTTATAACATTCCCTCTTATACATTATGGACATACAAGCTCATACGTTAATATGTAACTTGTTAGATCAGAGTTTTATATATAATTAGTAAGGACAGAATATTGGTGGTGTTCCTCGACCAGGGATTTGAACCCATCTTCCCACTGCAAGGCAGTGGTGTCATCTGCTGTGCAACTTGTTGGTCATCTAATAAACTGCCAACCTTACCTCTCACTAAAAATTTATGTTAGACAGATGTGGGTGAGATAATGAGGTAAGACTATTTATACACTTGCAACAAAGCATGATGGGAGAGCCACAGGTCCACCTGCCATCTCCACTGTCCATTTTGGGTTTTTGTGCTATTCTCTGTGATTAGTCATGCTGGTAATAGAAGTCACTGGCATCCGGATGGACCTACTGGACAAGACATGGGACTCCTAACAGGGCAGTGGCACAGGGCAGTAGCTCGTGCCCTGCTTTACGTCGGAATCCATGACTCATACAAGTTACTTTTCAGAGAATCTGCATCTTAAATTAACTTCCAACATTTTCCATATGTTCTTTTGACATTTCTGCAACCAGAGAACATAATTTTGCCTGGAAGACCAACCTTCCCAGACAGTTATTCATCACAAAGCCACTACAAAGGACTTTATTTGCAGAGGGACCTAATAATACATCTTCTTATGCTGGGGTTTGTTAAAATTATACAGTAACACCAAGGATCCCAAAACAAGGATGGTCAATTAGGAGCATGACCAATGAAGGACATATCCTCAGCACCCAAAACTTAACCAACCCATGGAAACTTACCTCCAGCACTGATTTAGGGGGCTGAGATAACAAGAGGTATTCTATGACATCACTGTCTCACCACACTGTGTTTATATGTAACCTGGCAGTTCCTAAGTAGGGCTCAGTACTTCTTTAACTCTGCAGACACCATTCATGAGGCCATCAGGTGTCGTCTTGAGCAAAGGGTTTGACAGGGTGTGTCATGTATCTAATACACCTGGTACACAACAGCACACAACATTTTTTCTCCACTCCTAAATAAGATAAGTTGCATAAAAAACAAATGCCATTTTCAGGAATGAAAGTGGCAGACAGTCGAAGGAAGCAGGGATGTGGAACAAAGTGCTTCACAGGCCCAATGTGATGGAACAGGTTTGAGCTGTCTCTGTCTCACCGCAATCATGCAAACCTGGCAGGAAGAGGAATGGAGCGGGACCTCAAATTCTCACAACAAGAGTATTACACACAAGCCATAAATGAATCCTAGCTGCAATACGACCTTCAGAGACAAAAAGTGAAGGAGTAAATAAAGGCACGTGTGAAGATAGGAGGTATTTGAGATACAGGTGCATGCCTAAGGCAAAGCAGTACATACAAACAGTACATGCAACTGCAAGGTTCCATGAAAAGCACCTAGCACACTGTCTAATGGAAGATTGGGACCAGCCATTTTTCCTGGCCTCAGGGCACCTCTTTTAGAGTGCATCCTGCTCTTCCCATGGGGCAATGAAAACAGACATGGTGACACTTTACGGGTCACCTCTGGTTGGCGTTTTCGCTTTTCAAAGCCGCAAGACAAATTGACCATTGTCAGCCAAAGTGCGAGATTGTGACAGAGGCTATTGCAGTAGGTTTCTCTCCAGGGGCACAGTGTGGAAGAAGGTCAGATGCAGAAAATAGCAAATAAACAATAGAACAGGGTAAAAATCATGGATGCCAAACTTGGAATGCCGAAACTAAATATTTTCAGTGAGGACGTTAATATTTTCTTTGAGTTGACTGGGATGTTAGTATTGTATTTTATATTTAATTTACCCTTCACTTCACTCTTGAGAGTTTAATTATTATAGGGGCCACGTCCTCTTGTGTAATTTTTTTGCTAACTACTTTTACTGAATAAAATTAAATAAACCGTCATTATTGGTCCGCAAACCTGCTCTTACCATTAAATAACAGAACAGTTCCTTGGCCTGTTTATTGAGTTTCCCAGGAATGCATAAATAAATTAACCAATGTCATGGACAGGTGAGTCTATGTCAAAACTCTTTAATTCGGCTTGTCCACAACCCTTGAGTGTAAGGAGAAGGAGCTTTGAAGACCCCCTGGTTTGTAGTGAGTGATGTGGGCCAGACTAATAAGGTGAGCTCTGAGGGAAAGAGCATGCTGACAGCTTCACTCAACCTCACCATACCCTCATGGATGGGACTCCACAGTTTGCTACAGCTTGGTGTGGACACATAGTCAGATGGCTAAAATATTTCCAGCATTGGAGAAATGAGTCCAATTTCTCACACTCTAGGTTGCATGGGGGAGTATATGAGATAAAAGCTGGAGCAGTTGGATAATCTGGTGATATGCAAAACTTGTGTTTCTCTTTACAGGAAAAAAGCTGAATTGTGAAACATCTCCATCTATCTTCAAATCTTGCAAGACTTCTGAGATACACATCTGTGTCCAGTCAAATGGGTATGTGGTATTGTTCTCATACTGCAGCTGCTTAAACAGGGTGGGAAAAAATATATTTTTTGTTTAAATCTAGCTGACCAAGTAACATTTGGTGGCATTTGAGCTATTTTTATATAGTTTAGAGAAGCAATTATCTTACACAAACAAAAAACAAAAATAATAAATGTATTTAGCTAAGGGCTTTATCAAGTGTGACTTTCAATGTTGGTAAAATGTTGTAAAATTATAATTTTACAGTTGTTTTCCTGACTTATACTGTAAGGTATTATGACTGTATCAATTCGAGATAAGTGCCTTGATCCAGGGTACTGTATGAGGAGTGGGATTTAAACGAACAACCTTTCCAACCCTACAAAGCAACAACTCTAACCACTATACTTATACACTGACAAAAATCTTGTACTTTCTACTGTACATGTCAGCTAAAAGATGGTGGTCAACCAGTTCACCTTTGAAAGAATATAAGAATTGTTCCCAGTTGTTTGTGGGTTTGCCACAAATTGCCATAAATTTGCCATAGATTCTCATAAATTTATTTAAACATACTAGGTCATCTTATTGACAACCGTATGTTTAGCAAACATGAGAGGGGTATTCTGATTTCTTAACCATGTTTTCTTAATTGTAAAAAAGGTGAATAAATGCAGACTGTCCGACACAATTAGCTGATTTGCATCTTTCATATAATCTAGATTTTATTGTTTCTGTATCGCCTTTCGTGCAATGCCTGCTTTAATCACAGCACTTTGCTATAAAATTAAACCATGAAGGAAATACTCATAAATGATACGGGGAAGAAGCAGGACGCTTTGACGCGAACAGATGCAGTTTAGCGATATGGCAGCTTCACAATTTCCTTTTCACTGTGGCTGCAGGATATTAGGGTCCATTTCTGAAAATTGTCCTTTCTACAGTCAGATGCAATTTTAATAATATTCAAATGGTGAAAATGAGAGGCACAAGTGGTGTTGCCTAGCTGGTATTTGCTTGTGCTTTGGAGTAAATCTACACTGCCCTCTAGTGAATAGAGACAATAATGTCAATTTACAATTTAGAATTTAGAAATTTCTAATTTAGAAAGTTAATTGCATGGGGTGGGAAGAGCACTGTGTAGTAATTAACATTAAACTTAGTAAAAATAAGCCGAGCAGAAACCAAGCGAACTGTACATTAAATTAAAATGACAATACTGGCTGGTGATCTCTGGTAATAAACTGTGTAGTATGAGCATGTCTCACATGATCTATACACAAGTACAAAGCAAATACTTTGGTGAAATGCTTAGGATGACAAACATTCCAGGTGTCATGGAATAGACAGTGTCATTATGTTTTTACCATGCTTACAGCATAGAGGATGATCACGTTATACCTGAGAGACAGGAAGGCCTAATGCTACACATCTTCTCGTCACCTCTGAGCTCATCCTGCTTTCTGGTAAAGGCCCTAAAGCCTTTCAAGAGCATCATTCATGCTCACGGAGAGGTTAACTGCTGGCAGCGAGAGACACTGAGCCCTCGGCCGTGTCTTTCCCAGTGGCAGACACTTTATCTCACAGTGGTCCGTCGCAGTGCATAGTACTGTGAAGCTGGACCTCTTGAGGCAGAAGTACTGTAAACCATTGGTCTCATCAAGGTTTTTGAAGGCCAGATTTCTGCTGGATGCCCGTTGTGTCAGTAGACAGCTCCAGAATGCAGGTTAGAATGGAGGCCAAAAATTACACCACTGGAGCAACTTAGAAGAGAAGTAAAGATCATGGAACCCTGCAGCCGTTAATGACCAAAGATGGATACAATATTAAAGTGAAACACTGTGGTAGTGGGAACTGCTGTAGTAAATGATATCAGCAACACAGTGAGGAAGGCAGCAGCACCAGCAGGAAATCCAAAAACAGCATAAATGAGATTATATTGGAACTTTTTGTTCTACAGAATTGTTTCTGGTTTAGGTCTGGTTAATGGATTTTTTTGGCAAAAGGCATTATAGTATTTAGTTTGACGTTGTTGGCGTGATCAGACATTCATAACACGAAATGGAGTATCTAGATTGTTAATACTTCAGTCTATTACTTTCAAGGGTAAATCTACAGTACAAAAAAGACATTATTGTGGCTGTAACATGTAAAGTGAATCCAGCCTCATAAATATGTCAAAACTGTGACTCCTTTCATCCTGACCTTGTCTCTGCCAAGGCAAATGCTACTGTGAATACAGGTAGCAGCGACTGGATTCACTTTATATGTTACATACATGTAACAAACAAGTAACTTTGGGGGGGCAGGCTGTTTAACTTTCATTTCTTCCACATCAGCATTTTTCCGCCCCCTCACCATTTAGTGAACAATAAAAAGTAAACAGTTAACACTTTCCTGCCACCCAATGAGCACCATAAGCTAATTTTGGGTGTCATTATCCTTCCTCCACTCCCTAAGGAACTAGTTTTAAAAACTGAAAAGTATGTTACTGCACACAAATGATGTGCAAAGACTAGGTGTCGCAGCTCAGGCTTTTATTCTTCAGCTGCGGGGGTGTTCTTCATCATGGCAAAGCTGTAATCACCACAGTAGTTGCAAGACAGTGGTGTCAATGACCTTCACAGCCAAACCCTTTACTTGCATCAACTTTCAAAGCGACAGTGGGATTCCAGAACCACAGTTCCGTATTTGATGTAAGGAACATTCCAAAGAAAGAATTTATAGATTTATAGATGCCTCATTTTCTGGGGAAAACTCATTAAACAAGTTCCATTGTTATGGGTTTAACAGCATGGCCCTCCTTTTAAACAAACCTAGAACTTGTGTCACCTCCACATCCTTCTTCAAAAATATGGCCTGATCTAATGACCTATCATGGTGCATATATAATATTACATTGTATTACAAACTAAAACAATTCTACAATGATACATTCGTAACAGTTTATTTGGAAAAAATCAGAAATATAAGATTTGATTGAACATGTTTTGAATGGGCAGTTAGTAAATAAATATTTTACATGTTGCTGTGTACATCCCAAATAATACAACAGACACATCGCAGTACTCAGCAACAGCCACCAAAACTAGAGTAAGCGGTACTGCACTTACAGCCAACAGTATGTGTGCTGGTACAGGTTACTGCAGTCATCTCTCATCATCACTCTGCATTTATATTACTGATGGAAAATTGCTGTGTTGTTGATGGACAAAAAAAAAGAGTTTTGGCATTTGGGGTGAGTTCTTGAGCCCCTTTTAGTCCTTCAGCAGCCCCAGCTTTCTCAATGCCTCCTGGCGGTCACTGACAGTGTCCCCACGGGGTCTGATGAGCACACTAATGCCCTGGGGGCGTGGGAGCTTCTGGGAACCTGAGTTTTGCTGGGGAGCACTGGGGAACATAGATTTGCCCACTTCCCCCAAATCAGGGGCATTTGTGACAGTGTCAGCCTGGTGAGCAACTCCCTGGATGCTAATGAAGTCATGCCTGTTGCCCGAAGATACAGGGCGCGGCCTCGACTCACTAGAGGAGTGGCTGGCAGCAGCTGTGAAGCCCCCATAAAATGTGTTACTGGACACCTGCTTGGTCATGTGACTGCTGAGGCCCACGGCTGACTGCTCCAAGGAGGCAGATTTGACCAGTGGTTTTGTGGATGGTTGTGCAGTTCCATTTGAGTGCCTGCTTGGGGGGCTTGTGTTGCTTAAAAACTCTGAAATTTCCCTTGGGGTGGTGGATGGAAGGGGTGACAACCGTGTGATGGAAGGGCTGGCAGGGGGGGTGTGGGCCTCCTGACACCATAAGGCTTTGGGGGAGTGCAGCAGACTGGAGGTGGGGACTGAGTCCACCTCTACATCTTTAAGAAGGCCTAGCTTGCGTAATGCCTCCAACCTCACTTTTTGGGAGTCCATTGCAGCCCTTTCGCCAGGCGAGGTCAGGGGGGAGCTCCCACTGGATTCTGAAGTTCTGTGGGTCTTCATCACAATATTAGGAGGGAGCTTCTTTGGTTTAGGGGCTACAGCTGGTGGGCTGGTCTTGGGCTCACCGGGGTCGTAGTGGTGTGTGGTGTGGCTCTCCAACAGTGCGCTGCCTTGCTGAGTTGGGTCAGTTGATGGGGGCTTGGCAAGAGTAGGCTTCTTGAGGGAGGCCCTCTGATGGAGTTTTTCCAGAAGACTGTTGGCTAGGGGCTGTCTGGTCACCTGGTGCGCAGTCTGCTCTGCTGGCTCATCCTGGAAATCTGATGGTGGAGGAACGAAGACTAGGCTAATTTCCAATGGGATACTTTTGGGGGCATAGTTGGCCTGGCTGCCTGAAGAGGTTTCATGCATGCTGCTTGTGTCTACTTCATCTTGTGGAAGATCTGCCTTGGCAGCAAAGGCAGGTGGTGCAGATATCACATCCAATTTGTGAACATCTGCTAGGACCAGGGGAGGTGGCACAATGTCACTGAACAACGACCCTGGGTCTTTGTCGTCTTCCATTTCCCGAATGTTCAGAGGAAGTTTCAGCATATCTAGAAGACATATTTAACATGGTGACTATGCAAAAGAAAAATCCTCAGCAAAGATGAGATGAACAGTGGCCCAAACCCTCAGCTCACAGTCCTGTTTACTCCTCTGGTCCAGTGCAGAGGGGAGGTGTGTTGGTGGACACTCCAGTTCATCATTGGAGAGGCCGCTGTCGTCCTCAGCCTCCAGGGACTCGATCGTCTCCTCTAGGAACATGAGGCAGGCCCGTTCCTCAGCTGAGAGGTGCTCCAGGCTGCCCTCACTCTGCAACACACACACACACACACACACACACACACACACACACACACACACACGCATGCTAACAGCAGTTAGCAGCAGTTGGATGCACTCAAAACAGATAAACTTCTTACAAGTCTTCCCACGGGGTGTGCTGTATGTCTCCTCTGTGAGCATTTTGCAACATTATGGCCCAAATGTGAAAACTTAAGAGAACTTATATTTTTAAGCAGCTGATTCCATCAAGCATGGCTTCATCCACTGTGTTTCGAGAGAAAGTGAAAACTTACATACCACCAGGAGAGGATTTTAGAAAGTCTCTTAGGGGAATTTGTTTATGTTAATAAAATCAATAATTTTTCAATAAGCCGCTAGAAAATAAGTAAGCAGTATATTATGTTGCTGAGCACCACTACAACCACCTGCAGCATAGCTACAGTAAGACCCTGTAATAAAACGCCCTGCAATAAGTGAATGTTGTTCTCCTGCTCTCCTTCCAGTCACCAACATCATCTTCTGACTGTGATTAACATACAGGATCTATTGAAGAAGATATACATTTGGGCAACAGTTTCTATGAGTATTATTAGTATTGTAGTGTTGGTGCTGGGAGCTCTCGCTCTTCCATAATGCAATGCTGCATGTTTGTAAATATTTCTGTCTAGCTATTGTACGGAGCTATAGGGGGATTGCCGACCCTCTCTGTTTTCATTGTGTTTGAGAGCATTAGACCAGGCATGTTGTTGTGCTCTGAGTGCTGGGGTTTAAACATAATGCAGAGACAAAGCTTGTGTTCCTTCAGTCCAGTCTTTTTTCATAACACAGCACACAGCACAGTTGAACCACGTCATTACAGTATTATTACCCTTAAATTATCTATGTGTAGAATACCCAGAAGGGGTGGGCAGCCACTGGCACTCAGACCCCAAGAGGTCTATTTTTCTTGTTTTGCACTTACACCCTGTATAGTTGTTATCATTAACATTTCACCTTTATCTACAGCTTCACCATATACTTGTTTTCTGTTCAATCATTCTAATCTGCTGTCTAGAGTCACTGTGTGAGAAGTGCTCTATAAAAATAAATTGAATTATTAGTAATAATACACATATTATGTTTGTGTTGTGCAGTCTATTTCCTACGTCTCATAAATTCAAACAAATAAATGAAAACATTTTGACCAAATGAAAATTATTGCTTTTCATAAACCTCAGAATATGACTCTGTATTTGACTCAACTGAATTTTTGTAAGTCCAGTTATCTCATTATTGGGTTTTTACTGTGCTATGTTCACAGCTCTGAGTGAAAAGCAGCTGATGAAGGGGAGTGTGAGAGAGAGAGAAGAAGAAAGGGGTGGAGTGATGAAGATCAACTCTCTCTCACTGGTGAAGAACTAGTTTGGCTATGGTTCTGTTTGGAGGTATCTTTTGTTATTAAAATCTTTTTGTTTGTGAGATCTGCTGTCTGGTGCCTTGTTCCTGCATTTGGGGCTACCTCCACTCCATACCTGGCCACATTTGTACAAGGTATCAATAAAGGTAGAGGGTGTGCTGATACAGTGTCTTTATTTCTCAGGTAGGATGCTGGGGTAACCTGGACAAACTCTGCTCACGTACAGAGAGCTGCAGGTTTGCTCAAAGCCTGACTGCTGATATTCCAAGAATCTGAAAGCTCACAGCTGTTTGCTCTTCACATGGCTTTGTTGGAAAGACAAACCAAACAGACCTTTGCTTGCAAACTTTCCAAGATATATTTTTAAAATTAAAAGAGCTTCTTAACATTTTCATTTTCCCACAGTCAGAAACCTATCAGCCTGTTTCCATATCAACACATCAGTCCTTCAGTTGTTATATGTGAAAGGAACCTTTCTGATGACATCATAAAATACCTCTTCAGAATAAACACTGAAAGCTAAATCCATGTTCTTGTACCCTGACTGACAAAAAAAACAAAATTTATTTGCCTGGTACAACAGACCACCTGATTGGACATTTAACTAAAGCCTACATCAAACAATGAGACTTTAGACTGTATGAAAAAAGCAAGTAAACTTATATACATCTGTTCCTGAATTTTGTAGCTTGAAGTATGTAATTTGTAACGTACACTTGTGTTCTATAAGCTGCACTCTGAAAAAGATGATGGTAAAACCATCTGTAAAAAAAGTAATTAAAGCCTGAGCAGCAATCCAACTATTTAAATTTGCTAAATTCACTTAAAAGTTCAGAAACATTGCTCCAAATTCTTCTGTGTTAAAAAAAAAAGTTGCTGGGAAAGTTTCTGATAGTCCATCAGCACCCTGACAAATTCCACCACTGTCTGTGAAGACTGGGGATGAAAGTGGAGGAAAAGCAAACAGAGAGAAAACAGGGCTGTACTCACAAAGGCAGAGCTGACACTGATCATGCTGTCACAGCTGTCTGTGCTGCCCACACTGGTGATGGAGTCCATGGGTGCACCACTGGGCCACGAGTCACTCTTCGGCATTACACAAGTGTGCGCTCATGCACCTCGCAGATTTCCGTCAACTGCCTTCTTCAAGCCAGAGCAACTATATGAAGCTGGGGGAAAAAAAACAAAGGGATGGACAACAGTCTGGCTGTTGGATGGCTCAGCAGTGAGGCCTGGCGTCCCAGACCCACCCCCCTCCAAGCCTACTAGGTCAAAGGACCACGTAGCCCCCAGTAACTCTACTGCAGCCCTATCCCACCTATCCCACCTTCCCCCACTCTAGTTGAGCTCTCCTCAACCACAGCCACTGACTAGCCCTCTCAGCTACTTGCGACAATTCCTTTACCACTTCCCTTAACCTACGTCCTCTAACTCAAAACCCACTCAACAGAGAAGTATTAGTTCCTGCCACAAAGCCTCTGGCCCCCTCCTCTACCGGCTTAACATATGCCTGCCACCCACGCTCACGAGCCTCAACCACTAATTCATCATACCTTGACTTCTTCCTCTCGTACGCTACTTCAATGTCATTCTCATACGGCACTGTCAACTCTATGAAATATACTATTCGCCTAACCTCCGAGTACAACACCATATCCGGTCTCAGTGTAGTCATCGCAATACACTGCGGGACCTGCAATTTCCTACCCGCATCTACCTCTAGCTTCCAATCCCTCGCTCCTGACCAGTTACCTACTCTGACCCTTTGCTGCTGCTTGCATTTACCCTGGTCCTCACGAACGAACGCAATTACCTCAACCCTGCCTGCAGCCCGCAGCGAGTTAACTTCCACCTGCTTCCTCTCAATCAGTCAAAGAACGAAGCACCTGATTATGTCTCCACGTGTAACATCCCTGTTACAAACTAACCTTACATGCTGATAAAACATGTTTCAACGTCCCATTCCCTGCGCACAACTTACAACTTGTATCCTCACCTGCCCACTGTCCAAGATTCGGCGGTGTCGGAAGTACGTCGTAGGTGGCCCCCAGCAAGAACTTCAGATGGCAGATAGTAATAGTACCATTAACAAATTTAGGCAATCTTTTTCTTAGAGTGTTAAGTTACTTAGTGTTTTACTGCAGGGGAATTTTTACCATACCAGCTCAGGATAACCACACTGATCAAGGGTACTATAGCAGGATGTGGGATTTGAACCTCACCCCTTCAAGTCCTCATAGAGACAAAACTGTGCTTTACCTCAATTATTCCTAACTTGCATGAATAGCTTCAGTAACATGAACAGCCTTACAAGTTTAAGTAAAATCTTAATATCAAAAATAAATAAAGATCAACTAATTTCAAACATTTCTCAGTCTTGCTACACAGCACCAGTAGCGGCACTATGGCCCGTTTGTAGAGTGAAAGTCACAAGCAGTGATCTTGTCAAATAAATTTCTTCACATTGTAATCACCCATAAGCCAAAATGCTTAAAATTGCACTATTAAGTAACCCTGTTATGTGATAAATATTTGTACTTGTAATCTCTTACCCCTTATCTGTAAATAAATATCAAACTGAATAAATTTTGTTCTACACAGAACTGAAATTTTATATAGCTATCAATAAATTAGAAACCCCTGTGAGTTCTCCCTTGGTTGCATTTTGCAACATACCATGAACTCTACATATATTAGAAGAATAAAGTAACAATATTCATGTTCATTCTTCCCTGAATGCAGTGCAACAGTCCTATGTAAAATGTAAAAGATAGTAGTTGCCCAAGACCAGTTTCAACTCAGAAGCACAACTGAGGTCTTTAAAGTATGTGAGCTGTCTGCTAGAGGTCATGCACCAGAACACCAATATATTAACAGGACACACCAGGGTCCATCAGCAACATGCTGTCACATTACCTCAACAGGCTGCTTTTGCTGTTGTCAGTCATGCATTTCTTAGAGCCATTGTGGTTTTCCACAGAAATCAATGGACAACCTTGCATATTCAGGCAGAAAAAGCAGAACTGGCTCAACTAGTCACATACTGACCTTCAAAGGAATAAAGGTTCCACGTATCATTGTGGCCTAAGAACACAGTGGTGTCATAACCCAAAGTGGTGTTGAGATGGATCGTAAACTACCAGTATCTCATTAATGGGTGGTACTGGTGAGAATATAAACTGGTTTATATCACATGACCTCTACTGCTGCCTGACACTTGCGACTTCATTAAGCGGAACCACAATGGCCATAACCACAAGTATTGGACTATTTAAAGTAGTGAGGATTAGAGCTAGCTGCAGACAAGCAAGATGGGATTGTTACACAGGACTCCCCCCTTACTGTGTCTCACGAGCTTTTAGACTGCTAATGCTGGTTACTGTGATTCACCTTACAAAGACAGAGTGAGATGTGGTCCAGTGTCTTGTTTCTAAACAGATCCTGAATTACAAAGTTTCTTCTGAAGGACCATAGAGAAGTTTTTTGTGCAGTACCATACACTAAGCTGATGAGTTCAGGACCTAAAAAAATAAATACAGCCGTTTCTCTATTTTACGAAAGCTTCATCTATGAAAACTTCATTATAGCAAGTTTTCTTTAGTGCCACTGTTTCAATTTACCAACCAAAATAATGAACAAAAACTTCAAAATTTGTGCATGATCTGGACAACCTTTTTTTGTTTTTTTTGTTTTTTTTTTTACTTTGCACTCACACGTGACTTTATACATGCAAATTAAGCACAGCACAGACACAAACCTTTGGTTGTACCCTGAGCACACATAAATGCATGGAGGACACCAAATGCAACAAAAGCCATACTAGGGGTAGGAAGCCCAATGTTAGAAATACATAAGTAGATTCACTCATCCCAGTTACTAAACCAGAGACTTAGCACAATACACCAAAACACTTTATAAATACAACTAAAACAACACATACAGTATGCAGAAAAGAATGATCAGAAGAGTCCATCATCTGCTCTAAAAGCGTTACAAAATTAAAACCGTGTCAAGCCCCCTGCTCTGCCTGCTGTTCTGCCCAGCTCCACAATTGCCAGCACCTGCTCCTGGTTTCCCCGAACAAGGTATAAAACCTGTGTAGCCTGACACGCTGGTGTGAAGTATTGCCCATGTTACCATTGAGTGTACCCAGCATTTCTCCTGTCAGCCTTTCTGGTATTTTACCCTTGCCTGTCCCCGACCTTCGATCTAGCCCGACCAGTTCTGGTACTACGTTGACTTCTGGATCTGACCCTTGCCTGTGTGTTGACCACAATTCTGGAACTTCTCTTGCTAATAAACCTCATTCGCTAACTCGCACCTGCACATGTCTGCTTCCTGCCAACGGTGTCACAGAATACTTCACCTGCATGCAGATGGCAGGTATGGAGTGTTCAAACCCCTGGACTCCCGAAATGGCGGAACAACTAACTCAGCATGAACGTCTGGTGGAGAAGATCATGCAAGTGTTTTCAACCCTCACAACCCGGCAAAGTGAGCAACAAAAGCGGCTGACACAGGTGACTGAAGATCTGAAAAAGGTGATATCTGACCCGAAGCAATACTCACTTGAGGATGACGAATGGTCCCAGGAAAGTCTCCATTTGGCAACACCCGGTGAAGCTTCTGACCTGACACCCGCTGCAATTCCCCATCTGACCGGAGGTGCGCCACAATGGGAACCGGCCGAACGACTCCGCAATGAATGGAGACCGAATTCGCAGAGGGATCAGCGCAGGTACAGCGGAGAATCGAGATGCGCCCTGCGCACCGGCTTCCAGCATTTGGAACCACATGACATGAGGACCAATCCAGACGTTTGATTCTACCCCGTGATGGATGGGAAAGAACGTGCAAGTCGTTCACCCTCCCTGTCACCTTCTACTGTCCGGAGCCAGTGTCCGTCACGGCGCTAATTGATTCCGGGGCCGACGGAAATTTCAAGCACTGGGAGCTGGTCCGGCAGTTGGGATTTCGGACATAGGACCTACGCGTACCACGTCGACTGTTCACTCTTGACGGAAGATCCATCGGTAAGGACTGCGTGACATTGGCCACTCTCCCCGTACAAATGGATGCTAGTACTTTGCATTCCTAGTCCATATCCTTTTTTGTGATTCCACAAACCAGGTATTTAGTGGTATTAGGGTTACCGTGGCTGCGGAAACACGACCGTCGTATCTCCTGGTCTACCTTAGATATCGTGTCCTGGTCCCCTTATCGTGCTAGAAACTGTATGCAACTCCCTCAGGTCACGGTGCATGCTACTACTGTAGAAAGTCCCAACTCCAAAGCCATAACCATTCCCCCCGAGTATTCCAACCTGAAAGAGGTATTTAGTAAGCGAAATTTGACCAAACTCCCTCCGCATCGCCTGTATGACTGTGCAATCGAGCTGATAGAAGGGGATCCCCTTCCAAAAGCTAAGCTTTATTCGTTGACCCAGGCAGAACTAAAGGTGATGGATGAATATATCAAGAGGCTTTAGATCAGGGATTTATTCGGCCATCTACATCCCCTGTTGCTTCAGGTTTCTTTTTGTTAAGAAGAAGGACGGAAGTCTTAGGCCATGCATCGATTACTGAGGTATAAATGCAATAACAAAGAAGTTCCCTAACCCCTTGCCATTGGTGCCGGCAGCCTTAGAGCAACTCCGAGGTGCTAAATATTTCAGAAGCGCTTACAACCTGGTTCGTATCTGGGAAGGGGATGAGTGGAAAACGGCATTCATTACTCCGAATGGACATTACAAATACCAGGTTATGCCTTTCGGTCTGTGTAACGCACATCTGTTTTTCAGTCGTTCATTAATGACGTGCTCTGCAACATGATAGGGAAATTCGTGATCGCATATATTGATGACATTTTAATATACTCTCCAGATCTCGAGTCTTACATTACCCATGTCCGTACAGTCCTTGCACGACTCTTAAAGAATCAGTTGTATGAGAACAGAGAAATGTGAATTTCACTTACAGTGAGTTTCTTTTCTTGGTTACATTATTGGCACCGAAGGTATTGTAATGGACCACTCGAAGATTGAGGCAGTGGTTAATTGGCCCACACCTCGTAGTATTAAGGACCTCCAGCATTTTCTGGGTTTTGCTAACTTTTACCGCAGGTGTATTAGAAATTTTACTGGCATAGTGGCCCCTCTCACAGCGCTGCTCAAGGGCAAGAAGAGATCCCAACACCTATCATGGAATCTCCAGGCTGAGCATATAAAATTAAACAGGCCTTCACCACAGCCCACAATTTTGACACACCCTGACCCATCTCAACCCTCTGAGGTAGATGCCTCGGATGTCGGCATAGGCGCCATCTTGTCACAATGA
The DNA here is from genome assembly GCA_900497675.1 of Arapaima gigas. Lineage (NCBI taxonomy): Eukaryota > Metazoa > Chordata > Actinopteri > Osteoglossiformes > Osteoglossidae > Arapaima > Arapaima gigas. Next base: position 96,934 of record UFQX01000500.1, on the reverse strand, counting down.
GTTAGTCATTCCCCCAAGTTACACCCGGTTGCTTTTTATTCCCATAAACTTACCTCGGCCGACCGAAATTATGGAATAGGAGATCGTGAGTTGCTGGCAACGAAACTGGCCCTCGAGGAGTGGCGAAACTGGCTTGAGGGGGCTAATCATCCATTTAAAGCATTAACAAATCATCGAAACTTAGAATACCTGCGCAGCTCAAAGCAATTGAACCCCAGGCAAACATGCTGTGCCTTGTTTTTCTCCTGTTTTCGGTTTTCGATAACCTACAGACCGGGGTCCCGCAACACTAAGGCAGATGCATTATCCCAAATACACGAACCCTCTGAAGAATCAACAAACACTGAACCAGTCAGACTATTACCCTCTGACTGTCAAATAGCATCCGTGCAGTGGGAGATTGATCAGGATATAGCTAGAGAACTTGGCGACACCTCATCTCCGGCTCAGTGTCCGGGGGGAAAGCAGTACATTCCCCCACCACGCAGAGATCGCCTCATTACGTGGACACATGCGTCAATGGTTTCCAAGCATCCTGGGGAGTCCCGCACCTACCAACTGCTATCGCGTAGGTACTGGTGGGAGAGCATGGCGCGGGACGTACACCGGTTTATTGCCTCATGCTCAACTTGTGCACAATGCAAAACCCCGAAAACGTTACCTGCGGGGAAATTGGTTCCCCTTCCCGTACCCTCCCGACCCTGGTCCCATATTGCAGTAGATTTTGTCACGGACCTGCCACCATCCCAATCATATACCTGTATTTTAACTGTTGTCGAAAGGTTCTCACGTGCAGTCTGTTTTATTCCATTTGGGGGGTTACCCACTGCGTTCCAGACCACCGAGGCACTGTTTAACCAGGTATTCCGGCTCTTTGGTATTCCAGAGGAAATAGTGTCGGACCGCGGTTCCCAATTTACCTCAAAAATATGGACTGCCCTTTTCGAACACCTCGGAGTAACCATTAGCTTATCATCCAGCCTTCTTCCGCAGTCTAATGGCCAGTGAGAGTGGGTAAACCAGCAGTTAGGGAAGTTCTTAAAAATATATTGCCACAAGAATCCATCAGATTGGAGTCAGTTTCTGGTCTGGGCAGAAATGGCCCAGAATTCGCTGGTTAGCTCATCCACTGGGCTCACCCCCTTCGAATGCTGCCTGGGTTATCAACCCCCCTTGGTGCCGTGGACAGCAGATCCTACGGACATCCCGGCAGTGGATAACTGGCTGAAGAGGAGGGAAGAGGTCTGGGAGCAGACTCCAGCATTACAAGGACCACGCCGACAAGCACCGTTGAGAGGCCCCAGTGTATCGTCCTGGAGACCGAGTCTGGGTGTCCTCTAAAAACATCAAATTCCCTGAGGGCTGCAGAAAACTTCATCCCAAGTACCTGGGTCCCTATCGAATTGTGAAGCAGATCAACGAGGTGATGTACAAATTGGACTTACCAGTCAACCTTAATATATCTGATGCCTTTCACATTTCCCTGCTCAAACCAGTAGTCCCGGGTCCGTTAGATGAGACCCTCCCCGCAGACGTCCCACCTCCCCCGGTGGAAATAGAAGGTGCTCCAGCGTACACAGTAAACAGGCTGCTGGATTCTCGAAGACGGGCAGGACATCTTCAGTACCTGGTTGACTTGGAGGGCTACGGCCCAAATGAGAGGAGCTGGGTGCCAGCCAGGGATGTACTGGACCCAGGATTGGTAGCAGATTTCCACCGGTGCCACCCTGAGAAGCCGGGGCCCAGGCCTAGGGGATGCCCCAAAAGGAGGGTCAGTAGCACTCGTGAGACCCCATCCGCAGGGAGGGTGGAATGGCCGCGAAGCACCACCTCATCCGCTCAGACCCGTAACTACTCAGGCACGCGAACCCAGAGCCCCTTTTCTGGGGGCGTTGTTAGGGGTCGTCGTGGCCGTCCGCGTCGTGCGGCCAACCCTGACTCCCTGGGGGGGGGGGTAGTGTCACGCCCCCTGCTCTGACTGCTGTTCGGCCCAGCTCCACAATTGCCAGCACCTGCTCCTGGTTTCCCTGAACAAGGTATAAAACCCGTGTAGCCTGACACGCGGGTGTGAAGTATTGCCCATGTTACCATTGAGTGTACCCAGCACTTCTCCTGTCACCCTTTCTGGTATTCAACCCTCGCCTGTCAGCGACCTTCGATCTAGCCTGACCACTTCTGGTACTACGTTGACTTCTGGATCTGACCCTTGCCTGTGTGTTGACCACAATTCTGGAACTTCTCTTGCTAATAAACCTCATTCGCTAACTCGCGCCTGCACACGTCTGCTTCCTGCCAATGGCGTCACAACCATAACGTAAAGCAATATTTTCCTGAGTGCAATTTATTTGCATTTTGTTTACCAGAGTTGTGTGTGTGTGTGTGTGTGTGTGTCTATACAGTATGGCAGTTCTTCTTGGGACTCAAGACCGCACTATTCAGTTCCCAAGTCCAGTTTCATCACCAGGATGACACCAACATGTTTTAACATCCCTGTTAACTGGTATTGAAAGTGCAGAAAACCCACTGATTCATATGTTTAGTTCACACTTTCCATTTAAACATGATTGTATTGAACAAACCTAACACACACACACACACACACACACACACACACACAAGGGTTTGCTTGAGGATTTCACATTCGGTCATGAGTTTGTAGTCATCTGTCGTCATGTTTTGCCTCTGATGATCAAAAAGCAAAGTTTGGAGAAGGTGCGTGTCTGTGTAAAGACACTTTGTGATGATGTATATGCATACATATATATCTATGTATTTATATCCATACATATGTACATACACACATCCATTTTTTCATTCATCATAGACTTAACTCCTACCTTTGCGACGCACAAATTGTGCACTTATAGGGTCCACTCCAGTTCTCTCTCCAATGACCACTCCTCTAGCAATTACTCTAGATTGATGGTTGGATGGCTGAATGAGCCTCACAATCACCTGCAAGTTCCAGAAACATGACACTTTACCAATGTGGATCTGGGAAACTGCATAACTGCATACAGTGCAGATGCTGACCTACGTAACAACAGCAAACAGACTAGGACACAGAAGTATTGTATTTAATAAATAAATAGATAGGTAGACAATTAAATAAATCCAAGCACTGAGAACTGAAAGGAATTGGAACTAATTATACATTAAACTTTCCCAAGAGCAACATCAATACTCACACCGATGAAAAACAGCCATCCAGTTTCATTAACTACTAATTCAGGGTTGTGATGGTCCAGAGACCCTTCTGGAAGCAGAAGCAAGGCACACACAAGTATACACTGTGGACAGTTTCACTATGGACTGGCTCAGAAGCCAGTCTACCTGAAACACATGTCTCTAGACTGTGGGAAGAAATGCACACAGACATAGGGAGAACATGCAAACTCCACACAGACTGAGCTGGATTCAAACGCGCAGGCCAAAAAATATGAGGTACCTGTGCTACTCAAAGCTATTCTGCCCAAATTACAAAGAGTCATTTTTTTACTAAATTAAAAAGAAGATCTAACATGAAAACTGGTGGCACCATCCTTTTTGAAAGAAGCAAAAAAGGACTCCCCCAAGAAGGGACTGTTTTCAAATAACTGTATAAATATTCAATAGCTGGACAATATCCAACTAAATATGCTGACCAGTAGAGGCACCTGGGGAAAAAAAGGCAGCCAGGTGTGTGTATATAGGTGCATTTATATTCATATGTGTCACCCCTCAGTCCAGCAGCAGAGGGGTACCAAGGAGAACCACAATGATCCTGGCTGTGACAGTCAAAATCCTGTGTTGTCATGTGAGTGGGAAACCTGTCCCACTACTGGCAGTGTACCTGCAACAAAGTGCCCCTCCCTGCATGTTGGCCAACACCCAGCAGTGCGTCATTCACACTGGAATGTCACTTTGCCTGCTCCCATTTATTTTTACACTCAGTAATTGGGTTAGGCGGCAGGGCACCTTTTTCCGCCTCTGACAGGTACATGTTTCACTGGTGCAACAGTGCAACCCTGCAGGGGCAAAAAATGAACTGCACCTCAGATCTGTGGTTAATTAATGACAGCACAAGGAAATGTTTTCGCAAAACACACACACACACACACACACACACACACACACACACACACACACACCTCTGGAATGCAACTGGTGTCACTGCACAGACTGAGCTGCCAACAGTTTGAAACAACACTACAAACTACTGACAGGTCACACACAGAGGAACACACACCTTGCAGACAAGAGTTTTCAGATGCTTTCAATTTCTTTAAAATGAATCTAAATTTATAAAGCTTCTCAGCACGGTGACTTTGGGCTGAACCAAAACACAACAGTTCTTCTCAGGGCTCAAGCCCACACACCATTCAGTTCCCAAGTCCAGTTTCATCACCAAGACGACACCAACTCCTGACACATTCGAACATCCCTATTAACTGGAATTGAAAGTGAAGAAAGTCCTTTGGGGAGTGTGATGTTACACTGCTTCATATGTTTAGTTCATACTTTCCATGTAAACATGATTGTAGTGAACAAACCCAAAACTGGGCAATGGTGTCAGATCAATAAAACCAACAAAAAGAGATCAACTTGTTAATATTTATAATTTGTTAATTCTTCAACACAGAAGAAAGTTCCATGAGGTGACAGCAGTGGTAACACTGTGACAGTAAACAATGGAATAAACATATATTGCATATTCTGTAATGTCACTAATTGCGTGGCACCAGAGGACAGATGCACTGTGGGTAATCAAGCCACCTGATTAACATCCTGTACACATGGCTGAATGGCACACGAACACAGACTTTGGTTGCAGATTTGGTTCATGGGGTCTGGACCACAGCAACATAATCATCAACAACAACGATCAGCGTCATTTACAGGGTCCCACCAAGATGTACAATGAGGTGAGAAAATATGCAGTTCACAGGTCTGAAGGAAAGTAGGAAGCGAGGATAGTGGGGTGTCCAACTACATGGGACAGGGGTCTGATGGCACAGACAAGAGGTGGGTATAACTAGTTCACCCCACATACCTTAACATAGCAACAACAACAGCACATACAGTAACGTACATGCTTATAGCGAACACTCTGTAAAATAAGGAGAGGAAGTGTACTACACGTTTTCCAGCAAACAATCAAACAAACAAACAAAGAAACATGACTGTGGGAGGAAGAATACAGGCAAAACATGGGAACTGCACACAGACTGCACCAGGTCAAGAGACTGGAACAACCGCCCGCACTGCATCTCCAAAGTCAGTGTCATATCATTTACGTGTGCATTTTAATGATACTTGGAAATAATTACATTGAACCAGAACAACTCTAACAGTACACAGTTAGCACAAGTTAAAAAAACAATCCTGAGTACAGTGTAAGGAGTTACAATATAATACTGAGTAGTGTAATAGTGAGAAGATTATAATTGTAAGTAGAATGTAAGTACAGCACAAAAGTGAGTAGCGTATAATAGTGAGTAAACTAGTGAATAGAGTATAATACTGAGTACAGTATACTGAATACAGTACAAGTGATGACAGAATAACAGTGAGTATGCTAGTGAGTGCAGTATAATAGTGAGTACATTATAACAGTGAATGTGATATAATAGCTAATAGATAACAATACTGAGTACACTACCGTGAGTACTGTATTATATTGAGTATAGTACAAGTGACTACAGTATGACAATGAGTATAACGAGGGATGTATAAGAGTGAGTATAATAACGAATACAGCAGAACCTGTGGAATCATACAAGATGCCTCCTGCATTTCTGCAAACAGAGGAAAAAAGGGGCAGTAATGGGGGCAGAGTTGGTTTGATGTGGTTTTAATAGGTTTAAAGGGGGAACTCTTAATTAATGCGAAAAAATAATAACTTTCAAGTCCACAACCACCTTTCCAGGTTCTCACCCACCAAGGCAGCAAACATTTCCTTCGTGCACGTAACAATATTGAACGAAAAAAACAACAGCTACGACTTGCATAATGAAAAGTTTGTGTTGAGAAACATAAAAGCGTCGTCGATCGGTCAGATTAAACAGGAAAAAAAGCACCTCACCGCGTTTATGTCTCACCTCTGCCGCGCACCGCTCTCCTCAGGCGCGCGCCTGCCCGGCCACGCGCCCTCGTCCTACTTGCTGTTCGCACCTCGCTCGCGACGTCTTCTGGCCCCCCTGTTTGCGGTTTCCACCAATAGTCAGTCCGCTTACATCAAAAACCCTATCGGACGTCACGCGCGCGAGGAGGAGTTCAGCCTTGTTCCCCTTTTCACCTCTAATTTACTAGAGTACTATGTTACAGCTTTGTGTGTAACACGTTCAAGAAAGACAAGTTAAAAATTTGTATCTTATTGTTATTATTATTACTTATTATTACACTTTGATCTTAGCCAAAAGGCCGAGAAGCGATTACTTATTATTAACTTATGCAGTTTGCCTGATGATGCTGACTTGCCATGACGCAAACACTACCTTCCTCCTATCTTAACGTTTTGCGTCTATGTAAATCAATACTGGTTTACATCTGGCAGATTTATTTTCTTTAGGGGAAAAGCAAACAAGAGCAATTCTTTTTTATTATCTGTGTTCTGTGATGCTTAGAGTTGTTAGACCGTTCTAGCTTGTCAGTTTTATCATAGTCTAATAGACACAATACCTAATTTTTACAATACATAACCTCTGAAACCTTAAGTTATAAGAATTGCTGTTACTATTGCTTGTCACTAAACTTTCTGCAGCCTCCGCCTCAAATTTTACTGTCAAAGCTTTTGCTACTACAAACCCAGGAATTAGCAAGGGGTGTTTTTATTTTGGGCTCAGACTAAGTTTCATAGCATGATTTCCATAATTCATTTACCTTTTGACTTCAAAGAAGTGATAAAATGTTTACTTATCAGAGTGGAGCTGCTAAAGAGAAGACAAAAAAGTGTACTGAAGGAGCTAAGTCCTCATGAATCACAGCACACAGACATGTAGGGCTGGACAATGGCTGTGTGGTGATGCCCTTAAAGTTGACCTGGTGATTACTTATTAAACACAAAGACATGCAGGTTTGTGCAAGGAACACAAACAACACATAAAATGTTGGAACCATGGGAGAAAATATTTGTAGACCATTAGTATGACAACAGAAATACAATTTAATGAACTGCAATTTAGTAACTGTTTGACTGAAAGGAAAAAAAAAACTTTTCATATGAAATTTTTTAAGCAGCTTAGTATGTGCTGAAAGTGGCTTAGCAAGTAGAGCTACTACCTTATAGCACTTGGGCTGGTTTGGTAAGCGTTCAAATCTGGCTCATTCTGTGTGGACTTTGCATGCTTTTCCTATGTCTGTGTGTTTTCTCCAGGTGTTTCATTTTCTTCCCACAGTCCAAACAAATATGTTCCAGGTTAATTGGTCACACTAAATTACCCATATTATATGTGTGACTGAATGTGTGGCCACCCTGCAGCACACTGGTGTCCCATCCAGGGTGTAGCTTCATACCCTAGAGCCCATTAATTCCAGGACTGCCACGACTCTACTCAGGATTAAGTGGTTACCAATAATGGATAGACATGTTGTTATCTGGCTCTAGGCAAAGAAACACTTGCAGCTGGGTACTGCAAAATGACTTGTTTCAGCTAATTATTTTCTTTGGTTCACTGACAGTGGCTTTTGGACATTCACAAGACATGTCTGAGCGCGGGAATAATGTGTTTTTCATGGGTCCAGAGTCTGGGAAGATCTCCTTTGTGATGGACCAAAAATGAGATGACTTTTCCACAGTGGAACAGAAGCCATCAGACAAAGGCAATTACAGTAATCCTTCACTATCCAAATCTAATTTGTCAGATAGCGAAATTTCAGATACCAAACGCCTGTTTTACCAATAGGAAGGAATGTAGCAGGGGTGGATGCAAGGCAAAAAAAAACACTCAAAATTGTTTGCCTTCTCGTAATTTTCTCATAAATCTCCTTATAACATGTGACAGCATCTTTAGTTGTGTTGTTAAAAGCAATGCTCCTGTTATCGTCACTACCATGTTCCATAATTGGTGAAATCATTGTGTTTGCATACTGTAAAATTTCTTTTAATGTTTTCTTGTCTAGCACCAGGAAGGATTTTAAGTTCTTGCTCCTCTTCTTCTGAAGACTGATGGGTATCCAACTCAATTATCCAGCTTACATCAGACTAGATACAGAGATGTTGCACAAATGTGGTCAGACAATCCAAGCAAAGGACTTTCAAGGAAGTGAGGAAACTGGCAGAAACAGCTGATAAGACACTAGTGCAAGTACATTTCAACTTCAACTTTTGCTTTGGATACATTTGTAACAGTATACAATACAGCATATCACAATAAATACAGTATTTTTAAATACAGTACACTGTACAGTACTGCACAGTATTTATTCATTAAATGTTTAAACATTTATTCTGATTATTGTTTCCATTTAAATTTTTTACATGTTGGGTAAGCTTTGACAAAACTGTTTATCAAGGTTTCCATTCAGATAGATATATTTAGGTACTGATTTTTAAGAGCCATTATAGCAAAAATTTGGATATAGAGTTCAGATACTGTTGGATTACTGCAGTATGAAAGTCCAAAAAAATTCAACTGCATAAAATGCAGGGTCACCTTACTGTGAGGTTAATGAAAAGCGGTGTTTTTCAGTCAGTTTTCCAATTACTGTGTGAAAAAGGAAAGGAAAAAATATTTTATTAGACATGTAGGGCATAGACTGATTACTACAAACAAAATGTGCACATAAAAATATATATTCTTGGGAGATTGGACTTTGGGATCTGAATCTGAGCCAGGAAATTTACTGGCTTGGATGGCAGGGTTATCTCGTCTTCTTCAATATTCTTCAATAATTAGTGTGAGCCACTGTACAGCCAAAAAAAGGCTTCTGTGACACCTAACCTGGTTTAACAGGAGCTTCTGTGGCACAAAATAAGCAGTGAATGGTAAGGGCTATTTAGGGACTTGCAGGAAAAATAATTGTGTTGGAGAAACACAAACAGTGGTGAAGAGGTGTGAGATGATGTCACAACCCATGCAAATGTAGCCAAAGGTGAAAATAGCCCATGGATTCTTTCAACCACAAGTGGTGCCCTGTGGGTCTGCACCTCCTTCACACACTATTAGTTTTCCAAAGCAATTTGAATTATGCCAAAAGTTGCAACATATACAACTGATGTGCGTTGTGTATGTGAATTCACAGACATGTCTTACGGGTGCAAAAATCATGCTAGAAAGGACAGTCCATCCCACCCTTGTCTTTGGTGACGAAAAGATGAGGCCTCTCATGTCACTGATATCCCTCCCACTTAAAGGGCAGTAGTTGCTGCATCATAAAAAAATATAATCGTACACATCACAGATCTTATGTCCACAGCAGGGCTTTACCCTCCTCTCCAGGATGTCCTTTATTTTTGTTTATTGTTAGAATGTTCAGGTGACTTCCTCACTGCTTGACTTCAGAACTGAAGCTAATGGGCCCATAAAACATGAACTAAACCTTCAGGAAATGGTTTTTCAGTTTTTATTATCTTCTACTGATGGTCTATAAGCTCAGTTCAGGTTAACCTGGATTTATACCCTACAGTTGCAGTAATGAATGCAATGACATTGTTGTCAGTGTAAACATCTGATCACAATACCAGTAAGCTACTGAATACGGGCCACTTCATCCAGTTCTACCAGTGATTCACAGCCACTCTAAAGAATCAAATAAACTACCGTATTTATAAGCTCCCCACATCAACATTTGTCCATGTTCTCAGGTTCTGATCTTACTAATTTGCCTCAACCCTGAAGTGAATTTGCTTGTGTCCAGCATTCCACTTTAAATGATCCTTAGATGTCATCTAAAAGAGCTTGTTAATTGTATATCAGTCAAGTCCTTAAATTGAAAAGATAGATAGATAAGGGCAAGGGTTATTTAGGGACTTGCAAATCCAGGGGAAATTATAAATATATATAATGTTAATTCAGACATATATTTAGGTGTTTTATATATATATATATATATAAAAAATATAAAGATATTTGTATCTGAGCATGTAGTGCCTGAGCCTGAAGTTGAGGTTTTGTACATGAAGTGAGGAAACATCCATACCCTCTTGCATGTAAAAGTGAAAGCATAAAGGAAAAGGGAGGTGAAGGTCGATGGTGTGGCCCTCTCTCCCCGACTGTCAACTTTCTGCCATCGGCATGATTCAGGTCAAACTGGTTGTACTGCAATTCCTACCCTGCAGATGTAAGGCACTGTGGAGTTAAGCATTCTGCCTGGATTGTGAAGAAAAATACAACCATCTACTCACTGAATGTGGAACACATCACAGTCAGAGAATCTTTAGTTTTATTTAAAACAGTGCTGCTTTTCTATGCCTGCAAATGGGCCCTTTTTTCAACTCTTATGTGTAACAAACGTGGCATTGTTACTGTTGTAAACAAATCAACAGAAGCACAATAGTGTGTTTGCTTTCTTTGAAGGTGGAGTAAAGCACAGGTTGTGTATGGACAGGACACTGCCTTTGCGTCAGAAGTGACATCAGCTGCTGCCTTGTTGTCTGTGATAATAGTCCTGTTACCCTGCAGAATTGGAAAAGAAGAATTTCCCCCAAAAGGGGGGTGTCTTCCTCTCATGGCTACTTCAGCACACTCCATTAAAGGTGATGGTTACAGAGTGTGAGCAGTTCTGTTTGAACAGCAACATGTGGCCATAGCTTCACAAGTGCTCCACTCAGAAATACAACTTTGGCAGGTGCATATAAGTTTAACTTTAAACACATTCTTCTGCATTCATTTAGGTTCCCACACTACTTACAGTAAGATATGAAGAAACATGCACTTAAAACATTTAAAATGCAAAAATTTCGTTGTAAATTTTAGGAGTGAACAGTGTGCAGAACTTAACTGAATATACTTAAATAAGCAATTAAAAAAAGTTTTAAAAATCTTATTAAAACCTTTCAAAAGCTTTCGTTCTAAAACTGAAGAAGCACAAAAACAGATTCTCATTTTTATTCTTTTAATAAAATATTTTGAAAATCAGTAAAAATGATAACAAGGAAAGAAAAATGTGAATGCTCCAAAGTTAAATTACATGTGCTACCATTATTCTCTATATTAGTTTAATACTGGAAAAAAGCATTCCCACAGGTCTGAAAATTCACAGCTAAACGTATGCACAGCACCCTTTTGTGGCACTGCATAGTTGGCAATACAGCTTAATGTAGTGACCAGTCCAGTTTACAATACATCATGTCCTAGATTTACTTAACACCTTTCTGATTCTCCTCAGTCTGGCCTAAATTGTTAATGGAAACAGCTTTTTATTCATGAACAAATAGACTCCCTCCCTGGGATGCTGTACATTAACTTTCTTCAATTGTATGGATTCAGAATGAAAGACTGCAGCAGGAACTGTGGCCAAAAGACGGTTGTTTAACCTGCATGAGGACACTGTAGCAAAAAAGCAAGTACGGGTAGTGTGCCTCCTGACTTTGGAGTCCAGAAAATTGGAAAACGTGCAAAGTAAAAGTGGGAAAGATCATATGGAAAGTCCAGGTATGCCGAAGAGCGGCAAATTGTGGTTGGGATGGAGGCCCTGTGAGAGATCATGGGAAAACTCCAATACTCAGCATGCTGGGATACTTGGCCTGTTGTCACACACACCCTTGTCAGGTCAACATCCAAACACTGCATCCCTTGCAGGTCCAGCTGATACTGCTGGATGTTGTCTACACTATAAATCTCACACTTCTTAGTTGACCATTTGTACAAAAAGTGACAGTAATTCTCTCAACAATAAACACTGAAATAAAAGTGAAACTTGCTGTACTTGCAGACAGAGCAAAAGTGAAATTGCTGCTTAGTGGCAGTAGGTGGTTCCAATTCATGCAGAGTTTACTGTAGGATGCTGGTCTGAACTGTGGTCAGAACTGCAGTAAAAATGGATAAACTTATTTCAGCCAAAGACGGGCCTTCACTCAAATATAACTACAGCATTCAGCTGGAGGGCCATTGTTACAGTTTGCGTATGAATTGGACGGAAAGAAATCTTGCCTATTGACTGGTTGCATTCATCGCTGAGGTCTACCCCATCTCACGCTACCACTCCTAAACTGGGCAGATCGAGTTTCTACCAGCAGTATATTTTATGTCTAGATTACCTCTGCACTGCAAGCCTCAAATTCACTTACTGCTTGTTTATTCATTTCAAGCTGTAAGATTCATGACTGGAGATACACTAACACATTATTGTTAAAAACAATACAGATCGAAGCTGTAATAAATAAGAATAGAAGCAGCAATATGACAAAAATACAAAAGGATTAGGTAAGGGTTCTAACCCTAAGCCAAAGTCCAGCCCCCTGGTCTGCTCTCAGTCTTAAAAACCTTTTAAAAAGTACTTTGGTAGAATATCCTATGAATTTTCCATCCATGCTCTAGCAAAAAGTAATACTGTGAATTTATATGGTGTCAACAGTGTATATATTTGTTTTATAAACAGAGTAAGGTAGAAGTATTAATAACTTAACTTAATGTAATGAGTGCTGAAAATAACGCCGTTTCTACTTGCTGTGGTGACAGTGATGGTGATTAACCAGCATTATAAGTAAAAAAAGTACAATGAAGTAATGATACGTCACTTTCGGACACTGGTGGGTGTTCTGGTCAGACGGTTACAGTTTACTGCACAGCTGCAATACATTACAAAAATATGAATTTTGCTGAATGCTGTCTGTGTCGGTGTTCAGTTCTTATCTTCCTGGAAACAAAGCAGAAAATGATCAAATTAAGAAAAAATACATTTTGTGCTCTGGAGAATATATGAATATTGTTCAGTTATAAACATACGCATAACACCTTCATTTTTTAGCTGAAAAAGGACTTGATATAACTTGATCCATTTAAATTTCACTAAAGTATTTAGCTGTGTAGCAGCAACTATGTGTGCTCCTTCACTTACAAGAGGACTTTGTCACAAGTCAAGCGTTCTAAGCCCAATATCCCATTATACTGCATTATGCGAATAATAACAATATAGAAACAATTAACATGCATGTTGTATAATAGGGCTTTTTTATATTTTCCACTAATTTCAGACATTATTCACATTAAAAACAATAGTGATATAGAAAAATTTTAAATACAGTACAATGCCTATATTTTCATGCAGTACTATTATTTTCACTTTAATTATAAATCTGTTTGCTTTCCTTTTTTCTTCTCAAAACCACCAGAACTCTCAATTTTTCACATGATGGCCACTGTAAGTGGAGTAACTTAGATGGAATAAAAAAGTGAATGTTCTGTAAATAAAACTTTTGTAAATAAAACAGTCACAACCAGACACACACCATGACTGAGACCAAACATTACAGTGTTGGGACTAGAAAATGATATACTGTACTAATACACAAATAATGCTAATGAACAAACAAGCAAACATGGATCTCTCCCTATCTGCTATCTCTGTTCTGCTTTTGAGCTGCATATCTCTGGATAAGCAGTTCAAAATAACAAGTGGATATCTTTTTCTTTCAATTTACAATAAATTGAGGCGATGATCACAATAATAGTAGTAAAAATGTTATTTCTATTAATAAGAATCAAATAACATTGTAATGCATAAAACAACTTGTAGTGAAAATAAGCCCAAAACATATCATTGATGTTTTCCTTTCATTCTTACCTTATTATTCATTTGTAGAATGTGGGAAAATAATTTTATTAAGGAATTGTTTTATACCTATTTCAACTGAATGATCCTTTACACATTCAGTTGGAGGGCTCCACACTATTACGTGTATTTATTTATCTATTTATATTTCTTTACCTATTCATCTACTTATCTATTTAATTAGTTTGTTCCCCTGTGTCATCACGCTGTCTGTTTAGTGCGCAGTGCACCGGAGAACTACGTTTTATACTCTCTCATACATCTGTATAAGGTACAATGACAATTGTTAGTTAGTTCACACAAATCAATTATTTTCCTTGTTCCTTACCTTGTTAGCAAATTTTACTACCCTCATTGTTTTTCTTTTCCATTCACTTTGTAATAAAATATAGCATAATAAACTGAAAAATATTTATTTTCTAATGAAAGTGTAACACTTGAGGGAATGTTGTCAGTTTATAGTGGTGTTCTCACAAAACTTACTTTTCACACACTGAGGGGGCTGGTTGCTTCTACAGTCACAATCTTTGCAGTGTAAGGGGCACCAGGTACCACTGGCTGAGCAGATCATTTTGTGCTCACCGAAGAGCTCAAAACCTGGGTTACAAGATATCTCCACAATTCGGGTGTATGCACGGTAGTTAGGTCTCACAAAGCCATCCTGAACACTCAGACGGGGACACTTTATTGCTGGAAGACATCAGAGAAAAACAAAATAAGTTTTAGATTAAGATTTTGTATAGAAAAGGCACTTGGCAAATATATTTAAAAAAACACAACTTTTAACACGAAAATATCTGAAGTCGGAGTGAAAACTGCACATTCGATACACTCCTGAAAAACAATACCCCGATTGCAGCCACTCAAGAAAACTGCAAGACATTTCATCACACACTTGGAGACAAATTTTGTTCTGCTATGTTCCACAAATTATGAAAATAATTTTAAAAAATACTGCGACACTTTATTTCATTTCCATGTGCTACCAAGCATGTGATTTGTTTCACTGAGATTCATATTCCAGCTGCCATTTCTTTTTAATCAGATGAGGTCACCATCAATAGTAAAAATGACAAACAATTTTCCAAAAGCTGAACATACTGGTTATTGTCCACATGCTGCTCATCCCAATGTTGAAAAAATTACATTAAATTTGCCCCATCACCATGCATTGTGGGCCGTGTACTGTACGTATAATGTATTCCTCCAATTGGACCACTGCGGGCTTTTTTTGCTTGTGTGTCCTGACAGTTACATAACAGACGGAAATTTGTGTTCATCAGATTCCCTAGGTACCTGTCTGTTCCTTTTCAAAGGAAATAAAATATGCACCTTTTCTAAGGGGAATAACAAAAGTATAACTGCAGAGCAGAGATGGGGGTACTGTGGTCTGCAGGCACACTGAACTGTGAACCAAACCTTAAGGACATGTATGATGGAGAGTGACTTGCATGACCTATTGCTGACTGCACATCAAACAACATTGTCAGTATGTACATTAAATTACCCAGCAGGGAAGCACTAGTTGAGTCTGAGTACATTAAAAGTTAGATATCCCAAATGTTTGGGACAGGCAGTGTAAAGGAGGGGGATTTCAATCTGCCACCATGCCACTCTACAGGGGACGCTGGGTGTCTGGAAGGTGACGAGTTCCCAGTGCCTTAGGATCAATAAGCTTCCAATAGTTCCAGCTGTCAGGAACATAGCTTCCATGCAGCACAGGTCCTCAACAGTACAATCACAATTCACCTGAAGACACACATCTTAAGTGCTGTAAAAAGTTTCTGGATTACATTTAAAAAATGAGACAGTTAAAAAATAAAGGTTATTTAAATAGATGCAAATTAAGGTATATTAAAGCATGATTTTTTCACAAACAAAACTAGTATTTAATTAGTTATAGTCGATTCAATTTATTTTTATACAGCGCTTCTTCTCAGTGACTCAGAGTGCACCCACATTTTACTCCAAGAGACATAAAATCTAGATTCAGTCAAACACAAAAACAGAGCCATAACTCTTCCTTGGCTGATGAGTGACCACTGACCTGTTTACTCCAGGTACTTTCACCCCCCCCCCCCCAAAAAAAATAAAAAACACAAGGACTTAAAGATACATTGACAGAAAAAGTATTGTGAACAGGCTGTAATTTGTATCATGCAATGTAAGCACTGATTGGAAAGTAGTGCACCATAAAGACACAAAGAACACGTTCTCCAACAGGAGAACCTGTCTGAGTTCCCATAACTGGTACCATTTCAGTTCAACAGTTGGCAACAGAAGTACTGTGTACAATTACTGTTGCAATGACAATCAGATGTACAAATTAATACATTAATTACAATTAAGTTTTAATGATTACTTCATTCATTGAGTAAATATTAAATGTTTTTATGACTGAATTTTTTGACTCACAAGGTGTATATTGATTTTGTGGTGGAATAACATTACTCATGAAAAATCAGCACAAGGTGCAAAATGAATTAAAAAAATATTTTTATGTGCAGTAATTCCTTACCTTTGTCCATGATAACAGTATGACCTGCATCATATAGTAATAACTTTATAAAGTATGTTTTGGGTCTTGTGCACAAGTGCAAATTGTGCATAATATGGCCATTCATAAGTTGCCCATGCTGTATCTGTGGCCACCAGGTGATGGTCTGTCATCCCATCCAGAGTGTAGCTTCAAAGCCTAGCAGCCAGTGGCCCAGGATAGGCCCTAGCCTAAAGTGCTTAAGGAAGGATATATTTTTTTCCACAAATTCCACTAACTATTCAGGTTAAATATTAATATAGAATAACTAAAATAAATTTTATAAATATAATAAACAGTTCAGTTTCATAATCACATTTTAATGCTGCAGCATTATTTTTTTCATTTACAACCCTGTTTTATTTTGCTTTTTTCCAGTAACATCATTAACAGTATATTTGCTTGCTAACCATTTCAGGTACAAATGTAAGCTGAATAGATTTAACCAAAAAGGTCTATGCATAAAACATTTTATTAAATAAAATGCAATTGCTCATTCAGAGACTGAATTAATAATAAATATGGGTGCCTTGTTATTCAGCAAGCGAAGCTGCCATCATGTCTGGAGAAGATAAAAGGCTATCCTATTAATCTTATTAAGTCAAGGATCCCCTGTATGTACTTGTGAGTATAACTGTCACTGAGTTGAATCCAACTTAGAAATCATGCCAGGGGCCGCCTCTAAGGTAAGGAATGAAGTGGTTTGCCGTTGCCTTCTTCCATGCATGTTTGAGGGGTGCAAACACAGGGAGAACATGCAAGCTCAAAATACTCTTGAGATGGATTTCAACCACATACCAGGTAAACAGACCAACAGCTGTGAGGCATTGGCTTAACCCACTGTGCAGCTGCATCCCTTCTACATACCTGTGAGTGAGGTCAGTGGAGTGAGCATTAGCACATATGGTCCAAACGCAACAACAACAATGGTTGTTAAAGTGTTCCACCACTGACCACATGATATCAACCTTGCAATAGCTGTACCTAGATTTTCCTTTTGAGCTGACAAAAATCCAACTTCAGCATCATAAAGTTGGTGCCTTCTGTTTGTTTATGATTCTCATATACAGTACTGTGCAAAAGTGTTAGGCATGCAACTTCAATGTCTGTTGAGAAGTACTGGTAGATTCTTATCTATTATCAGGGAGGTTTCTCATTGGTCCCAAATTCATTCTGCAGCCTGAGAATGACCTCAAACACCCAATCTTGAGCAAAAAGAAGGAATCCTGCAACAGACGGTATGGTCCTCACAAAGCCCTGATCTCAACATGATCAAGTCAGTCTGGGAGGACATGCAGAGACAGTCAAAGTCTGCAGAAGAACTGTAGCCAGTTCCTTAAAATGTCTGGAAGAAACAACCAACCTCTACCTTAAGCTGCATGAAAGTTTACATAAGAGAATTGATGGTGTTTTAAAGGCAAAAGGTGGTCACACCAAATATTGATTTGATTCAGGTTTTTTTTGTCTATTGCATTTTTTTTGAAGGTTTATTGAATAATAATTATTCATGGTATTATTTTTGGAATCATCCTCGCTTTATAGCATTTTCCCCACAGGTGCCTAAGACTTTTGCACAGTACTGTACATTAGATTCTCTTAGATGAGGGAACAAATGACATAGACCAGTCAAATACTTACGTATACATGTGGGTAGTTTGGGCTTCCACTGGCCATTTGCTCCACAGCGTACAGTGCTGTGCCCCCTCAAGGTATAGCCCTTCTTGCATTTGAATGATACAGCGTGTTTGAACTGATACCGAGTGCCAAATCCACTTATCTTCTCACCATTGTCCACCACCGCATCACCACAAGTAATTTCTGTTTGAAGTGCAGGACACAAACAATACAAGTTCTACCACACTTATATTCAGTCAACATACAAATGCATTTACACAGGTAAAAAAAATCTTGCATTAATTTACTATTAAAATGTTAATATTTTGTTTCTTAATAAGAGCATTTATCCAAAGACAACTGCAGGTGTGCACACAAACACATTACAGCATGTCAGCAGGAAGACACTGTAGCTGTCTCTTGTACCTTTGCACTGTGGGGCCGGGCCACTCCATGTGCCATCACGTGTACAATGAAGCTCAGCTTTCCCAATAAGTTCCCCACGGTAACATTGGTAGGTGACAACTGTGCCATACTTAAAGGGATCCTCCAAGGGACCTGTCCATTTCCCGTCTACCACCTCGGGGGGGTTATCACACATCACAGCTGGAACACACAAGTTTAGCATCATCTCAACACCTTCAATCTATCCGCTTGTGGTCCACTAGGTAGAGGTACAGTGGGTCCCCAACAGATACATTTAGCTGGGACTGAAAGCTGTTCTGCTTCTTAAAATGCTTTTTAATCAAGCAGTGAAACAGGGGCTTGTCATCAATTCAATATGAACNGCTGGGACTGAAAGCTGTTCTGCTTCTTAAAATGCTTTTTAATCAAGCAGTGAAACAGGGGCTTGTCATCAATTCAATATGCTTATGTAATTTGTGTCTGGTGGTGTTGAACTAAGCAATGATACTTTGAAAAATCACTTGTCTGTATCTCTGTCTGTTGGTGAAATTTTGTTTATGCTGAAAACTGTTGTTCTGGAGAAAAGCATCTGAGAAATAATATAGTGTAAATGCAAGTTTGTTTAACATAGCTCCAAATGGGGGAAAGCAAGAGCAGGGGTTTATGAACAGGAACAAAGCAGCACTCGTCTCTCTCACACAGAACAGCTCTGAGGACCTGGCTGCCAAACAGCCCTTCCTCTAGTGAGCCAGGCTGATTTGTGCATGTGCCTGCTCACTCTGGGTCCACACACAGGGTTTTTACAACAGTGTAAATAAGAACGCGCAGTATAAAACCCTTGTCAAAGCTAGAGCTGAGTGTTGAGGTACCATTGACTATGGTATTTGCTATTACCATCTGTCAGCATGGCAGGTGAACCTTTAAGACATCATTTCAGTTGGTATATATTTATGGAGAAAAAAATGCTAATGTCACGTTGCAGTAAGAATGCAGACGTGCACAGATACAAAGTGAAGGAGTCTGTTTAATTGCAAGGGATGTTCCAAAGGCAAAGTCGACAAACAAGCGTTGATCAAAACCGGGAGTCAATCCAATACAGGCGATGTAACAGACAAGGGTTAGATACAAACGGAACCTGTAATCAGAAACAAGTCGAAAACTAGAATAGCTGTCAGAAGAAATGCTTGGTACACACACACACACACACACACACACACACACACACACGAAGGGAACTAGGAACAGGTGAGCGGGATTAAGCCTCCTGAGAGGCAGGGTCCAGAGCAGGGGGTGTGACAACTAAATACTTCTCAAATTCTTAAATAATTAAAATTAAAATAAAAGGTGTGAAAAACAATGACTAATATAATGACTAATATAAACTATTTTAAGCAAAAACAAACAATCCCTAACCTTCTCACCTGCCCCCAAAAGTTCCAAAGTAAGGGACCCACTGCACTCAGATTAATGCAGCAGAAATCTTAACAGTGAAGGTGAACAGATTCCTTTTTTTATTGCCACTCTGAATGTGCTCAGCTGCTAGTTTACCTTCACAAACAGGATCTCTTCCATCCCAGCCCATCTCTAGACATTGCCTGTAGTTACGTCCTACTAGCTGGTATCTGTGTAAAAAAATGGAAATAAGGAAGTGTCACTAACACATCTGGACAGAGCTATTAACTGTAAAACACACTGCCTAACTATAGCCTCATGAACATAGCTTCTGGTCTACTTTGATGTCCCCTAACTTCACCAATTACCTGCAGAAATACTTGGGTGGGTAATCCACTTATTGCCCATCTATGCATTCTTTTTCAGTAACCCTGCAACCCCAATCAGGATAAGGCGTTTAAGGATAATGGATGAATAAATATATGCCCTGCACTGTACTTGGAACACTCTTGAGCATGTACACAAATGTGCAGTCCCTCCCTTGTTATTGCCTCCACAATTTAATCTTACTCTTGCAACAGTTCTATAGCATCACCATTTCAAGGTCTTGTGTTCAGTGTCGTTTTAGTTCCGTGCATACCAGGCCTTACCCATCATTGCAGACTGCAAAGGCCTTATCACCAAATAAAGTGCCCTCATATTTATAGTGACCATAGAAAATTTCTCCTGCAGATCCACAAGATTTCCCTAAGGGAAAAAACAAATTCAAATCATTTTAATGAAGTGACGGATTTGAAAGTGTAGAAAGTTATAATCTTGCAGCCATATTGCATGCTGATTATAAATCAGCACAGATATTCATCCCATAACAAGCATAATCCATTCATGAAGATCTGGTTGCAAAAAGATTTGTTTGGTCACAAATTATTTTTTAAACACAGTGAAAGACTCCTGAATATTAGCATCATCTACAAATTTAAATCCAGACCTAAGGCAGATATATTCAAAGTGATTTATACAATTCGTGAAATTCAGTTTTTTATGCCCTATCCTGCTCACCATTTGTTTAAGCTCTTTACTTTGTTTTATTCTGGTTTACTGGTAAAGAAAGTAACACTGCTACTTCACAGCACCTGGGCTGTTTGGGCACAGATGGTCTCCCTTTGTCTGGGTGGGTTTCTTTCCACAGTCCAAAGACAAGCATTTCAGCTGGATTTCTGACTCTAAATTGCCTGCATGAATGTGCGCAATTGCCCTGCAATGGACTGCTGTCCTATCCAGGGTACACCCTAAAGGGCCTGGTACCTGTGCTTCTGGGATAGCCTCTGGACCACTGCAATCCTGACTTGGACAAAAAGCTAACAGTGAGTGACTGTTTTATTCTCTTGTTCTTACCAGGTAGTGCATTTGAATCTAAGTGTAATAGTTACAAACACTGTCTGGCTTGGGATAGTAGTAGAAAGAAAGTAATTAAATGTTGCTGTTTCATTTACATACCATCTTCCATGCAAAAAGGAAGGTGTCACTTACGTTCACACTCCATGCCAACTGGTGTCCAGACTCCATTGATGCAGTAGCTAGAGGGAGATGCCCTGCCTGATCTTATGTATCCCAGAACACATCTGTACCGCACCCGATAGCCTGGCGAAAAGTCTCGCTGTGTCAAATTTTCATCAACAACCTCCATGTTGGGATAGGGTGGTGGTGTGCCGCAATTTCCTGAAAAATACAGATGAAAGGACCACAGAGCTTGAGGATGAAGTTTAATAAACTCCTGGCTTCAGTTGATTTCTGTTAAATAGACAGAGTTGGAGAGTTCTGAAGGGAAAAAAAAAATAAATAAAAAAATTACAAGCAACATGTTACAAACTTCATTTTCACTTACACTGTATATTTGAAAATGGATATACAGTCTTTGTGGTTGGCATGATGGTACAGCTGTCTCACAGCTCCTGAGCTGTTCAGGCATGGATCTGAATCCAGCTCTGTCTGTGAAGTTTGTATGGGCTACCTATGTTTGTATGGGTTTCTTCCAGGTGCTCTGGCTATGTCCCACAGGTGAAACACTAACTGGGTGACTCAAAAGTTGCCTGTAGTGTCCACGTGGCTACCCTTCGATGTTCTGGCATCCCATCCTGGGTATATCCCTCAGTTTAACATCTAGCATATTCCACAATAGACTTTCATGGCCCTGACAAAGACAAGCAGTTAATATGTAAATGAGTGCACTGTGCTTCCTCAGAGCTGACTGATCTCATACCATAGGTCAGGAGTAAATTGCAGTTGGTTAGAGTTGCTTTTTCTAGAAGCCACATGTGGGAGCTTCACAAAAATGTGAGCCCTCTGCTCTGCTACAGTGTTATATTGCACAAGAGTTTATATTGAGCAAGATATTTCCAGTCTCTGAATGGAGCATGTGGGAAGCTAGGGGGCACAGTTTTATTTGGCAAAATGCTGGTTCACAGATTCACAGTGCTCCTGTGCTCAAGGTGGCACAACCGATAGGAAATTCTTTTAAGAGAAACAGAAAATTAATTGATCCATGAAAATAACCTCTTGTACAGTGCAGTTTTACAGTGGTCTGGAAACTGTTCTGGAAATTTGATGCAGGCTACACCTTAGACAGGAAGGCAATCCACTGCTTGCCAGTGACACACATTCACGTACACTACGAGCAATGCAGAGTCACCAATAAAACTGAGTGATATTTCTCTGGAATGTAGCGAGAAACCACACAAACAGAGGGAAAGAGGCAAACTCAGTCTGAGCCAGGTTTAAAACCACATCTGAAAGTATACAGTATATTTCCTTCTGATTCTTCTTCATTTGCCTAGTAAATGATGTTCACCAATAGCTGAATTGCAAAATGACAGCCATTTTTACACTAAAAGTAAAAACTCATGTAACACATTTTATAGGATACTAGGAATTTGTGATCAAAGTGTTTTCAGCTGATATGCCTAAAGAACATATCTAAAGAACTCAGGTGTACAAGATTGCGCATAAACCAAGGGACCTCTGTATTACCATCAACTGACTTTGACGTAGCAACTTTTTAAAAACAAATCAAGTACCGAACACACTTTGGTCTGAACTGAGTATGTAAGCTGAGGACCTCAGAACTGTTGCACCTTCTGTTGGCCATTTGTACCAGATAAAAACACATGTAAGACTAGTGCCCATAAATATACACTCAGGTCATTCTAGATAATCCAAGACAGAAACAGACAGGCTTTGATCTATCACCTTTCTTGATGGGCAGACATACTGGCAGCGCAAGGTCCCACTCTCCATCTGCTGTGCAAGTGATTTCTTGGAAGCCATGTAGCTCATAACCTGGCTGGCAGGAAAAGCTCACAGTATCTCCAGGGCTGAACACTGTGTTGTCCCCACTTGTCCTTACTGCATTGTCCACTGTGGGGACGGGGCAGGTGACCTCCTCCCTGATCTCTGTACAGATAGACACCTACAGATGGTGCTTTGTACACAACTGTACAGTGTGACTTTTACTCCATGCACAATGCTTTGGATTCAGTCCTAGAGGTACGATTAGCAGACATCACAATCACACCCTCACATCTGCAAGCATGTGTATGCTTGCAAAATGATAAAATCGTTTATTGCACTTGGACTGTATCAAAGAGATTTCATTTCAAAAATGTGGTAAATATCACATCTAAACACTTTGAAAAATGTTAAACATGGGCAGAGAGAAGAAAGTCTTCGATAGGTCTTATGTGCTACATACGCTCACAGGTGGGAACCTCCCCTTCCCAACCGCTGTCCCCACACAGTCTGTATCCTGTACCTTTCAGACGGTACCTGAAAAAGTGTAAAAGATCTGTCAAAAGTCCTTTTTAGAAAAATCGGCTTTTTGCATCTCATAAATTAACATAAAAATACACACACAAAGAAAGTTATTCTTACCCCTCATTGCATATGGCGAAGGCCTGATCTCCAAATAAAGCGTCACCTTCATACTCAAAATACCCATTTAAAATATCTCCTGCAGACCCACAGGGCTTTCCTGGGAAATAAGTTAAACAACCAAAAACAAGTATCCATATTTATAATCAATCATGACAGTTATTTATATACTTATGTTTGTGGGTCTCCTGAATGAATAGTGTGTGTGTGTGTGTGTGTGTGTGTGTGTGTGTGTGTGTGTGTGTGTGTGTGTATTCCAGTCTAAAAGGATGGACTATATACTGGAATACTGGATACTGGAATGCTTAGTGTTATACAAGGTCCATTAAATGCTAATAATAACCGTCATCAAGAACTCAATGGACCACTGAAGGACATTAGAAACCAATTCAAGGACAATTGCCCAGGTCACCATACAGTGCAGTATATACCAAGGAGAAGCACTATCCCCACTGCTGTTCTGCATAGACCTGAACCCCCTCAACCAGATCATCACTACCAGTGGTTACGAATACAACTGTAGAGTGGAGCTACCATCAGCCAACTCCTGTACTTAGATGACATCATGCTGTACACTAAGGCTGAAAGAGATAATGACTTCCTGACCTCTCTGACCAGGATCTACAGTGAGGATATTAGAATGTCGTTCAGATTAGAGTAGTACAGCCAGATGATAGCAAAAAAAGGGAAAGTGATAGACAGATGAGTTGAACTACCACAAAACCACATAACATGCAGAAAAACAAGTACCTTGGGATCCTCCAATCACCTCAAAACTATGAGGCAGACATTAGCAAGAAGCAACATCCAAACACTGCCACAGAGTAAGATAGATCCTAAAAAGCCAGCTGAATGGAAAGAACAAGATCAGAGCCATCAACACATAAGTCCTGCCAGTCATCAGATACCCAGCTGCCATAGTAAGTTGGCCAAGAGAAGTAATAGAAACTGGAGACATCAAAAACTCCTTATAATACACTGAGCCTTCAACCAAAAATCATGACAACTAGAGCCTGTACACCTGCCGGATGGAAGGAGGAAGGGGCCTCGAAAGTGTGAGGGCTACTGTTCTGAATGAGATACAGAACAGCCATGAGCACATCCAAGCAATGTCCCCTAAAGATGAGCTGATAGGGAAATGTTTGAAGCAGAGAGGATATGTGGATAGTAGGGAAGCAGAGATGGTGCAATTGTAGGATTAGCTCCTCTATGGAATGTACCATGTTGGAATGTACCAACAGATAACTGGGGTGGCCAACATGAGGAGATCCTAGTGGAAAAAGAAGGTACCATGACTAAAATACCACAACAATCCCACAACTAAATGGGAGGTACCAGACAGTTGTGGAGAACAAGAGCCAAAACCCTAAGATCCTGAGGAACTTGCACATCCAGACAGATAAACAGGTACAGGCTAACCAACTAGATATAGTAGTAACAGATAAGGAAGAGAAAACACCTGTGGTGATAGATTTAGCTATTCCAAGTGGTAGAAACATCAGGAAGGATGAGTATGAGAAGCTGGAAAAATACCAGGGCTTGAAAGAAGAACTCAAGAATACAGAAGGTAAAAACCAAGGTACTATAAAAACTATTGGTGACTGAAGGATTGGGCCTATGATCTCTAACCTGGAAGAGTGTCTCCATCAGATCCAAGATATCACAACATTGATCGCATTCCAGGAGACAGCAATCATAGGAACGGGAATAATACTGCACCATACCCACCGTCAAACTCCCAGGCCTCTGAAAGGAGGCCCAAGTTTGAGGAAAATTACCACCCACAGGGAAAGCTGGGTTAGTAGGGAACGAACTTTTAGTCTAGACTTAACATGCAGATGTTCTTAACCTTACAAATTCTCAATATATTACATGTTCATATAAGTATACAATCAATTATAATACATTTATCAAATACATGGAACACATTTATAAAAGCATTCAATTATGCAGTATATATTATAAATTCTACATAAATATATAATGAATCTGGGGAAAGCTCAGGGTCCTTTAAATCAATTTCCCCATTACACCAGAAGGTTGTTGGTTCAAATCTCACTGCTGCATTTATTCATACAATAATTTTTCTCCAGAATGACATATGTTGATTTACCCATTATTTACACAACAAGGTAATTTTTACTGTCGATTCAGGGTAAGCACCTTGCTCAAGGGTGCCACACCAGGACGTGGGATTCTGCCCCGAGTTCTCCCAGTCCAAAGCACGTGGTAAAGTGTGTGAGAATCAGTGTAAGTGGGTGCAGTGGGGTACTCACGCGCGCACTGCAAGGTGAGAGCACTCCACCGTCCGTTTTTACACTGGACGAACGGGGAGCCGCGCACGGGTTTGTATCCAAACGCGCACTCGTAGCGAACACGTCTCTGATTCTGTTGCCTGGACAGCGGGTGGGCGTTCGGGTAGTCTCTTAGGGGTCCACAGTCCTGTAGGGACCTCTGAGCTGGAAGGAAAAAAAAATAAAAGCCATACGCGTTCACGGTTCGGATCCATGTGCGCGACCTGCTTCAACAAGCACACCAAATAGCGGCTTAAGCGTGTTATAAATCCTCATCGAGTTTCAACCACTTCTTTCTCGTTCGAAACCGTGATAAAACACGAGTCGTCTGTATATTAACCGAAGTAGAAAATAAAATAAAGAGACGGGGAAGCTGTGGCCAGTTAGTGGCGCCACCGTATCAGCTCCTAGAAAAAACACATTTGGCTGTACATACCAAACATTCTCCATGCCCCGAAAAATCCCCGTATTTTGTATTTTTTAAAGCAACTCATACCAGTGTCAAAAGCGTGCACTTTCCGAGGTAAAATGAACGTAGCACTTTACCTGAGACGCTGGCGAGAAAAAGTGAGATGAAAACCGTGACGTTCACCCACGAGCGCTTCATGGTGCTGCTTTTTGTCAGCTGTCCTAAATTTTAACGCCTTTTTATACCGTCGCCAAGTGACACGTGTCCTCAGTTACTATTTATATATTAACACATAAATCCCCGCGTGTGCTCATATATTAGACCACATTTGGCTTTATGGCGATGAACCCTGCTTTTAAGACAACGTTACGCTCTTCTCCATTCAGATGATGCCATACGTTTGAAAAACTTGCAGTGATTTTAATCGCATAACCATTTTTGGGGTATTTACTAATATACCCCAAAATATACAAGAAAATATATATTAATATACATTGTTAAACTTTTGTCACTTGCTTTAAAACAATCTGAAATGACTCGAAGACGATTAAAAAAAACTAGTTTTTTAGGCAAAAAAAGAGGTCCTGTGTCCTTAACGTGGACACCGCTGACAGAACAGTAGGAAGGACGGTTTCAGAGCAAATCCAGACTTCTATTCAAAAAAATAATGTTTTAAAACATTGTGTGAAGTAAAATCAACCAGTTGACCGGCTCCACAATTAACGGGTGACGTTATAATTCAGAAAAAAACTTTAAAAAACGGTAATAATACATTTTGTTTGAGCCGCTCACTGGTACGTTGAAACTGTTTCAGGTACTTGTTTCTAGAAGCCGAGTTTTCGAAGTTTGTTCATTCAAAGTGAAGAGATATTTCGTTATAACAATATTAATTTCGTCTGTAACGTATTCATCGCAAGGTGTTTATGAATTAAAAACATTAAAAGATGTCAGAGCAGCCACCCGTCAGTCAACAAACATTTGTCTTTCTGTCTCTGTGTGTCACATTGACCCCCATCTTGGACAAATGACTCCTAACACCAGTCCAGTGAAAGTGAAAAAAACACAAAGAAGTGTATAACAAACAAAAAGTTTTACCAGCTTTGTTTTGTCTTTGTCTGTCTGTTCTCAGGATGATTATGCTTAAAAACATTTTGTTCTGTGAGGATATTTCCCAAATATCTATGCCTCAGAGTTTGCTGACCTTGTGGGGAAATAATCAGGAAAAATTTCTCTTCAGGATATGGAAAACAAACATCCCCCCCCCCCCCCCACACACACACACACACACACACACACACACACACACACACCTGGCTGTGATTATAGAATGACTTGCCTAAGATATAAGCTGCTGTAAAAATTCAGATAATTTTAAACAGGGATCAAATACTTTAAGTATTTACTAGGTCTGTTGTGGAGTTGTAAGGATCAGTACTGATGTATGTGTGTTTTTGTCTCACTAAAGCATTGATTTATTGCTGTGCTTAAATTCCTATTAGCATTTAATTTTTTTACATTTTCCTTTGACAGCTGTTTTCTGCTTCAAGAACATGAGACCTTTATACAAAATGTGCCCACAGGCTAAATCTATGACTAATGATGAAGATGTTTAGACTAAAGGTAGATGTTTTTATTGGTCTTTATTACAACCATTATGTGCATTAGTTCAGCACTCTGTGTCACTCAAGCTGTCACTGTCACCTAAATTGGCTGTGAGAAAGTTTTCTGAAATAAATCATTTTAAAAATTGCCACAATATTGCATGCTTTTAAGTTCAGTCACGTATGTACATGTAAGTAGTATATATCTTATCAGTAGTGGCAGTAATAAAATAAATATAATATTAATGTCCATAACTTGAGTGTGAAGATATTTGTATCAATTATTTGTTAAACTTTCAGAAAGAATCATACAGAAAATTTACAACAATCTTCCACAATATACAATAAAATGTTCAGAAAGCCACCTCGAAAATAATACATCTAACAGAATACATTCCTTTAATGTTTACCAAACATATGAAAAACCATAACTCAGAAGCATAATGTGCAACACAAACCCAGTTGTTTTTCAGTAATGGAAAATGTCCAGATCAGCCCACACAGGCCAGCCAAAACATGTATTTTAAAAGTCTGAGCAGAATAACAGGAAACAGTTGTGAAATAAACATTTCTGGGAATAATCACTATAAAAGGTTTGAACCTAGTAAATGGTAGGTCATACTAATGTAAAGAAGTACATGCAGAATGTCATGTAAAAATAGTCATTAGACAGGAAAACAATAAAGCAAACGTTATATATGTAGCCACAGCCTATGTGACATAAGGTTAGCAAGTAATACCACAAAGTTAACAAACCTGTAAAACAGCCCAGCAATGTACTGGTGCCCCATCCAGGATGTGGTTTTATAGCCTAACATCCAGTGATTCTGAGCTAGGTTCCAGACCTTGTGTCCTTGACCAGGACGAAGCAGTTAAACATAGGGGACAGATAGATGGATGGATGGATGGGTAGATGGATGGGTGGGTGGAAAACATTTATTCATGCACATTTAGGGTACAACAAACACTATTATTAATTATGATTATACAGGATAAGATGACAAATATCCTGCACTTACTCACTGGGATTACACAGGGCCCCTCTACACTAATCTAAACAACTGAATAACCTATCCCACAGTAAGCAAACCCTAACACGTCACCTTGTAAACTCTTCACTGGGGTCGTTGGGTAGGCACCTTCCTTCATTGGTGTTTCTCTGATTCAAGCCCACAACACCTCCGAAAGGCTCAGCAGTGAGGCCTGGCATCCCAGACCCACCACCCTCCAAGCCTACTAGGCTGCATAGCCCCTGATAACTAAGACAGCACCATGCCCCGCATACACCGCTATACATGTTTCTATGGCCCCAGTTCCATGCGGCCCATACGTACCACATTCACCACCACCTACACCACCACATTTCCCCACTCAAATTGAGCTCTCCTCATCCACAGCCATTGACTAGCTCTTTCGGCTACTTCTGATAACTCTTTAATGGCTTCCCTTAACATACACCCGCTAATTCCAAACTCACACAGCAAGGAAGTAATAGTTTTTCCGACAAAGCCCCTGACACCTACCTCTACTGGCTTAACATGTGCCTGCCACCCCCGCTCACGAACGTCAGCCACAAGATATGCATATTTCAACTTCTCCCTTTCATAAGCTCCTTCAACCTTGTCTTCAAACGGCACTGTCAGCTCTATGAAATAAACTATCCGCTTATCATCAGAATACAACACCATATCCGGTCTCAATGCAGTTGTACGAAACACTGTGGGACCTGTAGCCTCTTGCCCACGTCCACCTCTAATTTCCAATCCCTCGGTACAGTCCAATTACCTACTCCAGCTTCTGTTTTACCTACTTCCGCTTCTGTTTTCCAGTATCCTGCCCCTCGTGCACAAAAGTTATCATCTTATGACTACTGGCAGTAGGCAAAGAATTAACTTCTAGGCACTTCTTCTCGATCACCGTCGCCAGCGAACGAAGCACCTGATTATGCCTCCACGTATAGCGCCCTTGTGATAAACTAACCTCACATGATGATAAAACATGCTTCAGCGTCCCATTCCCTGCACATAATTTGCACCTTGCATCTTCTGCTTTGTGCTAGCAATGGTTCATTCTCTGAAAATGAGTCAAGTCTTATGGTGCCTGGTTGGGTTCAATGTCAACACAAAATACCCTGTAGTCAATTGTTTTCAATATACGAAATACTTAGTAAACCATCAAGAATAACAAGAGGGCGAAATTTGATGTCTTTTTTATTTATAAATAGTAAGTTTGAAAATAGCACGAAAAAAGGTCAGGTGAGTGGTGAACAGAATTCTCATTTGACAATGAAGTGTCCATAACTTTCCACAATACAGTACACGACAGGCTCATCTTAGTTTATCACAGAAAATATAACCAACTTTCTACATCATTGGGAGTAAAGGTGTCTAACTTTCACATGCAGCCATGGAATTTTCTGTCCTCATCTGCGAAGCTGACATGAAGCCTCAACTCTATACACAGTATAGTAATTTATCATAAATACCTTATTTAAAAAAATCAAACTGTATTTTAAAAGTTTTTTTGGATTTTTATATTTATTGCCCATAACACAGTCTGTGTTCTATGTTGATTTGCTATTACTAAACGTATAACTAGTGTACAGGGTGAGTCCAAAGTCTTCAACCACCCAAATGTTTCAAGATGCCTAATGCTGGGTTAATCTAACCAATAAAATTTTCCATTAGACCAAAGGGTGTATGTGAGGTATGTGAACACCCCTCCACTATCTTGAAGGTGGCCATCTTGAATTAAACTTTTAATAATCACAAACAGAAAGGGGTTCATGTGACCACTCTAACATGTTTAAAATTTGAAAAGACAATTGATGGAAGTCAGTCTTTTTATATCTTATTTTTTATGGAGCCTGACCCCTTCACAGTACACACAAGCTGAGAGCGATACAGGCATTAACTGAGACCATTTTGCAGAATTTTATTTAATGTGTGTCCATTTTAAGCAAAGCACAGTTGCAGACATAATTTTCACTTGGTTGGAAAACACTGAAAAAGTTTTGGACCATTTGAAGGCAAGCGACACTAAAACTTCCAATCGGACTTTCTTCAATGTCTTCAAACTGGCAAGTGATAATATCTCCTTCTTATGAGATTTCATCTTGAGAGCAGATTTTCAGGAACACATAACTCTTGTAAATAGGTGGACACCTGTGCTGTATGAATAAGCTCCATTTTTCAAGAACACATCTAGAGCGTTAATCCAGGTATTACTGTACTACTATGAAGGCCAAGGTACCATTCACCCGGGCACCATTAACATCCTGTCCATGCAGATAGCATACTGTAAATGTACACTTGAATGAGCTGTTAAGTTGGAATTCTTGCTAGGCAATTGTGGAGGACAGTGCTACCATTCTGCATTAACACCTTGCTGACAAAGCAGAATTTTTACATAGAAGAACCAGGTTGTTGATATCGCTGGTGGTACCTGGGGATGAGTCATCTTGACAACTGCACACACAAAAATATGAAGGCAGAGGAAAGGTACTCCTCCCGCCTGCGCTCCCAGTTATTTCACAACTGCAGCCATGCAGTACAAACCACTGTGGTCCTGCTTCGACCACAATGGGACAGACCAGTAAAACACCCAGCTGAAACCCAATAGTCCATGCCCACCTCAAGAGATTACATAAAATGTGGCAAGAGTGTGTAATGCAATTTAGGAAAACCAAGTCTGCCACTCCCTGGTCCAAACCAGACCATTCGCTTTTCAGGTGAAACACTGAGGCATGAATGCAAAAGGTGGTCGCCTGTGGCTGCCACCCCCCAGGGAAGCTGGGGTAGGGGAGCTTCTTCTGGCCCCCTGACCCTTGATGTCACTGGTGCCATTTTGTAAAATGCCTGTTTACTTCCTGGTGACTGTGTTAAGGGCTTGGGCCTGAGTCCAGCTGGGGTCTGTGTTCTGGAAAAAGCCGCAAATGGGTAGACAGGGCGTTAGCACCAGACAGCTGATGAAAGGCAAATAAATCTGAAAGGCTCATTGAAGGCCTGGCAAAACAAAAAAAAAATTAACTGAGCATGTATATGCTTACCAGATCTCATTTTACAATAGTGTCATATAGTGTCACTTTCTAAACTGGATATTTTCTGAAAACACACCAAGCAATAATACCTCTCCCAAGGGTTCAGACAAGAGTTTCATTGTGGGTATTTAACCCAGGTGACAATTTTTCAAAAGTCCAGTTCTTTAAGTAGTACTCCCCTGGCTAACCCTGTTTGCTCCTTTCTAGGGGCCTAGTGAATTATGGGACAAAGCCACACAGAAAACCATGTGGTATTAGAGCTAGATTTACAACTAAAATTAATATATTCACCTATGAGGAGACAATAGGTAGGTCACACAGCCATTGCACTGTAACACTTTCTACACTTCTGTAGAGGTTCTACTACTGAATGAGGCACAACTGCTGTCTGATCTCCTCAACATGAAGGAATATTTCAGTAGAGCAATTTTCAAAATGACTGAACAGTTGAGGAGAGCACATTTGAGGAGGTAATGTATATTTTACTTGGAAATATTTGTCTTGCAATTTGCAATGACCAACAAACTTCCAGAGGCAGCAGTGAAAGCAGCCCGGCCTTCAAAAATATGTTAGTGAATATATAAAAAAGATGCTCACAGATCTTCTGAAAGTATTCATGCAAATAACATCTTATTTTTTTGTGGACTCTCAGGCAACACAGAATAACATTGCAAGTAAACGATTAAAATATGGCAATGAAAGCATGTAGGTGGAGAAAGAAGTAGAACAGGTCAGCACTTTACGAAAGCACAAACATGCACAGAAATAACTTAAATGCTCATATTTTCTATGCTGTCATTAAAGCAGAGGAACTGTCTGTATGTGTATTGTTCCTGCCGGTATAATGAACGTTAAAAAAGAGGTATGTAGACACAAATATGATTTTGTTGAAAGGTTTTACCATGACAAAAGCACAGACATAAAGCAAAGCATTTTCCATTGGTGGAACTAGTTGTGTGACGTTTCTTAACAAACATTCATGGAAAAACTGCATAGCATTTTGAGCTAAATCTATATTCACGGCTTATTTTCGATAATTTAACAGTAATGTGTGTATAAATAATACTAATGCAAGATATATCTATAAAAAGGTCTTGAACAAAGACAATTTGCTGAAAAATTCACTTTAAGAGGTCAGAAAAAACAAGATATTCACTGTGGTATCAATATTTTAAGGTATCTAATTTTGAACTTTAGAAGAAACATACAGTGAATGGTAATTTCATTCATTAAACCATCATTTTCCTTACAACAGGGTGCTGTGGGGTCAGTCTGCATTATTTAAAGCAGCTGGGTGGATCTTTCTATTTATCCATTGTCCTGAAACACTTTATCCTGGTCAGGGTGGTCTCTTTTTCCAGAGTCACTGGACACTATGCCACAAAACTACACCATGGATGGGGTTCCAGTTCATCGCAGGATGGTCACACAAACAGACACATTCACACCCTATGGACAGTTTAATGTAACCATTTAACCTGAAACACACATCCTTGGACTGTGGGGGGGAAACACGCTGAGAGGGGGAGAACATCTTAACACTACACAGACGACTGGAGTCAAACCCACACCCTAACAGCTCAGACTCTGTG
This sequence comes from Arapaima gigas, assembly GCA_900497675.1. NCBI lineage: Eukaryota > Metazoa > Chordata > Actinopteri > Osteoglossiformes > Osteoglossidae > Arapaima > Arapaima gigas. The sequence goes on along the minus strand of UFQX01000500.1, from coordinate 63,433 downwards.
AGGTGGCAGCACCAAGCTGGGTAGATGCATGGGGTTTTGTGTTTCCAACCTGTATGGAGTCTGGGCAAAGGAAAAGATTAATTCAGTTAATTTTGAAAGGGCAGAAACAGGACTAAGCGCTACTGTTATCACTGAATTGTTCCTCATACGACTTTGTCATGGCTTTATTGAAAACTTCATACCACCTAAAAAGCTGCCTACAATCTGATCAAGTCCCATAGATGTCAGCATAAAACAACAAAGCATGGTTTGCAGTGGGATAAGGAGCAAAAACTTTGGAGGACTAGAAAATCATCTGATCTAATCAGTGCCAAGTCCTGCTGTGTCATACTGATGGGTGGATGTACTCACCACATGAGTGTATAGATCCACAGTTTGACTATGATGGTGTGTGAAATTTCATCATGATACACTGTGTATGAGTCAAGTTGTGTTTGAATTACTTAGTGTATGTGAGCATGATGAGTTACATATTTTTTTTACCATAAAGTATGTTCTTATAGTAGAGCAAAGCACAGTTCCTCAAAGCTGGGGGGGTGTGACAATGTGATAAGCCTAGTTCCAACAAATCAGTACCACAAATCATCTGTAGCTTAAACACAGAAAAGAACAGTCTTATTGGACCAAGGTATGAACTAAAAATAATAATGAGTTGGAATGAGCTGTTTGAAGTAGAGATCCACCCAGAATGCATCTTAGGCTTGCATGAGTTGGCATGAGTTCACATCCCTGCAGCCTACATTCAGCAGCTTCATGGGTTTTCACACCAAGCAATACAAGCTGCTCTGGGACTAATTTATTAGGAACAGATATCTAATGAAGGTACCACTTACTGTGTAGCTGTTACCTTCCTTCCTCCTTCTTATATAATTAGATAATTCATTGATAGTAGCTTACTATGAGATAAATGAATAAATGTACAATACTGTGCAAAAGTGTTAGGCACCTGTGGGGAAAAATGCTATAAAGCGAGGATGGATCCAAAAATAATTCCATGAATACTTATTAATCAATAAACCTTCTAAAAAGTGCAGTAGACAAAAAAACCTCAATCACATCAATATTTGGTGTGACCACCCTTTGCTTTTAAAACAGCATCAATTCTCTTATGCAAACTTGCATGCAGTTTAAGGTAGAGGTCAGTAGGTTCTTCCAAACATTTTGAGGAACCGGCCACAGTTCTTCTGCAGACTTTGACTGTCTCTGCATGTCCTCCCAGACTGACTTGATCATGTTGAGATCAGGGCTCTGTGGGGACCATAGCATCTGTTGCAGGATTCCTTCTTTTTGCTCAAGATAGTTGTGTATGAGTGAGATTGGGTGTTTGAGGTCATTCTCAGGCTGCAGAATGAATTTGGGACCAATGAGAAACCTCCCTGATGGTAGATAAGAATCTACCTGTACTTCTCAACAGACATTGAAGTTGCATGCCTAACACTTTTGCACAGTACTGTACATGCAATGCAATTTCATGGAGTATTTCAAGAAAAACTATGTAATTTTTACTATCGTATATGCCACAATCACTTTGTGCATAAATACAGCAAAATAATAAAAAGTATAAGGTGGTATCATTCGAAAATTCCACTAATTCAGTGTGAAGCACAAAAATATTGCACGCTCTTCTGTCAGCCATTTTCCCATCCAAAATATTTCATTTTTAATTCTGACTTCAAAAAATGTATTCCTTCCACTTTAAACCCAATGACAAATGTGCTTGCAGGTGTGGAGTGTGAGAAGCTATGAGAAGCTATGCTCTCTTAGCTCTCATACATGTAGTATATAATGAACCCACATGGACACACACCAGATAGTTCTGTCGTTCCCTTTCTGAACCAGACATGTACACAGGACTCCGCAGGCTTGTCTTCTCACAATCATTATTATTTGTGACGAGTGCAAATGGTAGCTTACATGACAACTGCTCAAGCCATTTTGGGTGCTTTGTGGATGCAATTAGAGTGACAGAATAGACGTTGGAGTGATATTGCAGCAGTCAGAGGCAAAGGCATCACGGCCAAAACACCCCATCAGGAGGAAGATACACAGGCGTGGCCCCCAGTGGGTTCTGCTTGACTGCCACCTGCATGAGGCAGGTGGAGAATGAGGCAGCATGGTGCCACCGAAGAACCTGTCCACCAGTACTGGGGAGCTGTCCACCTACGATAGGTCTGTCGCTTAATGCACAACATCCACAGTGATGACCACAACAATTACAGTATGTGCATTTATCTGGACACAGTTCTCAGACCAGACAATAAGAAGGAACAAAGGCCTGCATCCATATATTAAACAGGACTTCGCTCAGTTGCAACCTAATAACTTCTAAAGTAAACATGTCTGTTGATGAGGATCTCAGGGGACTTAACAGCAAGCAGCAGCAGACACCCCTTCCCAGGCAGGGAGGACTCACAATCACACACTGGAGCTCGCTGTCACAGGCTGCCAGGAGAATGACAGCAAAGAGGGATGGGAAAGAGGTGTGAATGGTTAGGATCATTTATAGTGTGACATTGGAACCTGAGCTTTTAACGCAAAACGCGAGACAACTAACTACCACACACTGTTAAAAGGACAAGTTACTTTCAGTGCTGACACTAACTGCCCTGCAGTAGTACCAGCTGGAGGTGTTTTGCTATAAGTGAATAAAGATGGTGTGGTGGTTCAGCAGGTGGCACCAGTACGTCACAGCTCAAAAGGATGTGGGTTCGATTCCAAGCTTGTTAAATTAGCGAGATACTCTTCTAGGATTTCAGCTAGAGTTGTAAAAGTTTTTTGTGCATGTGTTGCATTTTGGAATCTTTACCAATGGCCTTCTACCATCACTGGCATTCTTCCGCAGATCCCAGAGGAATCCTGCTTGGCCACACAGCATGGATTCTGCTCATTTGAAGTTGTGCATTTCGCTGCCTGTCATCAGATTAGTGATTAGCTACTTTGCACTAGTGTGAGTTGTGCTGCTGTTAAGTCTTTCTCTGACACTAAGGAGTGTGCAAGGCAAGCCCTTAGGGCTGGAGAGTGTCACCTCACTTTTCCTCAGTGAAGATAGTGTTGCCCAAAAGAGAGTGCTGGACCCACAGATTTCTCGGAGGGCAAAGTTGCAGGCACAGGAATATGGTGCACGTGCAGAGTTTAATGTTGGTACATGCTGTTGGTACATGTTGGTAATGTTGGTACATACATGCTGAAGTATTTACTGTATCTACCAGTCCAATACATACACAATAAACAACACTGATTACAAAGGCTGTATAGCTACTCATATCACCTTTTGCCTCTCTCTCCCCTCTTCCTTCAGAGCCCCCTTATAAATCTGTAGCGCCAACCCTTGTAGACCATACTAACATTAAATTACCATGGCCGTGGTAGAACATAACACACAGAACTTTTAAACATACATGTAAGGGTTTTACAGCAGACAGATACAGCATTAAAAACAGTGTAAGAAAAAAACTGCTTTATGTTGGACAGTGAATTAGAATGGTTCAAGAGCTAAATACCACCAATGATTCTTGCATTATGATCTTTCATTGAATTAATCCAAGAAAGTGCTCTGTGGTCCATGCATAAGATGAACTTTCAACCCAGCTGATAGTAATGATAAAATAACGGTACCAACCAACAAGTCCAAGGAAAGACCTGACTTGCTTCTTAGTTCTTGGCCTTGGGCTGTTTTTACAGCATCCACCTTAACTTGAGGGAGGCATAGGGCATTGGAAAGTTACTGGGGCTCCATGAAAACCAAATGGCATGACCATAAATTGGAATAGACTCATGGGTTTGTGGAAGGCAGTGTATTTTCTGGACACCTTTTCCAGAGGAACTTACCAATATCCCTTACAAAGGTCAAGGGTAAAAATGTAGCACACCTTCCCTAGATACCCTAATAAGTCATCTATTCTGAACATCAGATAGGAATCAAATTCAGAACCGCATTCAGTTTCCTGAAATCAATACATATCATCAGAGACCAGGTTTCGGAACAATTACCCTAGAACTTGACCATTCACTTTCTGATTGCTCAATAACACCTAAGTGTCACATCATGGACAAGTCAAGCGATTGCGGTCAAAGAGCAAAGGACGCAATCTGGGAAATAAAAGGCTCATGAAGATAATACACAAGTGTTTGGACATCAGACTGCATCCATGAACCACATATTTGTTTATCACTCCAATCCACCTTCGCGTCAGTACCTTAAGTCACTAAAGTTTTCCTTGCTCTCATGTGTCGTCATTGTCTTTGTGCTCAGTGTGATTCCCAATGCTGTTCTCTGGTGGAAACCGCTCAACACGTCAGGGGGCATTTGTAGAGTAAACTCTATGTGTGTGTGTGTTTGCCCTCCTGGTTGCTTTCTCTCCACAACTGCACAACTGGGTTGTAAAATCACGCTACATCCATGACACCAAGCACCTCATGATATGTATCTCATACTATATGTTTTTGACTTTTTAGACTTCTTGACTACAGTTTTTGGAATTTTTGTCTTGGATATACTGCTTAATTTTGTGGATTTTGAACTTTTGCCTGGATTATCAACCTTTGTTATTTTGGATTGCCTTAATTGCCATTCATCCTTGTTATTTCATTAAACTCTAGACTTTCACCCGACATGGCATGTTACAAGAAGACCTTGCCATAAAGATGGGTGAAGCAGCCTTCTGAACACTATAGAGGCACAGGGGAAGGAAATTCAGGGAACCTAACAGCAACTAGTGGCAATAAACACTGTGCTGGAGAAAGTAGTGTAAACACCCAGTTGGCCATTGTACCACCTACAACAGCCCCTGTGGCTATTCTCTCAATTAATCCTTCCCAGTCAGCCATTGCAGCTCTGGTGGTACAAGTCGCACTACCTGAGTAGTATGATGGCTCACCTGGAAAATGCCTGGGGTTTTTGTTACAATGTTCCACCTACTTTTCACATCACACTGGTTTACTCCCTTCTAATTCTGCAAAAACATGTTTTTTGGTCTTTTTACTAATTGGCAAGGCTCTCAAGTGGGCCACTGCGATCTGGTCGAACCATCCTGCATTAGTGGAAGCATTAGTGGAAAATTATGATCCGTTCCTGAACCATTTTAAAATGGTTTTTGACCACTCTTTAGAAGAGGGAGCCAATGGGGAGAGGCTATTTCAGCTTTAACAGGGCTTGAGCACAGTCACCAACTGTGCACACTAATTTAGGACCTTCGCTGTAAAGAGTGGGTAGAATGAACCCGCCTTAGTGACAGTATTTCTTTGAGGCCTGAATGAACAAATGCAATTGGAACTGGCCTGCCGTGATGACAATCTAGTAGTGGACCCCCTCATTAAAATGGTGATCTGCATCAACCAACTGCTCAGCAAAACGTGTGAGCAGTGTTTGGCGGCTTCCCGTGGAGAAATTGTCCTCTGAAGTTGAACTTATGCAGCTGGGACATACTCATCTCATGGCAGAGGGAAGACAACACCGACTTTGAGAGGGTTTGTTTCTCTACTGTGGGGCTCGAGAACATCAGTTAGCTATGTGCTCAAAACGCTTCTCAGTCTCCCAGCACACAAGTTCCACTTCGGTTGGTGACTGGGTAAGTGTGCTTCCCTCCTATTCTATTGTCAATCTGTTTAATGTTCCTGCTAATGTCGGCTGTTCAGACGGGTCCTTGTCGAGCTCAGCACTTCACGACTCAGAAGCAGCTGGGAACTTCATAGATGGTAAACTGGCTAAACAGCTTAAGGTCCCCCTCCAAGAACTCACCCAAGCTGATTCATGCATTGGACAACCAGCCTCTGTGAGAGGGCCTAGTAACGCATCTGACTACTAGTTTAGGTCTTACTGTGGGGGCATGTCACCATGGAAAAAAATTCAGTTTTTTGCTATCACTCCCCCCCCCCAATCCTCTAATACTAGGGCTTCCTTGGTTGGTTTGACATAATCCCAAGATAGCCTGTTTGGAAAGGGAGATAATGGCCCGGTCACCTTGTGGTTTGAACAACCGTGTCTCTCTCCCAATCTCTTTCATTTCAGTAGAAAGTCCGCCTGTGGACACAATGTCTAGTATACCACTCTGTTACAAGGACTTGAAGGACGGTTTTCAGTAACAAACTACCTTTCTACCTCCCCATCATCCTTGGGACTGCACCATAGATTTGTTAAATGACACCACACCTCCCAGTCTATCATCTCACACTGACAGAAACTAAGGCCATAGTAGAGTGCATTTGGGAGACACTTTCTCAGGGTTTCATTTGTTTTTCTACATCCCCAGCCGCTATGGGATTTTTTTGTTGGGAAGAAGGACAGAGTCTGCGACCTTGCATTGATTATCATGGAAGTGGAATTACATGAATCATGAATGTCAGTTCATGAATTACAGTTAAGTATCAATGCCCCATCCGATTAGTGTCTGTGGTGCTTGAACAGCTTCTCGGTGCCAGATTTTCTATCAAACTAGATTTGCAAAGTGCCTACAATCTCATTCGCATCAAAGAGGGAGATGAATGGAATATGGCATTGCCTACAGCTAATGAGCATTGAGTGGTTATTCATGCCTTATGGATTTGTAATTGGCTGTCTGTTCCAGGCTTTCGTGAATGAGGTTCTTTGTGATATGCTAGGAAAATTTATCATGTATATCAATGATGTTCTTGTGTATTCCTCATCATATGAGGAACATATTCAACATGTCCGCAAAGTGTTAGAACGCCTACTATGAAACCAACTCTATGTTCAAGGACAGAAGTGCTCCTTTCATCAAACCTCAAATACATTCTTAGGTTACGTCATCAGCTCTGAGGGGGTTTGCATGGACAATAGCAAGGTCGACTCAGTACAGTCCTGGCCAGAACCTCAAACTGTAAGGGAGTTGCAAGGTTTTATTGGTTTATGATAACTTTTACAGGCGGTTTATTTGGGGTTTTAGTACAGTTGCTGCTCCACTGACATTTCTGCTCAATGGTAAAGCCAAGAAACCCTTCTGGACAGATGCAGGTCAAGAGGTGTTCACTTAAAAAAATGGTTAACTAATGCCCCTCTCTTAAAACACCCAGATCCAGACCTACCTTATTTAGTTGAAGTCAATGCCTCAGACATAGGGGAGAGAGCAGTTCTTTTGCAGCAACGGCGTAATCCAGCCAAACTCTTTCCTTGTGCTTATTTCTCCAAAAAGCTTACGCCAAAGAGTACAACTATAATGTAGGAAATAGGGAACTCCTCACGATCAAGCTGCCGCTTGAGGAGTGGTTACACTGGCTTGAGAGTGCTCGGGAACCATTCATTATACTAACTGACCATCCCAATCTTCAATATCTTAGATTGGCTAAATGTTTAAACCCTCAACAAGCCAGATGGGTCCTTTCTTGTCACGATTTGATCTCAGCATGACTTATCGGCCAGGATCAGCAATAGCAAAGCTGACGCGATGCATAATCCCATTTATATGAAGGCCAAAAGTAGTTCTTGTTCCCAAGACACTATACTGCCTTTATCATGTGTGATCAGAGCTATACAATGGGAGCTAGATGAGGAAATTGACCAGGAGACACAAGGTAAACCAGTTTCTGAAAATGTTCCCCCCAGAAAAAAAGTATGTCCCACCAGCATGTCATGATAAACCTGTTTGCTGGGCACATACTTCTCTAGTTACAGGTCATTCATGTACCGTATGCACCACTTGTCTACTCTCAGAATGGTATTGGTGGCCCACGCTAGACAGTGATGTTCCTTCCTATTTGAGATCATGTTCATTGTGCACTCAGATGAAGGCCCCACATACACTCTCAGGCAGTAAGCTTATGTCACTGCCCATCTCACGCAGACCATGGTCTCATCTATCAATTGATTTTCTCACTGATTTACCTTCATCACGAGGAGAAATGGTTATTTTATTAATTGTTGACTGATTTCCAAGGAGTGCCAATTTATTCTGCTCCCCTTGCTACCCATTGCATTTCAAACTGCTGAGGTTCTTTTCTCACAGGTGTTCAAAGTTTTTGGCATCCCCGAGGACATAGTTTCAGACTGAGGTCCGAAATTCATTTCACAGGTATGGAAAGCATTTGTGAACCAACTGGGGGTTATGGTAACTCTCACTTCTGGTTATCATCCTCAGGGTAATGGGCAGGCTGAGCATATTAACCAGGAATTAGGGAGATTTATTTCATGACTTATTGTCATGATCAGCAGGAAGGATGGGCTCATTTTCTACCCTGGGCAGAGCACACTCAGAATTCGTTGAAAAATTCTTCTACTGAACTCACTCTGTTTCAGTGTATGCTGAGCTATCAACCTCCAATATTCCCGTGGAACTCTGACACTAATGTTGCTCCCTCAGTTGATGCCTGGTTTACCCAAAGTAAACAGATCTGGGAGAATACTCATGTCTAGTTACAGGATGCGATTAATCACTAAAAGGAACAGGCAGATAGGAGATGTTGCTCACCACCAAATTATCGCCTTGGGGAAAGAGACTGGTTGTCAACCCGTGACCTCAACCTCTGTCTGCCCTGCCAGAAATTGACTCCAAAATCTGTGGGGCCCTTTGAGGTAATAGAGAAAATCAATGATGTTACATACCAGTAGAAACTACCTATGCATTATAGCATCTCTTCCAGTTTTCACGTGTCTCTTAGGCTGGTGATCCCTGGCGTACTGGATGACGTATCCCTGGACGAGGTCCCGCCTCCTCCCCATATTGTTGGTGCGGGGGGGCTGTCTCCAATATCTGGTGGACTGGGAGAGGTATGGCCTTAAGGAATGGTGCTGGGTTCCAGTAGCAGACATCCTCAACTTGTCCCTCATGGAGCACTGTCACCATCGCTGTCCTGACCGTTCCATGCCACATCCTCAGGGTCGCCTTGCGGCTGGGGTCCTCGTGTGTCGCCCCGTGGGAAGGGGGTTCTATCATGAGGAGCTCTGGCACCACCTATCTGGCTCTGACTACCCAACCTACTGATCAGTAGTCCCTCCAGTCACACCTATTGCCAATGAGTAAAAGTACTTAAATAGGTGTTTGTTCTAGAGTTCCTTGTGAGATTTTGTTATTTCCTTCTGGTTTACAATGCTCAGTGGCTTTATCTGTCAACTGTGGTGTTTTTGACTTTTTGACTCTGGTTTCTGTGTTGTGGACATACCTGATTTAGTGATCTTCTGGTTTTTGAACTTTTGCTGGGATTATCAACCTCAACTTTACTTTGGATTGCTCTGATTGTCATTCATCCTTGTTATTACATTAAACTCTTCAGTTTCATCAGACTTGGTCTCTGGTATGTTACATTAAGATGTACAAACATTGTCTAAACTAGAGCTATTCTGAGGTCAATGTCACAACCTGGCATTCATTATAATACAGTAAAGTCCTGATTATTCTGCTCTCCTGTTTATCTGACATCCCCACAAGATGTATTTTTAAAGCTTTTGAGATGCCACAAGGAACAGAACTTTAATAGATTTTTGTAAATATCTTTTACATTGACCATATTGTAAAAGTACTGTAGTTACATAACAATTAATGTATTAATAAACAAGATTTTGAACATATATTAGACTTCCATTCAACTTGCATTTCTTTCATCCTACAGTTGCCTATTCAGTATTACCTGATGTCATAGTTTATCCAACTACCTATTTATTTCAGATAATCAAGCTTGCTGAAGCTTACTGAGGCTTACTGCATAAGCCTCTAATATCATATACTATGTTCTTGTCTATCTTTTTATATCAAAGTTGAAAACCACCTGCAACAACTGTGTTAGTTTTAACTACATCAGCATTCAACTGTTGTCCCATTAAGCTGCTAAGGTTTTCAGTTTGTTAAAGTGGTTTCTATTACCAGCGCGTATACTTTTATATGGTAATTATTGCATTTGTACATGCAGCTGAACATCACATTCCACATTCAAAAAAATCGCAATACAGTGACTTTCAGGAATGTCTGCAGGAAAGGAATCCTCATGCAATGAATAATGAGTAAAACCAAGGCTGGCAATCAAACGGGGGCAAGTTTATTGTTATTAATTACATAGATGTTGGTTGTACAGAGACAAGTAAAATACACACAAAAAAATTTAAACACTTAAAAAACTTTTTCTAAAAATGAAACACCTTGCTCAGACAACTTTTAATGTCTATTTTATGGTTGACAAGGTTAATAGCGCTGTGATGGATGGAGACAGAGGGTGGTTGGGTTAGGTTGACTGAACTGAAATAAGGACAATTACTACTGAGCAGCTTCAACAGCTGGACTGTCGACACTAACTTGGCTTTGCTGCAACGCTGACTCCTCGTGCTTTGGTGAACTGTGGAGCCAATGGGGAAGAAGCAAGCGGAAGGCCAGGATGGCTCCCAACGCTGTATAGCCGTGGTCGCTTGACTTGATCGTGACTGGACCGGAGTGTGTAACTGTTCCGGCGGTGAATGGTGGGCGCAGGCTTCTTCTGGACTTTACCCTGATTGCAGATGGGAGAGACCATGAGCGTCAAAAAGGGAGATGTCAAATGGCCTTTTGTGTTTGCTGGCTAGTCAATGAAATTGATTAATGACCCATCTGTGTAAACCTCCCTTAAAGTATTAAACCAGAAACTAAAGGTCTGACAATGCTTTGAAGACTACTGGCAGGTCCATAGTAAACTGGACTGCTTCCATTTATTACCAGTAAATGCTGAAAAACAAGCGTGAGAGATGTATGGGTGAAATAATGTGTTATACACTACATCAGCATGCTGAAAGAACACATTTGATCAGCACAGCACCATGTGGGGAACCAGACAGTGCAAGGAAATCTTACAAGCTCACACCCTCCCACCATCTAGTTACTGTCAGGCGCCAAAGTATTTTACAGCAGACCAAATTAAACAGCTGGGAGATTATGCTGTGGAGTAAATGTCCAGAAATAATATACAACAAACAGGACAAAAAGCCAAGAAAAAGACAGAATAAAACCACTTGCTGGATGATACCACTGTGCACCCCACTCTGTGCCTCTCCGACACACCAGACTCCAACAAAAAACAAAAATACAATGATGCCTCAATTTATGGGGGTGTTACAAGTTTGGAAGATACAGAAGCTTTCCTCCACATTGCACATGAGATGAGTCAGTCAAAAGTTGGGATTCAACAGAAGTTTGAATCCCATTGAAAGCCATAATGTGCTTTGACTGTCCATAATTTTAAATTAGTTCTAATTTTAAAGTTTTAATTCATGAGTTTTTTTTTTACTAAACATACTGTACAGTATACACAAATACAGAGCTTTAAAATGTGTTTGTCCCCCTTTCCACTTTTCATTTTTTGCCACATTTTTAGTATCAAATTTGATCTGATGTTTTGTCAGCCCTAGTACTATATGAATGGAGTCTGAGAGAAAAAAGTGACACCATCATTGTTTTTAGGTAATTACACTGATGAAACGATAGGTGTGAAATAGTAATTTCCCTTTCACAATAAATAAAGGGTTGTACCACCTGCTTTAGTATCTCACAGATGCCGCCTTTGGCTGTACTGAGTGCAACTAAACTTTTCCTGCAGCTATTGAGCAAGGTTCATGGTTCATTTTATTGTCCTTCTGCACAGTATGAGGACAATATACAAATGTATGAGATGATAAAATGTGGTTTCTCCTGGACCACCGAGCACAACACACTAAAATGACAGCATAACAGCATATGAACATAAAGACAGTTTGAGGTACACTAAAAACAAGTGAATAAATAGATAAATAGATGATGGATTGATAAACATATAAGAAGATCAGGATAAACAAAGTCATTTGTAGGTGGTCAGTGGTGGTAGTAATCAGTCCCTATGTTGTGCAGTTTTCAGCAGTCAGACAACTTGTGGGAAAAATCTGTTCCTGAGCTTGGTGGTGTTGGTCTGCAAGCAGTGTGTTCCAGAAAGTGTAGAAAACAGGTGGATGAGAAGGGTCCTTGATGATGATACAAGCTGTCCTGACTCACCATTTGTTGTAAGTTGTCTGGATGATGGACAGTGAAGTCCTGGTGATGGACTGGGCAGTCTTCACTACTCCCTGCAGAGCTCCCTGGTCAGAGGCAGTGCAGTTCCCACACCAGATTGAGATGCAGGAGATCAGGAATGCCTTCAATGGCACTTCTGTAGAAGCTGGTGAGGATGGGAGATGGAAGTCCAGCTCTTCAGCTTCTATAGGAAGTGGAGATGCTGTTATGCCTTTTTCATCAGGTGGCCTATGTTGTGGGTCCAGGAGAGGTCCTTGATGCACTCCCAGTAACTTGAAGCCATGCATCAGCTCCACTGCTGAACTGCCAATGCATAGAGGAATGTGAACAACTCATGCCCTTCTGAAGTCAACCAACATCTCCTTGGTCTTCTTCACAATGATAGATAAATTGTAGTCCTTGCACCACACTACAAGCTGCTCCACTTCCTCTCTGAGCTGATTCCCTTAGGTTGCTGATGAGGCCCACAACTGTGGTGTCATCAGCATACTTGATGATGTGGTTGCTGCACCTAAGTCATGGGTTAGGAGGGTGTACAGCAGTGGGATCTTTGCGGTGCAGTGGTGTTCAGGACGATCAGGATCTCACATCGCTGGGCAGAAATTTTAACGTACTTCTCCATGCAGACCTACTTTGGCTTCATGACATTTGCAGGTTTTCAAGCATCTGCAACAGCAACAGCTGTTTTCAGGTCTTACCACAGTATCTCATTCAGATTCAGGTCAGGACTTTGACTAGGCCAATCCATAACTTTAATTTAGCTTTTTTTTCAGCCATTTTGATGCTGCTATGCATGCATGTTTGGGATCATTGCCTTGCTGCATGACCCAGCTACATTTCAGTTTCAAAAAAAAAAAAAAAAAAAAAATCAGGTCAGAATGTAATCAAACAGCTGACTCTAAGCACATCCTTAATTTAATTTAGAAATAAAAACAACACTGACATTTTTTCCTCTGTCAAGCTACATCCAAATACTACTGGAGCTGACAAGATCCCTTCAAGTGTAAAGCCAAAAAGCTGCAAAAATGGAGAAAACCCCGTGGATTGAGAGAAACCTGTACTACTTAGCTTTTGTTGACAGTGATTTGGGGTAAAATTATTTTCTTGTACACACAACAATGTGCAAGGAAAATCTTTTTTTCTTCAATTCCTAAAAAATTAAAAGCCATATACAGCAATACATTTAGTTTAGACCTGCTTCATGTGTGCAACACAAAGAAGCTGAGGGCAATATATATAGTACTGTGCAAAAGTGTTAGGCATGCAACTTCAATGCCTGTTGAGAAGTAGATTCTTATCTAGCATCAGGGAGGTTTCTCATTGGTCCCAAATTCATTCTGCAGCCTGAGAATGACCTCAAACACCCAATCACACTTATAAACAACAATCTTGAGCAAAAAGAAGGACTCCTGCAACAGATGCTATGGTCCCCACAGAGCCCTGATCTCAACATGATCAAGTCAGTCTGGGAGGACATGCAGAGACAGTCAAAGTCTGCAGAAGAACTGTGGCCGGTTCCTCAAAACGTTTGGAAGAACCTACCAACCTCTACCTTAAACTGCATGCAAGTTGGCATAAGAGAATTGATGCTGTTTTAAAGGCAAAGGGGGGTCCCACCAAATGTTGATGTGATTGAGGTTTTTTTTGTCTACTGCACTTTTTTAGAAGGTTTAATGATTTATAAGTATTCATGGCATTATTTTTGAATCCATCCTCGCTTTATAGCATTTTTCCCCACAGGTGCCTAACACTTTTGCGTAGTACTGTACACAACAGTCGAAAACAAACACAATGAGAAGAAAAGGGATCAGTGGTAATGTAATATACTGAAACTGTGCTGGTTGTTTTGGCCTCAGCCGTTATGGGAGTGGGTCATGGAACAATGCAGATTAGGTTGTTTATGAAACTGCTCAGTGCAGATACTACAGTAAGACTGCTAAAAGACTCCAGCAATATAGCATGACCCTGCATAATGTTTTCCTGGGTTTATCAGGATGGGGCAATTCAGGTTCACTGGCCGCTTTATTAGGTACACTAGTCCAGCACATACTAGGGACAGTGGTGTAGAAGAGTGTGGAAATTTCTTGGCTTACACTTTTTTTTCTTTAAAGAAATGACTGAACAGGGCCCAAAAAACAAAATGCTGCTGACGACCACATGCATCACTTTATGGCTAGTCTAGAATTTCTCAAATTGATACTTGCAGCAGGATAATGTGCAGTGACACCAAACACATGTCATCTCATGATGGATGTGGAATAACAAGCTGCAGAAACTCAGTGAAGCTGAACGATGAATCAAGACACTTACAGAATGTGTCCAGCACTTTTTCTACGGAATTCGAATAGTTTTGGAGGGTAAAGAGGGTACTGGAGGGCTGGTCAGTTCATGCATTGAAGGATAATAATCAAAAGGGCTGGTCAGTTCATGCATTGAAGGATAATAATCAGAATGGATATAACACTAGGAAATGAATAAAAAGATTTGAACACAGTTGTTTTACATAATTTAGGATTTTTATATTACTTATTTATTTATTTCCTAGTACATGCACACACACCAGGTTCTTCATTATGTATATAGCAACGTATAACATGGTTGTGGGATGCTGTTTAAGTGACATACCAGCAGCCGGTCCCTGTGAGTGTTTACAGCCTCCACCTTTAAGTCAAACTTCTCCACTTTACAGCCTGTTGAAAGCAGTTAAACACAAAACTATAAGAAAAGTGCAAAAAAAATGAATGTCATATAATTCCTGCTGTAATACTCTTAAGCAAAGTACTTACTCAGCTGGTACAGTAAAAATTACCCAGCTGTACAAATGGGTAAATCATTGTACGAAACAACACTGAAAGCTGCTTAGTAAAAATTGTGAACTACATGAATAAATGTAAATATACACGTGAAACGTAAAGGGAATTTTTCAGTGGTCAGGGCTGTCCTACCGTAAGCCACTGGTGTGAGCTTTAGGACTTGGTGGAGAGGACACTTTAAGTAAGGCAGGTCCTCTGTGGAGACAATGAAGAGATGTTGTCAGCACTAAATGTTTGTTTATATATTAAAGCAGCTGCTTTTCCATTCCCTCATGTGTATCAGACCCACACCATGCAAAAATATACTACACGACTAAAAGTATGTGGATACACAAACACCACACCCATAGGTGCTTATTCAACATCTAACTTCAGAACCATCGAAATTAATGTGGAGTTGGCCCTTACTTTGCTGCTATAACAACCTCCAATCTTCTGGGAAAGCTTTCTGCTAGATTTTGAAACATGGCTGCAGGGATTTGCTTCTATTCAGACACAAGAGCATCAGTGAAGTCAGGCACTGATGTTCAGCAAAAGGACCTGTTGCAGTCAGCATTTCAGTTTATCCCAAAGGAATCTGATGGAATTCTGTACAGGCCAGTCAAGTTCTTTCACACGCGACTCAGTAAATCATCTCCTCGTGGACCTCGCTTTGTGCACAGGGACACTGTCATGCTGAAACAGAAAATGCCTCTAGAATGTCACCGTATGCTATATTAAGATTTTCCTTTCCTGGAATTAAGGGGCCCAAATCATGAGAAAAGCCCCAGACCATTAATCCTCCACCACAAACTTTTTTTTACAGTTTACTTTTCACTATACATGCAGGCAAGTAGTGGTCTCCTGGTATCTACCAATCCCAGACTGGTCCATCATTGTGGACCAATGATGGACCAGTCAACCTGTGCCAGATGTGAAGTGTCCTTCATCACTTCAGGGAACTTGCTTCAACTGGAACAGTGTCCAATGATGGTGTGCTTTACAGCATTCCGGCTAACACTTATCATTGTGCAATGTAACCTTGGGCTTGTGCAATGGTGCCTGGCCGTAATAAACCCAGTTTATGAAGTTCACAATAAACAGTTTTTGTGCTGACATCGTTTCCAAAGGCTGTTTGGAACTCAGTAGGGACTGTGGCAACTGAGGACAGACAATTTTTTACAGGCAACACACTTCAGTACTCGGCAGCCCTTTCTGTAAGCACATGTGGCCTACTGCTTCACACCTGAGCTGTTGTTTCTCCGAGGCATTTCCATTTCACAATAACAGAACTAATGCTTGACCGGAGCAGGTCTAGCAAGGCAGAAATTTGATAAACTGATCTGCTAGAAAGGTGGCATCTTATGACACTACCATGTTGAAAGTCTCTGAGCTCTTTTGTACAACCCATTCTATTGCAAATGTTTGTCTAAGGAGATTGCAAGACTGTATGCTTCATTTTAACCACCTGTTAGTAATGGGTGTGGCTGAAATATCTAAGCCTATTACTTAGAAGGGATTTTCTCAAACTTTTAGACATGTAGTGTACCACACACATCACAGAAGCCCAAAATTACCAAGCACCACTGCAAAGTTCTGGCTGCAATACATGAGCTAACAGGAGCTGAGGTAATGTTCTGAGGTGTTAGAGACGTGGAAAGTGTGTTCTTTAGGAATCACTTCTAGCAGTGCTTAATGCATCTGGAAAATGCAAGACAAAGTGGGCCAGTTCCTTGCCCCACTGGTGTGTAACAGGAGGACCGTTGTCTAACATCTGACATCTATCTAGCATTTAAATCTAACATCTGTAGTTGCTGGTTTATGGGAAGTGCCTCCCTAATCATTACTTTAAAGTGAAAATGATGTTTTAAATAGTCTTCATATGTTTTCTATCAATTCCTAGTACTTTGTAAACACTGATCAACACCAGTAGTAAGAGATAATTCAGCGAGTGCGTCACACCAGTTGATGTGGGAGACATCTCAGGGTGGCTGATATACACTGGGTACACAGACTGCAG
This sequence comes from Arapaima gigas, assembly GCA_900497675.1. Taxonomy (NCBI): domain Eukaryota; kingdom Metazoa; phylum Chordata; class Actinopteri; order Osteoglossiformes; family Osteoglossidae; genus Arapaima; species Arapaima gigas. The sequence continues at coordinate 46,670 of UFQX01000500.1, read as the reverse complement.
CTGTGAACGATAGCAGTTGTAACAGTAATAATAAAATAATGACAGAGCACTGTGTCAGTTGCCTGTACTGGATCAAAAACCTTACTGTAAACAGTCTGTACTGTTCAGCTGCAAAAAGCACAGGGACATAAGACAAAGTGATGACATACTGGGGGCAGCAGGTGGTGTAATGACAAGAGTGGTGAACTTGGAATCTTAAGGTTGTTAGTGTGAAATCTGCTAGTGTTCTAGTGGAGTACACTGAACTGATAGAGTAAAAATTACACACGATATATACCCATATATAAGTTAGTTTAAGAAGCTTGGTACAGGTTTTCCTTATTTGCAAGCAAAATGTGCTCCTGGAAAGAGGTTCATAAGGTAAAATCTCATAAGCTGGAGCTATAATTACTCTTAAGGTGTGAAATTTGAAAATGCCACCCACACTTTGGCTCATGTTATACATAAACGTGAAAAATTAACCTCATATCTAGCTGTAACTTGGTAAAGGTTATTAAATAATTTCACTCATATACAGAAAAACTCCTAAGTCAAAGGTTTGTATCTCAAAGGACACCTCTACAGTATACCTAGCATTGTAAGTTGTATCTGCAAAATAAATGTTAATAGAACTGAAGCTAGGACATCACAGGAGCAGACGAAATAGAGTAGATATTTATAAATCCATACACGAATGCATGTACTCTCATTCCTTCTTATCCAGTCTCCTAGGATCCAGTTTTTCACTTATCTGATTCACAATTATTAATATCCCTTAATGCTCATCGATTTAAATATTCATTTATCTCATCAGTTACATTCAGCCCAGAGTCTCACACAATAGCTTGTGTCCTAAGATGCACTGCATTGTGGGAACCGTGTACCCACGTTTTCAGTTATGTTTTGCCACATTGTGGTCTCACTTGCATATTAACCTGTTTGCATTTGCATCCTGTGTTGTACCACTGTACTTTGATTTCCTGACTATTTATTTATTTAAATGTGGTAGACAACCTTTGTCCTCCTCAAGCCAGTTCATACACACTATCACAGCAAGTTTACGGCATTTTAAAAAAAGTTTATGTAACACACATATCCAGTGTTCAGACCTTTTCACTTTTTTTTTTTACATTTTGTTATGTTGCAGTGTTATGCTAAAATTGCATAAATTCATCTTTTCACACTGAATACTAATGTCAGTTTTAATATTTGTTTTTTTATTTTTAATAAATCTGCAAAACATTCTAAACTCCTGTTTTAACTTTGATATTATGGGGTATTGAGTGTTGATTAATGTGTGAAAAAAGTAATTTAAATAATTTTAGCATAACACTGCAACATAACAAAATGTTAAAAAAGAGAAGGGGTCTGAATACTTTCTGAATGCATTCTGTGTGTGTAATTATTACAATAAAATGATAATTTATAACACCATATATATGTTATAAATTATCATTCTGTTTCACAACCTTTTCCTCATGATAGCAAACAATTTCTGGTGACTTTTAGGGGAATTTGGGATGAGCTTAAAACAAATGTGAACATTTTCAGGAAGGAAATAGAATCAGATAACAGGGAACATTATATGTGCTCAAACCTGCATTCTTGTCCAGGAAATAGGCGAGCAGGCAGCGCATGACAGCCTGGTGGCAGATGACCAGTACGTTGCCCTGCCGCTCCAGCTCCATTATGACTGGCTCCAGCCGCTGCACCAAATCCTGGTAGGACTGTTGCAGAAAAAGAGAAACACTGAATTTTGTGTACCTATTTTGTTCTCAGAAAAGGGACAGGACTAAGAGTGAGTACCTCTCCTCCAGGGTAGCGATAGTGGTACTTGTCCTGGTTCCTCAGGGCAAATTCTTCAGGGTAAGAGTCCTGGATCATCTCGTAAGTCATTTCTTCACACACCCCCTGTGAGACGAATATGTAACCCACCGTCAAATTGCCCTTGATTTATTTAAACGTATAATTTTATAGACTTTGAGCTTTACTATTTATGACGTTTGGTTTTTTCTGGGTGAGGTATCACTTGGGTTTTGCATTGGGTCTTTTGAGGCAAATGGCTGTGCGATCCAGGTGCAGCGTCACAAAATTTGCTGATGCGATTCAATTTCCTAGCGTTTTGGAAACGTTCAACATTTTGCAGTGTAATTTCTTATCTTTAACGGCTAAGACGATTTTGTTAGCAAAATTAAACTTAACTGAAGCTTGTAAACTGTTCACACTCCATACATAATCCTAATTTTAAAGTTCTGGTTGCATGGGAAATAATATATATTTTATTACGTTAAATCGGCAACGTTTTCTCTGATACTGTTCATCTTTAATTCGATGGCATTCAAGCTCCTGGTGCTTTGGAAACGTTTTGAATTTAGCAGCAGGCTGGATTTGGCGGGCTCGGCATCAGTGTGAGCTGACTGTTTCGGTGCGAGGAAGACACCATGGTTCCTCTCAGAGCGCCTGTGGAAACAGACAGAGATTCCCTCGGTGGTTGTGCCATTTGGGATCCACAAACATAGGAATTCTCCATCTTTCATTGGTTTGGGCCCAATGATACCATTTTTTTGTGCACAAGCCGCAACTCATTATTTTGTATTATATTATTTTATTTACTGTACTGGACATTTGTAATATTAAGGCGTTGTGAGAGTTTATTTATTCTGTTATTTATTTATTCATTTATTTATTTATTGGGAATGTTGACGTTCTTAATAACAACTAACAGAGACTGTAAAGAGAGACTAACTGTAAACTGGTCTCTGTTTTGGGGTTCGTGGACAGATAACCATTCTGTCACCCAACCCACAGCTCATGCCCATACAAACTGAGTCCGCTGAGCAAAAGTTCACCGATGGCATCGGTAGCAGGGTTACACACACACACACACACACACACACACACACACACACACACACACACACACACACAGGAATCAGTAAACTATGGTACAACTGGGATTCAGCACAAAATCAGCAGAACCCAGGAAAACACTCCTGTTGGCGTTTGTCATGAATTAGACCTGTCCTGAAAAACCTCCAACGTTCTGGACACAAGCCCTGCTGGACTCGCTGAAATACAACATTTAAAGATTTAAAATAAAATAACCTTAAAAGCTTTAACTACTGTTCTAGAGATTGTTGAGCTGTGTCACATGACTGAGGCTGCATGTACACTGAAGTTGAAAATAAAGAGAATAAAATGTAACTGTTTGGTCTCTGGCCAGTTGTATTAACCTTAATACTTCTGGTAGTTCTACTTATTGTTATTGCTGGCAACAGAGCTTCCTGATGTTGTCTTAGTATTCAAACATTAGCGTCAGGTTCCATAAAAATGACTAGGGTACAAGGTGAGTGGGGAGAAATCAAGGGTTGGAACTGACCGCATCAATCTCATTGAGGATTTTCCACTGCTCATAGGGTACACTCAGTTCCTCGGCTGTCTGGATGGTTCTTCTCAGCTGGCTGGTCCACACCTTCAGGTTGGGCAGCTGCTGCTCCTCAACGAAACCCTGCAGAGCTCGTGCAAACTGGGGTAGATACCATACAAGAGGATATGGGCTGTTTAGCTTCTAAACTCTGTAGAGGGCATCTTGGAAGCAATATGAAGGGACACTTTCTCCATGCCAGCAACCTGCTGTAATGAACTACTTGCTGAATGAAACTAAAATACATCAGTAGCTTACTGCAGGAGTTCTACACATGTGGTTGATGCTGATCCTGTGACTTATGCCATATTGGTACGGTCTTCTAAACTTAATCTGAAGTTCCTGTGCATCGCTTTAGTGTAGCAGATGAGGAGGTTGCTGTTTAATGCACCCCTCCAAATCTTTTTGTAGTACTCTTGATTAAGGTACTTGCCCTAAATTGGTACATTAAAAACATTCTGCTGTATTTATCGGTCAAATACTGTGAGAAGTACATCTATACCATACATAAATTAATAATCATAATATTAACAGAAGCACAGTCTGATGAATTAAGTATACTTTTAAACATGTCTCTAATGTATTAAATTACTGCCTGGAGAACAAAAAAGTAAACATTAAGGCTAAAATTAATTCATATTCACAGATGATATTTACAGTGACTTGACATGTTAAAAATATGTTTCAAATATGTTAAAACCCCTCCATAAAACAGTAAACGGGTTCCACAAAATGTAGGGTTGTGTTATTGCGAGAATAATTAAAAATAATGTTCACTTGATCTTCCAGTTGCTGTGTGAAAATAAAAAGAGACGTTTTTATGTATTTACGTTCATTAATTACACCTGCCGGAAAAACATGACATGACAAATATAACATGCACAAACTGAATAATAATACAGCAACGAATTGTTTCAATGGTGCTGCTGACAGCATTATGAAAGACCCCAAGACACTGGAACACAAGCTTTGTTTCTCTGCAGCATGTTTAAACACCAGCACTCACAGAGTACAACAGCTTGCCTGCACAGCGATGATCAACAATTCCCCTATAACTTCCCACTACAGTTACACACAACTATTTACAAACAGGGAACAGCAGTGCATTGTGGGAGAGCTACATTCCCCCCTCCCCTGCCACTAATAATAAAGATAGAAACTTTTACCCAAATGTATATTTTCTTCAGTAAATCCAGTATATTCATTACTGTCAAAAGAAGATGTTGGTGACTTGAAAGGGAGCAGGACGATGGAAGGCATTCCTCAATTGTGTTATTTATGAATTTCCCTTACTGTGTGGGTTTTACTGTGTAACATTTTAATATGTGTACCTGTGGTAACCGTATCGGCCATCAGTACCTGCCTTCCACGTACAGACAGCCCCGAGTCCCCGCCAATGCGGCCCTGCATGTTGTACTCGCTCTCGCCATGCCGGCACAGGTAGATGGAGTGCGAGTGCACGTGGATGTTCATCAGGTAGTAAACAATTTTGCTCTGGATATAGTCTTGCACGCGGTTCACCAGGAAGCGGCGCCCCACATTGATCACCTTGATGAAGGACATGTCCCTGGTGGCAAGGTGGGGAGACCATAATCAGTTGGCCATAAAGAACATGCCTCAATTCTCAGTAGTTGCACTCTGGGAAGTATAACATGGGGTCAATGCTATACAGCACACAGACACAGTGCTCTTTGTAATTAGCCCTGCAGACAAAGAACACCACAGACCTTCATAGACCTATTTAAACTTTTTTTTGGTAATATAAAAGGGTTTTACTGAAGACTAATTAAAAACTGTCCTTTACTATCCCAGTAAAGTCGGTTGCTGCTTCCTGCGACCAGTGCCTTCAATTCACTGTGCTACCATAATGTATACACAAAACATTTTCATGTGGATTTATATAGTTAAACCCGAGTTATGCGTTTCCACTGTTTGGAAGATAATTGCTCAAACAGAATTTAAGTGACCACTTCAAAAAGCTGAAAAGCTGAACATGTCTGTATGCTTCTCTGACTTGGATCAGTCCACTTCTGAGAGGTTTATTATGTCAAAATAGTCCTATTATATGTTGTTTTCCTACAGGTAACATTTTCATTCAGCAGTATGTGGTGCAATGGTTACAGCTGCTGTCGTGCACTCAAAGGATGGAGTTTTGAATTCTAGCTTCTGCTGTCAACCACATGACCAAGATACTTGTCCTGAATTGATATAGTTAAAACTATCCAGCTGTACTAACAGGGAAATCATTATAAATACACTAGTACTGTGAGTCACTTTGTGAAGCGTTAGCTAAAATAATCAATGGATTGATGTCATTTAGCAGGGACACCTCAATGCTTATGAGTGAAATCCTAAAAACCTAGTGGACAAGTTATAGTAATGCACAAAGCAACCAACCATGTGTGCAGCATCACAGATGGAGCTGCCAATAAGGCCTTAGAAATTGCAGACAAACACATGCAGCAATCCAGCAAAACAGTGACTCTGAAAAACTCGTACTTGTCATATTCATCAGGGTCCAGTGGCTGGTAAGTGACCTTGTAGCACTCGATTCTCTTTAGGAAATCTTCCATGACGCGCTCCCTGTTTTGCTCAGGGTAGTCAGGGCTGGACACCTTCACATCCTTCATGAGAGAGAGGCATACGAGTGGCTATCAAAGAGTAACAAAATTCACCTGCAGCAACAGTGTAAATATTCACTGTAAATATGTACATCTGCCAGCTCAAATAGGAACATTGTTTAAAAAAAACAGTGGAGCACTGTATAATCAAAATGCAGTTCTTAAAAGTGTAAAAAAGTTTTTGCTGAATAATTGGTTTGAACGAGGAAGACATGAACTCACCATTACTCTGAACTTACCATGATATTAGTAGCAATGACTTCTGGGTCGTCACACACTGACTCCACAAAAAACACCTGCATAAGTGGAGAGTTTTTAAGACCTTTACAACCACATCTTACACTTACTATCTTTCATGTAGTGCCAAAAGAGGCAGAAAAAGTCAGAAGATGGCATTAACACCAAAATGTACAATTAAAACTGATTCACTACTCACTATTGATAACTGCTTACTATAAAGTAGGGTCATGGAGGTCTACAGCTTAGTCTAGGACATTCCACCCCAGATAGAACTCCAGTCCACCTCAGGGGAATCTCACATACTCACACACTATGGACAATTTAAAGTGAGTGGTTCTCAAGTCCTTGGACTGTGAGTAGAAACCTGGGCACTGGGAAGAAATGAAATTAACACGTATGATCTACTATGTGCAGCCATGGTGGAAAAGTTAAAAGAAAGGTGCACAAAAAGGGAGGAACTGGGCCCTCCTCCAGTTCATAGCTGCCTGACAGGTGGGATGAATGCTGCAGGAGGGCAAGTTCAGAGTCAAAGGATGTAACTTTTAGCACAAAAGAGGCGTTGTGCTAAAAGGAGGTATCGTGACATTTGATCCTCCTGGACCACATTCCAGTGACAGGCCTGTCTGTGGTTACTGGCGTCTGACCATACTCAACACAAATTCTACCAGTGTCTGTGTTTCCTCTTTCCTGTCCACACCCTCATGGTGACTAGATACATACTGCACACATCCAGCATGTTTTAGCTCTCGGATAGTAATATCTTCCCATTTTGATGTTTATTTCATAGTGTTCCTCTTGCAAATTTTCAAAAGAAATAAGTCAAAACGTCTGCAACTACTACACAGACTACAGCACTCTTATTTTCATTCTTTGAGTAATTTATAATTTACTGTATTTTTAGACATTTTAAAAATATTTCAAAACTTTATTATTAAAGGTACAGTTCATCCTCAGTTTAGTGGACCTCAATGTTACAGATTTTGGATTTTGCAAAAAAATTCCAGGAAAACATAGAAAAATCATAAATACTGAAAAAAACTGCAAGTGCAATAGCATAATGGAAAATAGTTTTTTTAAGCTTTTTTTTCCTGAGAAAATAACTTCATTAAGGCATAAAATAATGTTTTAAACAACACTGATACTGTGTCTCAGTAAAGAGCCATCCAACCATCTCTGCTGTTAGTCTGATGAAGGTGGTGCAGCACCCCTTTGCCCCAATAACTGTGTTCTAGAGTCTTATCTACGCCTTATTTGCTTCTTTCTGTATACAACTCAGTGTACTGTATGTATGTGTTTTTCAGTTACTCTACTGAATTCATTTTCTTAGGGACATTATAGATTACATCAGGTTATAACAGTGCTACTATAGCTCATAGTACAGTACTGTGTGGCACCATTGTAAAAAGTATTGCACTTAAATTTTGCTTTTGATTTTTGTTACATCCGAATACCCCTTTCCCAATACAGTTGTAAACATTGAGGATCGGTTGTGTACCTGTTTTTTATTATGGTGAGCAGTTTCCAAGCTCCATTTTTTGTGATATACTGTATTAAATTGTTCATGTAGCGCTGTTTCATGAAGCTCCATTTCTCAAAAACACATGCAGTACCTTGCAGAACTGTACTACAGGAGGTGGGATTTGAATGTGGGTCCACTGAATCAAAAGGGGCTGGCTCTGATTACTGTGTTACCTACTGTCTCATACACATGGGCACCATGCTTTACACTTTTTGCTCATTAACTATGCAGTAACAGTGTTATGAGAACACACAGCAATGCTATAAATAACGGTTCAATGGGAGATATTAGTAAAGCAAATGCTTCCACATAAATATTTACCTTAAACGCATTGTCCTTTGCAAAATCCAGGATGAGGTCTCTTCTTTCTCTGGTTGTGTTGGTGGCATCAAAAACCTGAAATGTTCCCATTGTGGTCACAGATGAGTGGAAGTCAGAGACAATGAGGTCTTACATTCAGTATACAGAGGGCTATGTGAATGCTACCGGATTCACTGGCTCACACTGCAATAAATGCATTATCAAATTCATAACTCACAGACTTTGCATATATCACAAACATCAGGTTAAAAAATAGGTATCAGATGAGCTGCACTAGCCGAGAACAGCAGAATCACTTGCACACACATAGCCAGTATTCAGTGGACCAGATCAGTCTTGCATTAAAATGTTTAATTTTGAAGGTAAGATAGGCACACTGCTCTACGTAACAATTAACCATACAGGTGGACTTTGTCTGCTAAAATTCCACTCATTTGAAACTTTACTTCATTCTTATTATCCACTACATCAGTAAATGTTTCAAAGCCTAAGAAGAAAATGCATTTTCTTACAGCAATCTGACCTCCTTCTTCCTTCAGGTAGACCTTGACATCCCGCAGGGCTACCAAGGCGCATTGTCTATTGAGATATGATTGAATGAATGAACGAATGAATGGAACTCACAAGACATTAGACAGATAGGCCTCCTTCTCTCAGTCACTACACATCATTACCTCTTCTCTCACCAACCTTTAAATTATACTGTAAATATTGAGTAAATCACTGTTTGGTGGACATTGTTACAAAAATTTACAGCATTTACAGAATATCCAGAATCATGGCACCATCTAATGCATGTTCCAAAGGCAGCTTTTAACAGGGGTGGTGGCAAGTGAGAAAGCCAATTCACTGGACAAATGTAATGTGGTCAAACACCTAAGAATTGCTTTTGCTGGAATGCCTTTTCAAATAAAGAGCAAACCTGTTTTCTAATGTATACTTTACAGCTTGTCAGTCCTGAAACCAAACAACTACAAACAAATGTCAATTACTACTCAGTTTCTTAGGACAATTGGAAATGGTGAAGACAGTGCATGTAGGTGTGTACTCCCAGCTACATCTGGTAATGCTGTTTTCTCTGGGCCCATAGGGAGTACTTATAAACTATATTTAATCTATAAATTTGCCATTTGTGGCTTGGATTTTTATCCTTGACATCAGTTTAACGAAAGCAGAAGGCGTATTGCTTATAGCCATCACCAAACAATTGGGAGACCCAGATTCCATTTTATTCAGTGCTGCAGAGACCAGTATTCACCCTTAATTGTTCCAGTTAAAATTACTCTGCATAAATGGGTGGCAAATCAGTTTAAGCAGCATATTGTGCAAACCTGGAATTGTAAACTGCTGTGGAAAGAAGTGTCAGGTAAATTAACTATCTGTTATTAAACTTATTTTCTGTGTTTGCTTACATACACTGGTCAGGTCAAGGTATACAAGATGAAACCAGGGGTTCCTTTTTCTGAAGGCTGCCAGATGTAGAGTGACAGAATCACTATTTCACCTTTCTTTATATCATTTTTGTTGGGAAGAACAAACCATAGTGCAGCTTTGTGTTAAGTGGTTGCCAAAGAAACCAAAAGGTCACATCTGAGGAGGCTCATCCAGCCAGGGACGAGTCCTTATGTCACCTTGTATTAAAATCTTGACGGACAAAGTAAAGACAAGATAAAACGTTGCTGGCTAAATACGTACTTGGCGGCTGCTCATTTAGTCGCGTTTATCACACGAGGACAACAGACATTAGGGACATTGAAGAATGCAAGTGACCAAATGACAAACAGCTTTTTTGACAGGCCACAGAAAAAAATAAAACAAAACCATATAAGTTCAGCCACCCATTTCAGAACAGGCAGGGCAGTAGGTGATGCAACCTACGCAATAATTCCATGTTCCCTCTACATTTTCTGTATTTACTGGTAGTGTATGTTCCTGCAATGTTTTTACTTACTGTATGATCTGCTGAGTCAACTGTACAGCATTTGGTATTATAACAGCTGAAATATTAAAAATACAAAATACATTTGGCCTTGAGGTGCCACCACGCCACAGTCTAAACATGAGTTTGACTGAGATCAAACCATACTGGTGATTTCATTTGTCCATGTTCTAGATCTTTGAAAAAGGATATCAAGTGCAGTGGAACAAGCTCATTATTATTTCATTCATTTAGCTGATATTTTTTTCAAAGGGACTTACAATATTGGGCTTGTCCACAAGGCTACTTCCAATGATCTACCCCTTTAAATAATATGGTAATTATTACTACATCAGTTCAGGAAAAGAACCTTGATTAAGGTTACTACAGCATGAGGTTGGATTTCAACCTTGCTCCACCGATTGCAAGGCAATGGCCCTGACTGCTACATCATCTGCTGTCCCCAAATAAGTTTAAGTCAACAGTTATTGAAAAAAGGATGCTGGAATCCATACAGCGGGACACTGCAGACTGGCAGATCCCCAGAAAAGAACTATTCGATGTGAAAAATGGAGTTGTGAAGAATGTTGGCGACTTCAAGTGGAATCATGATGGCGTCCCTAGTGCCAGCCAATCAATGGCCTGCAGTCTACATTCACAGGTTGAGCAAGCAGGTACACAGAATTGCTTTGTGGTTGTGATATGTGTGACAATGCCCCTATAAGCCTGCAGTTGCCCCTCCCTCCAGCAGCTTTGTTATAAAAACCAGACCAGGAAGACATTTAATCCATTCACTTACTTCCTTATCTTCATGGCTTCCTCGTTGTCATGCCGGAAGAAGTCATATGACTTGTATGACTTGACAGCCTCACGCCGGTACTGGCCCAGGTTGAACACTGCAGATACAAAAGTGAATGGAGATATGGACACCTTCACAGCATGTCACAAATTCCTTTGTGGTGACTATACCATTTAAAAAAGGTTCCAATGCCTTGGCCTTCAATACTGTTATTGTAGTTACACATACCCAACCCTTCAGGCATCAACTCACTGTTTTCCAGCACTGAATGTTTCTGTGATATGTTCCTTAATCCAGGAGCAAAGTATAAGCCAGTTGATAACAGAAAGTCATCAGTCTTAATAATACTTTTTTTTTCTTGGTGTCTGCACATGTTCATAGTAAAATTCAGGGCAATCTTTAAAAACAGATTCCTTTCCAACAGGATTCAAAGATTTGGCTTTATCAAAATGTGACTACAGTGAAGTTTTAGCGATGGGTGTGGTGGACTTCTGCCCATGTTTATAAATGCATTGCAATCAATCTGAGCAACTAGAGAGCTACCTAAATCCTCTCCATCATGACTCACGATACCCCTAGAGCATCTGAGCCTCTTTTCTCCTACGTTCTCATACACTTTAACAACTCAGTACAAGCTTTTAGAGGTTTCTGTTCAGTGGTAGCAGACAACTGGAGAGAAAGCAAACAGGGCTGTGATGATTGGCAGCCCTATTAGCACATTCCATGAGTAAGACCCACAAATCAAGCTACAAAAATATCACTTAAGGGTGTCAAGGGGGTGGAGATGGGGGAGGCAATCGTGTTTTGGATAAATGTTGACAACTGCAGAAAAGCCTGTGCAGCAAAGTTTGTAAGAACCTGCGAAGACCCACCAAGCTAAGAAATGACACCTGCAAGATGAACTTGCATCACAGTACACAGGCAATGCAACTGGTAAAATCTAGGAGGGACCAGACCTGTAGGTAACCCACAGTACCCAGAACCTCCATGTGTCACAGGCCAGAAGATACTGGGTCAAATGGGCTCAAGTTACCAAGAAGAAAATATGGTGCTAGTACAGTGAAGTTGTAGGCAAGATACTAGAAGCAACTCTGAAGGATGATACTGACAGGAGGCTTTAGGCTATAACAACCATTGTTGTCATTTTAGCAGCAGTTAGGCAGGAACTGAAGACATAAAGGCATCAGTTTAGCCCAAGAAGTGAGAAGGAAAGATTAGCACTAGTGGAATTAAGATACCTTCCCAGGAATCTTTATGGATGGCAACATGGCATAGGGCAAGGAAGAAAGAGAGGCCCCAAACTTGGGCAACATTTGTAGCAGATATGTTAGAGTTCACCAAATAGCTGGTGGGGCAGAAACACAGAGAGTGACTGCTGTGCTCCAAGGAGGAGATTGACAAGTACCACAAACCCACTTACAGTGATGCTACCAGATCCCAGGAGCTGGAGCAGTGTAGGGTTTCAAAAGAACTGCAGAGTCCACAGGTTACCTTGGATGAGGCTGGACCTGCTTGGAAAGGAGGTACAAAAGGCTGTGAGGAAGACAAAAGGAAGCTCACCTTCCAGCCCAAGTGAAGTAAATTATAAGGCCTACAAACATTGTGTAGGCCTGGAAGAATCCAGAAGGGGTGTGGATCCCTAAAGTAAAGAATTCAGAAAAGATTGGCAGTTCATTGTTGTCTCTGTGTAGAATGCAAGTTATTCTCAGCACTCACTGAGCAGCCTAACAGCACTCCTCCTCCAGATTTCATATACCAACATGTCAGTGCAGAAAAGAGGAATTTCTGGGGCATCAGTGTGCTTTGCAACATATTTTGGTGATTACATAGTTGATCAGACAGGCTCATGAAAGCTAGTGGAATTTGGTCATGTTAACTCAACAGCACACAAGCTAGTGGAGACAGAATTAAAATGGTACCATGCCCTCAGCAAGGTCAAGGACCTAATTTTGGATTACTCCAGTGATTTCAGTATCACAGTGAGTTGGAAGATGTTGAATGCAAAGCCCCACACACCAACTTTGGTGTCAGGCAACCATCCATCAGGGCCTTTATGGATGACCTAACAGTGACTACATTGTCCGTCTCACAGTGTAGATGGATTTTGCAGGGGCTGGAGATAGTTATTGGTTGAGGTACGATAAGTTCCCTGGTAGCTCCCCACCCATCCCTAGATCCTTGGTGCAGAAAATAGGGAAGCATACTGATAAGCTTTAACATATGAATTACATTGATTCCATCTATCTTGAATAAGTCAGTAAAAAGTTTAGGCAAGTGATTTGATAGCAATTTGAGGGATATGGTAGTGATTTAGGCCATTTGCAAAGAGTTGGAGGAAATGCTAGCAGCAGTGGATAAATCTGAATTTCAAGAGATGTTTAAAGCCTGGATATATCAGAATGGCATCCTAGCAACAGTTTTCTGGTGCCCTTTTCCTCATTAAGTTTTAATATCAACAGTGGTGGCATTTGAGAGAAAGATAAGGAGGTACCTTTATAAAAGGCTTGGTAAACCTCAAAGTTTGCATTGCTTTGTACAGTTAGTGTAACTCAAGTTGAAATCAACCTTGACTTAGTAGGTAAGGACAGGAGTTGGATAGTGAGCACACTGGCAGCTGAGAGGGCTGATGTTGGTGGTGTTCCATCACTACAATATGACAAAGTAGAAGGGAAGGAGAAGCAGAAGCTCATTCAGAAAGAAGTGGGCACAGCAGTTGAGGAACAACAGTTGGCTGAGATCAATAGGATGCAGGAACAGGGAGCATAGGACAAACGCTTGAGTTTAAGACCTTGAGGGCAGAGCTCTGTAGAGCAGAGTCACATTATATTAAATTTTTTATTTAAGTAGTTTATAAAGTGCTGCCTAGTCCATCCAACCTATATGATTGGGAAAAATTTGATTCTCCATCATGCCCATCATGTTCTAACATGGCCACATTGGTACACATTTTCTGGAGTTTTACAAGAACACTATATGAAGGTCACTGTCGCTGACTCCTTGACCAGGTGCTGAAGACTTTGGCAGAGTCTATCAGTGAGGATACTGCACATTGTAGGTCCCACTTGACAGAAAGAATACATGCCATATCATTTTTAGGGAAGGTGAAAGAACAATGTTGGCATCCAGGGCCAGTACAGGGGGCCTGGTGACAGTGTGACATTGGTAGACAAGGGTTGAAAACAATTGGAGTTCACAGCCACCATTACAGAGACATCCCTCAGACCAGACATTGTGCTGCTGTCAGAAACTTCAGAGCCAGTCCACTTTTTGGAGCATACAGTGCCTTAGAAAGAAGGGATGAAAGAGGTTAACTAAAGCAATATGGCAAACTACAAGGAAGTGTCAGAAAAGTACTGTTCAAAAGGCTGGAGGGCAAGGGGTTTGCTGATCGAAGCAGGCTGCAGGGTCTTAACTATCACAGAGTCAGAGAAGGAAAGCTATGAAACCTGTTACAGGGGCTGTGGAGAGTACATCTAGATCTTTGTGAATCAGGAGAGGTGAACCAAAGAGTTGAAAGCATTGCTAAATTTATGCAGCTGAGAGTCTGTTGGACCTTGTGTGGTTGTCCTATTTAAAAAAAAAAAAAAAAAAAAAAAAAAAATTCAAAGATACCAAGTAACCCTGGGTTATGGACACTGATGATGTGTCCAGGTATATTACAAGATGTGTGAATTAAATATGGAACTGGAGTATACAATGTATACTGGTCTTTAATACGGTTTCTTATTTATGCCTACAAGTAAGTACTATGTGCCTTTCATAAACATGCTCGGTACATTTAGTATCACTGTTTTGTGTAAATTCACGCATATAGCACCTAAGCATCCCTTAAGGTGAACCCATTACATATGATTTTCTGATTTTATGTACTATACCTGTCCCTCTCTATGTTGCTACTCCACTGTATACACAAGCAACGCACTTTATGGTCAAAAGATGCAGGCTATGCTGAAATTCATAGAATAAATAAATCAACTTTTGGCAGTAAAACCTTCAGTTATATGGACCAGAAGCAGTGAAACAGTGTACCACTCAGTGTAAAAGAAAATTAGGGAAGCTGGTAACATAATGAGAACCATCAAATAAACAAATATGATAAACAAACAAATAATAAACATAAAATACTTATCACAATACAAGTTATTGCATTTAAATACATTGCAAACTTAGTCTAACTGTACACTGTGTTAGCATTGTCAAGAAGGGAGGTATACAGTTGGTTTGGACTCTAGAGGTTTCATCTCCTTTACCAGCTTGAGGAATGGTTTGGGCTCTCTTCTGTTTGAGCTTTTTTTCCTCACCTGCATATCATTGTTGTCGATATTAATGCTAACTGTTCCAAGTCATTACATTTTTGTGCAGCGTGTTACATTAAGTGCTCTAAGACACCCTTTTGGCAAGTTAAAAAAAAATTGCTTTCACATCAGTAATCAGTTTGAAAATCCAGTGATAATTGCAAATCGTTTTTAGAAATTTGTTATTAGTTTTGACTTGCTCTTTAAGAATTTATGAATGACATTCTTTTCAGGGACTTTTCAGACATAAAGAAAATGAATCATAAATACAAATAAAGGTCATCTTCCAGGCAAATACTGCTATACAGGAAAAAGCTACCTGGTGTTAAGAGGAAACACCAAAATGTTTACTGTGTACATAAAGGGGATAATACAAATTAAGGACTGCTTAACCTTCTCCCTTCATGGAGAAAGAGAAACATATGTCTACTATGATATATGATAGTGACACATCACACTTTGGTGTTAGCCAGGCAAGAACTGCAACCTGGACAAAATGCAGAAAACAGATTAATATTTGAAAGTGGGCTAAATCAAGAATATCTGTGGTAGGCATCACAAGCCAGTCTACAAGCTTCATGCACATGTAGGTGTGACTAAAAGCCAACCCCACTTACCCTTGGTGGGCACACCAATCCAATTGAGGTAGCGTGTTAACTTCTTGGACATGTAGGTCTTGCCTCTTGCAGGGAGACCAATCATCACAATCATCGTGGGAGAGTTGGTCATGTGTGAAGCCCATGCTGGACACAGACAAAACACAGAAAAAAAACAGAAAACACACCGCCAGGTTCCAGGAGGCTTCCCAGCTGTAGAACAATTATGAGGACAGAGGCTCCCTTGAACACACATGACAGTGTTGAATGTAAGTGCAAAAAAAGACTTCCAACTAGGTGTTTTGGATTCCTCCTTCTGGCTAAACAGAACGAATACTAGCCATCCTGGCTGCTTTTGGATTCAGCTAGTGGTTGATGCCACTGCTTAGCATGAGGTGTGGTGGCAAGGACTAGTTAGGGAGCTGGGTCACACCTAATATTGTACACCTGTACCAGCAACCAGAAAGGTTCTTGTATGACCATGAAATTCAAATGAGCAACTGCTGCTGGGCTTGCAAGCTGTGTCCCGAGATACAGGGTAAAGAAACTCAGCACAAAACATGGGAAAGGTTCCTTAGCATTAAATCAAAGCCTCTCGGGTCAACATTACAGGTTCTCGACAACAAAAGGTCACTTTAGTGACTTTGTCAAGATTGCTTGTCACTGGCTTCTGTTCATGCTCTAAGCACATGCTGGAATTTTACTACATCTCTAGGGCTTATAAATTGGTGTTGACAAAGCATGACGGTCAAACAGCTGCAACTACCAGATCAGCCTTGCTGGAGCTGGAGGTGACAGTGAAAAAGAATTAACTTGGAACAGATCCCAGAGGATCAGGTAAAAAATTAATCCGGCTCATTCTGGAAAGAAGTTGCAGCCACAGCCTCGTAGGAGACACCCTTGCTTACATTCTTTTAAAACAAAATGGTGACGTAGGAGAATCACAGGATAACAACTCTGCATTAATCCAGCATTTTTGTGCCATTTGCAGTTCACACCACTCACTCATAAACTGTCTATTTTTTAGTTCAAAAACATAACTTTTTTATTGTATCCTATGCTATCCGTACGGGTGCTGTGTAAGAGGAGTTACTGTTTCAGTAGTAATATATTCGGTGGCTGTGACTGGTTGAGATTGTCAGTGTGACAGGAGGAGGTTTATGAATTATGACCATGCTAATAAACTGCTTGAGAGAATATGTCTTTATCTGGTGTCCATATTAATAGAGATCCAACCACCACAACTATACAAGTTAATTCAGTTAACTATATAACCCCTACAAGCACACTAGGTTCAGAATTTCTAGGTTAACTGAGGAGATCCACTGCTCTGTCCAGTTTTGACACTGTAGTTAGTTAGATAAGTTATGGGTGGAAGTAATTTTAAATCTGTTGTTCACTGTCTAATATTTTTTGTACAATATACAATTATCTGTCTGCCTGTGTTTGTGAATTGCTGGTGTCATTTTACAGTCTCCTTTGTTTTTAAAGTTTTAACCCTTCTTTTGTGTTCGGGGATGGTCCTTCTGTAAGCATATTGGTTTTTTAACCTCCCCGGCACATTGTATTATATTTATGTGGTTTTATTCTTTTGTTTTCTTTTGTACAGATAAAAAAATACATAAATATACAGTTTACTTGGAGACATACAGTTTAAAGACTAATTATAAACAGAAGGCTGTCTTTTGCACAAAAAACTGGCACTGGCTATTATTGCTCCGGTGGTTTCTAAGTGGCCATTTTTCAGTCAAGCCACTGGACATTCGGCATTAACCTGAAACTGCTTCAGTCAGTTTACATATATCAGTCACATAGTAATGAGTAATGTGGTGTAAATGCCGATATCATTCACCGAGGCTTATATTTGGACCATAACAAACCAAACCAGCATATATCCTGCACCAGTTAACTATAAACACAGAGAGTGTTGAGTTTATTTCTCCTATTAGTCTTGTTTCTCCATATGCTGTAAATGTCCCTCAAGCAGTAAGGTGCTTGACATATATTCTGTCGATTAGTTGTCTTTTGAAAGTTAACCTCTGAAAGCCTGCTGTGAACCTGTTGTTTTGACATAAAACACAAGCACTCATTTGAGGTTCCCTCTCAAAATAAAAACCTTTCATTTAAAATTCCTAACAAGATTCCTACTGTGTTGTTCATGGTAAAACCTGCCCCACCATAGTATCTGCCTGAAGACAGACTTGAACAGAAATGTCTGTTTGGCTGCCATAAGACATGACGTGGCTCGACTCTGCAGTAACTCAGGACCCAGCAGAAGGAGGAGGAAGCACCAACTGAATTTGATGTAACATGAATTGTGAGTTTGTGTGTGTGTTGTTCACAACCACAGTTATCAGGTTGCTCCTTGATGTGTTCCAGCAGCATTTGCAACCTTATCTGAACAATGGCAGGATTTTCTTGTTTTGAGTACTAACCATGATAACCTTTCACATATTGTACTGGGTTTGTGAGCAGCAAGGAGGTGCAGAGTGGCACCTTACTGCTCCTGACATGCTCTGAGCATGTTTTACAGCATCAACAGATGTCATGCTAAAAGCAGTAGCCTCTTCCAAAAGAGCAGACATCCATATTTTGTCACCATGCAAAGACACATCTTTAAAGCAACGCACAAATCAAAGGTGTACAGATATGAGAGGTGTTCAGTCCTTGAATCTGACCTGTTTCTCCAGGTTGGTTTCTGAGCTAATGGATCTGATACTTTAACGGGTCTGATAGGTCTGATAGGCAGGACTGTCCTGGTTTGAAGTGGGGTTAGGAAGAGATTTACACTCACAGCACTTTTTCTCATTGACTCTAGGCTCCACTTTCTTGCTGTCAGTTGAGTTCACTGGCCCAGCTTCCCTTTGATGCTCGGCAGCCATGATGCACTAGGACGACAATGACTGCGATGGCTACTTCTATCTGATCACCAGCTGGACCTGGGGTTCCAGTAGAATCAAACTGCCATTTCCCTGATGAGAATAGACAAAATATTTCAGTATTTTGATAATTCAGGCTTGACTTGCTCAAATACAGTAGACTGAAGGATTGAGAAAGACAGTAAAAGAGAAAAAAAATGCATGTAACTGGCTCACCATGGAAATCTTTTGACGTATGAGGCAACAAGCTTGCACTTACACAAAACAGTAGTAGCACAAATAAACATGTTTACTCATAAAATAAAGTACAATGTGACACTGTGGGTCATAATACTAACACTTCAATCTGTCTGGTCTATAATTTACAGTTTTTAATAGTGGAAGAGTTTTCATGCAAAATTCAAGCTACAGTCGTTTCACATGGACGGATGTCAGATACAGGATCGGAACTAGAGATGGGTTTTTTGATCCCGGGAAAAACTGCTACATTCGCAATTCACACGCATTTATCTGCCAACTGGCGATCACTGAAAATATTATCATTGTTATCATTACGATTTCAGCTCATAAATAAGACCAGACACCATGTTATCGTTATCCCACTGGACAACCCCAGATACCCCTCAGCACCTCTGACAGAAAAGGTAAAAGAGTAAATATACGGCTTTTACTATTCCTATTTCGTACGGAACTGTATATGGTATATTGGGTTTTTACTATTTATTATTCATTTTATGAGCAATTACCATGTCTCTCCCATATTTATCATTAATGCGTAGGTGCTATTTTTATTTCCTTTATTATGGTGCTCTATTCCGTAGGGTTTATGCGGTGACCCTTTCGAACTTCCTCTGCGCCTCGTGAAACTTGAGCAGCAGCACCGCGGTTCTACTTTTTACCTCGTAATAAAAGTTGCCCATGTGGCTGCAGCTGTCAGTAGGTGTATAAAACACCGGGTTGTACCGCGGATTTAGTCTCGAGAGACATCCGATGATTTGCACTTTGACAGCCAGCGGTTCGCGTCGCGCGCGGTGTGGAACTAATTCCTTCCATAACTCACCTACAGATCCCCAGCGAGATTTAACGAGAAACTCTCCACCTGAGCCGCTCACTCCTTCCGCCGCCACCTCGTCGGCTGGTCCTCGCCGTTTTACTCTAAACCAGAAGGAAATCGCTTCTTTCTGCTTTCGCTCCTCCCATTCGCAGGAAGGAAAAGAACTCAGTTGCGCTTATACCACAAGCTATGCGGTAATGCGTACGATGCCACCGGCGGCACGTGGCCTTGCCCTTGAAGGAGCTGCTCTACTATATGTACTTACCCTATTTCTCCGAGTATACATAATGAAAAAAGTCAGTTGAAAAGAAAAATGGTTAGACGTCAATAAAGTATTGTTGTTTTCAAGAGACAAGTTAAGGAAGTAAAAGAAGTCTTCCAAAAATCTATTTGGGTAAAAGTTAAATAGTATCATGTGCCAAAAAATGAAATAAATTTTTTTTAAAAATCGTTAAAAATTGGCTTTTAACGTTTTGAACCACAGTTATAACTCATGGCAACCTGTAATGTATACATGTATTCTTTTCGGGAAATTTAATCTGCTATTCCAGTAATCGAAAAATGCAATTGTTTTGCCAATTAGACTGAAGTAAATTTAAAAAAAATAAACTATGGCTGTCATATTCAAGAAAATATGTAAAGCGATACTTGAAATGGCGAAGACAGAAGAAATACAACAGAAGAAGTCTAAGATTGGAGTTCTCCTCAGCTGGTTGACATCCACGGTTTTCTAGACACATGTGATTATCAATAGCCGAAAGACTCTGAAATTAAAAGAAAACATTTGACACACCTGCAAAATGGGTGTACGAAAGGTATCAGAGTAAGCATGAGTCTTATATAGCCACAAGTTTGTGTGCAGTGAACTGCCAAAGGTGAGGACATAGGGTGGTGATGCACAAAAAAAGAGAAAACACCCCACCCCTATGGGCGATGGGCTCCAGCACGTGGCTGGAGCACTGGACGGATGTGAAGAGAACGAAGATCGTGACAGTATTAATAACAAAGAAATGAGGTGTATAATGGTAAGCACGATATAACTCATGAGTACTACAACAAAACAGCAGTAAACAGGGCACTGTTAACTAGGGTATTACTGTACATTAGCTCACTATTGGTAGCCATTTGTCTTAGTGCAGGGCTTTGGCAATCTCAGACCTATCCCAGAAGCATAGGAAGCTGGGCAAGGGTTGTACCCCTAGACAGGATGCCAGTGCAGTGCAGTAATAAAAAAAATCATAACAATAATGTTTACATACATACCGTGACAAACTTTAATAAACTTGCATGCACACAGTAACACTGAGAGTACATTAATTATAAGCTTCACTATTAATGTCTCATAATTGTGTTATGTTAGTGTTAGATGGACTGGTTATTTACTTGTGGCTGTAATATGGCCAGTTATCTGTCCTTCACCACGCTGGACCTGAATCACCGTTGCACATTTGATGAACCCTGTCTGAACTCAACAGTGGAAAAGGATCAGTTCTTAAATGATGTGTTCATGACCATCCTATCCGTAAAGTGAAATCACTCAGTTAAGCAAATTCCTCCTGAGGGTATATAGTTAACATCATTGTTAAAGTGGAAAAAAAGGTTCCCAGACAAAAAAAAGTTAAAATTTAACTAAAAATCCAAAATTGTTATTTTAATGGATACAGTGGCAATACTAACAAATTGTAACAACGGGTGGAATTGTGCCCCCCATCACGCTTTGCTGTGTGCCTAGTTAATACATTCATCGGTGCTAAGTCTAGTCCTGGTATTTATTGACTTTGAGGTTGCGCTCGATGTACAATAGTTTCAAGGTCAGGCTTGGTCTTTGTTTGGCGACGACGTCAATCATGACACGTAAGAATACAGTTTGCGTTCCCACGAATTTATCTCCGGAGCCTCGTGCCAGTAACACCGCGGACGCGCGCCACGCGTTCCAGCGAATTAGGGAAAAGTCACGGGGGACGAGGAGCGTCTGGAGAAGACCGCGACGGGAAGAAGAAGTTTAGCGCCGCCACAGGACTGGCGGAGCGAAACGGCGCGGCAGATTCGCCGGCTGCGAGCGACGAGGAAGCGCAGCGACAATGGCATGCAGAGCCGCTCCAGTGGATCCGCTTACCGGGCTATTTTGGCGCCGAACCCTGGGAGTTGTTTGAAGCGCAGCTCCGATTAGTAATGCGGCACAACGCGATAGATCTAGAACTTCCTGAGAGCCCTGGCGCCGGTGCAGCTCCAGCAGCATGTGAGCTTCGCTGCTCCCGTTAGCCTGGAGGGAGCCCTGGCGAAGGCAAAACGCGCTGAGACCATTCTGGAGGCGGAGCGCGGGCACGCGTACCACTGCCGGGCGCCTGGGGTGACAAGCGAGGGTGGAGCGGCACCTAGGCAACGCGAGACAGCGCCACCAGGTGAACACACGGGCGAGGAAACTGTTGTATGGCTCCCTTCATTCGGCGAAAACGGATAGGAACGATGGGGCGCAATGCTCCTCCGCTTGAGGATATGCAGCGGTCGCGGGAGGCGAGCGGTCAAAGCGAGACGCGGGTGGTCTCCCTGGAAACCTGTGCGACCGCCACTTTCCTGAAGTCCCAACCCCGACACCAGGCGACGCTGTGGAGAAAGGGGCCCAACACGAGGTGCGGTGGATGTGCAAAGCCCGACGGCGGGTCGAACGACAACCCACCTGGACTGAGGTGGCTGCCTGCGGCTCCCATCGATGGGAGCGACAGACTACCCCCTGGCTAAGCAGACTGCATGGATCGAATTTGGTATATGCCCACCCTTGGTAAGAAAGCTAGCGCTGGTATTGACCCTTAGATTGTGTTCGGTATACAATAGTTCTATGGGCCCGAGTGTCTTGGTACTTGTTTTTCTGTCACGCAAGAATAAAGTTCGTGTTCCCGCAACTCTGTCTCTGGAGCCCTGTGTCAGTAACACCACCAAATGCGGATCGTTACAGTATTTTACCCTATTTCCAGCAGAAATATTACTTGTAGCTTAAATAACCTCAAGGGTACATTCAACATTTTGATATTTTGGCTCAATTGGTCGAGTGTAAGTGAACCAAGCAGTGCAATGAATCAGTCAGTTACTACTTTACCGTTTTAACGCTTATTTACCGATTTATCAGACTGTGATTTGAACCCCACCACCTCATTAAGGTACTTGCCCTTCATTGCTACAGTAAACATTTACACATTGTTTAATTACGTAAATCAGTATAAGCAGCCGAACATCATAAGTTACACTAGGATAAAAGCATGAATTGCCGCTCCTACAAGGATTAATCAAATTATCGAAAATATTTATTAATCTGATTCATTAAAAATCTTAATCAAAATTGAATGATGTTGCTTTGCCGCAAAGTGACCTTTGTGGGCTTGACTACATACCAGTGTGGTTATACTCTCTGATGAATCTTTGTAGAAAGGAGGACTACAGCACGAGCAGAACTGTAATTGTACTGAATTTACAAGCTCATTGCCCAAAAAAAGGATGTGTACTGTATTTCCACAGGCTGTTATAAGAATTTTTCATTGTTCGGGACCTTGCTATGTGAGAGGTGAGTACATATTTTCTTGTACATAGAGCAATTGCAAAAATTTGATCCTATGTCAGAAATGCCCCTTCTGTGTCGGCCTTTAAATCATTGCTTAAAACTCATCTCTTTTTCTTGGCATTTCTGTCATAAGTAACATTGAATCTTGCATGCTTCACTTCTGCATCTCATCTACACTGTATAATTATTATGTTGTCTTTAATGTCATTAGATACTAACCCCGCTTGTTCTGTTTGAGATTCTTTGAACCATTAGTGCAGATTATTGACTCCCCCCCACCACTGATGAGGTCAGATAAGACCAGTGGTGAGACCAACAATCTATGTTGCCAGGAGCTGAGGACCCTTGTGTTGATGATGTGATCAGTTCACCTTAGTAGTATATCCTTTGTTAGCTGTTACTACTGGCACTATTTTCTATGTGTAGAATGCCCACGAGGGGTGGGCAGCCGCTGGCACTCGGACCCCCAGAGGTTTATTTTTCTCCCTTGCCTCCTGATTGGGAATTTTTTCTTTTCCTCTCCTCAGTTGCTGGCAGGTTTACTGTTTTGCACTTATATCCTATATAGTTATTCTCATTAGCAATCAACCTTTATCTATAGCTTCACTATATCCTTGTTTTCTGTTCTGTTATCCAAATCTGGTGTTCAGTGCTCTGAGTCAGTGCGGAAAAAGAAGGGCTATATAAAATATTGATCTGAATGTGTCAGGCCTCCTTGTAGGGGCCAGGGTAACAGTTGGTATCCTGTAAAGACAGCTTTAAAAAATAGAGTGTGAAATAATGGCTTGTGGCTCCAGGTTTCCTCTTAAACTGAGGGAAGAACCACTTTGCCTCTGGTTTTACTGTCAACTGATGCCAACCGCCATCCCGTGTCCTGTGTCTGGCAGCAGTGCTATCATGTCTGCAGTACATGGTAGTCTTTGGCAGACCAAACCCCAGACAACATGGCAAAAGGCATAAAGGCAAAACAAAATATTGACACAAATGGGATCACACTTTGTGTCCATCACATATGCACTGGAAGCCAAGATCTTGGGAGGAAAGTGGCTGTATTTTCTGCTGCTGGCCCACAAAGACATGTTAAAAAGTCTGCATTGTCTCCTGAATGCATATTTGGGGATGCAAAAAGAAGATGAAATAAATTTCACCCATCCAAATAAATTTTTAATATTAATAAATCTATAAATAACAGGAGGATTTGTGTGAGTAGAAATAGTGCAATAATGCTGAAAAAGCTCTGTAAAATATCATGCTGTCAGTGCAGTTCTGGTGCTGCTGGATCCAGTACAACTGGCTTCAGAAGACTTTGTAATTTTTGTTTTTAACTCCAAAATCACTTGTAAGTGACAAAAAACAGAACCTTAAAACTACATCATTTGATCTATTCACATACTAATTTCTGTAAAAATCTCAGATATGCATTGCATAACTGTAACAAGTGTAATTGACATTACCTAATTGTTATATTAATCTAAAAACAAATGATGATAAAAAGTTTGGGCGGATTCATCCAATAAACACCTGCAACATTCCTCACCTGCTGCCTACCATAAAATCTTTGTGACTGCCACTGTGGTCTCCATGGTAACAAAACTCCTACATTTTTTGGAAATGGAGGGGATGGTTTTTTTACCCGATGAAAATGAGCACCTGGTGGACACGGAAGGTGGTAGCAACATGTTATAGCAACAGCAAGTGAAAAAACAACTAAGAGCTAATAAGGGTTTTCATAGCACAAGTTATTCTGGAGAAAGAATTTATTATTTATAACATTTCCTAAATGTATTATTTTTAACATTTCCTACTCTTCTGTGGAAGGTGCCTGACATCATCCTGGTGTGTTCAGCGGTATATATGAGGATATTATCATTCTGGAATATGGGAACATCATGAGATAGCTGCGTTTGCATCACAGGGGGCCCAAAAGGGTATGAGTACCTTTCTCTATGGTCCTTTCTGAGGATGGTGTAAAATTCATATAGAGTTGCAATATGAAGATTGTTGGATCAAGCCCCCCTCCTCACTTCTGTTGCAGTACCCTACGTCGTCGTTGAATTACATGAATTGATAGGGTAAAAATTACTCTGCTGTATAAGATGGATGAATACTGCATATCCTTTTTAGATTAATGGATGAGTTAAGAACCATTTTAATACTTAATTCCAGTGTAAATACAGCAAATGTCTATGTTTTTACTGGATTGTCTAAATTGGATTTCTGCTCACCTACTATAGACTAGTGTCTCATCCAGGCTCCAGTTCATAGCCTGGTCCCCCGGGATTCTAAAGTAGTGTGCTGATGTTTCTCCACTATACTTTCCAGGCCTCTGTCACAGAATAATGTGCATGGTGAGTCAAGAAGAATGTTGCAACAGTAAGTTTCTGTAAACAGGAAAATAAAAATCTGTGAATGTAAAATAGAGCATATAGGTTAAAACTGAATCTGAATTTTGAGATTCCTTGCTGGCTGGTTCATTGGGAGGCTACAAGAAAACCTGCTGTTCTGTTACGATTTGTTTTTTTAGGAACAAAATTCTCCTCTTACATCATACTGCCCCACCTTTTTGTAGCTGATATTCTGCTCATTGCTGAGAGGAACCTGTGGCCTCCTCCACACTCCTCCCGCTGGGCTCCTTCATACTCATGTTTCCATCAAAATTCCAAAAGGTTCCTGATACCAGGTGTGTTATGTCAGTGGTTGCCATCGGTGTTTCTTCGCACTGATGGGATCTGGTGTCGGAGCTGGTATTATCACCCAAAAAGCCACACATAGAGTGGTACCACTTGTCCATGGGATGCCTGATCTATCCATTCTGTGGCCTTAGCTCTGCCCTGTTCATTCCTGAATGTCATGTTTCTCTAGATGCGATGCTTTCATTTTTACCTGCATGGTTTTGTTTTGATTAGGAAAAACAAAAACCTAAATTTCTTTATATAAGTATCAAAATCAACTTTAGCTTTATTTCCAGCACTCTAGAGAGCTATTGCGTTTTCATTTCTGAAAATATTTTTATGCCTATGAGTTTTAACTATTTACAGTGTATTTCTTTGATGCAAGAGGTAGTCTTTGCATGTGTAATCCAGCAGTGTCTTCTCCAGTTTGTGTTGTCCTGCTCCTATCCAACTCATGTCCACTGATATTTTTCTCATCCAGAATGGATACAGACTTGTGGCTTCTGACTCAAGAGGAGCCAGAGACCTCATGTACCATGTGATTTTCAGACCTCCTCCATTCGTCTGATTCTCAGGTGCTCAGGTCCCAGACCTTGAAATGTGTCATTAATGACAGAAGAAATAATTGAATTTTAAAACCTGTTTCATTATAAATGGCAGGTTAAATCAATATAAAGTGAGATATGAGAAGTTTTAAAGTGACACTGAATCAAAATGCACGTGACTTTCTAAGAATAAAGGAATCTCCTTATTAATAAAAAAAAAAAAACAAAAAACATACTCATCTCTTTACAGCAGACGTGCAATAACAGCAAAGTGGATGTGCAGGAGAATTAGAATGCTACCCAGGCCCTTTGATCCCTCCCACCAAGACGGAGTCAGCCCTCCCTGGTATAAAAACAGTTATTACCTCCAGTCCTCCAAGAGCTGCAGATTTCTGTTTGATCTGAGACTAATGACCCCTGGCAATTCAGTGTGCTGCTAAGGTAAGTCCACGTTCTCTTATACCTCTTCTCTTTCCTCCTCTCCTCAACATGCATTGCACTGTTTCAATTTATGGAGCATGTGAAAAGTCAGAAAGCTTTGAAATATGTTGATGCTGTCAGGCCAGACAGGGCATATATGTCTTTTCATTTTTTCCTTGACCTCCAATAATGAAAAGGTCAGATTCTTTGCTCTCCTGTACTGCCATAAATCATCAGTGGCCTTTATTTTAGAAACTTTGTGATTTAGAGAACCTAATATGTAACTCTGGCATACACAGACCTATGTTTAATCGCTATCTGCACCACTCTGAATAGTCCTTTTTGACATTGCCAATAAATATGATTGCTTTGCAATGTTTCTTAACATTTCTTTGTGCCAGTATCCTGTTGTTTTTTACCACTTGGAGCTGAGCAGTGGCGACCTGGCATGTGTCTGTGTCGTGGAGAATATTACGTTATCTGGTTCTTATCGGAGTAATAGTGTACATGGCAACCTCTTTCAAGGTCAGATAGAGAATGTATGGATAAAAACAAGTGTTTTAAGGCTCAGATATGCCGGATAAAAATGCATATTAATGTGTGGGATGTCCCAGAATGAATGATTCTTGTGAATCTTGTAGAGTTTTCTTCCCTGCTATCTTAACCTTTGATTGTATTACATATTTTAGTCTGAATATTTAGAACATGTTGTAAATACTCTCCCATACAGCTTCATTGGTCAGTTCTGCCAACTGACCAACCATGTATCAAGACCGCCCGCGCTATGTGATCAACAGACCAGCGTACTCCCTCCCCAGCTTTGATGCAGAGTATGACAAGAAGAGCCGAAGTTTCCCTCTACGGGACAAAATTAAGAAAATCTTCAGGTATTGAAACAGGGAAGGAATATGCTTAAAATGAAATTGACCACCTAAATCAGCTTTGAATAATTGCTGATAGATGTCAACATTGATATATCTTCTGGTACTTGTTTTTAAATAGTCAGCACAAGGCATAAGGATGGCCAAGAGCCTACAAGCTCTTTAACTAAATGTATGCCCCCCCCCCCAGGTGTTCAGGGTCTCGAATCAAGACTCTGCTGTTCCGACACCTGCCTGTGCTGAGCTGGTTGCCCAAGTACAAGTTTAAACAGAGTCTCTTGTGTGATGTCATCAGTGGAGTTAGCGCTGGTACTATTCAGGTCCCCCAAGGTCAGTCTCTACCCTTTCCCCTTATACTGGCTCAGTCAATTGTTGCTCATTTGTCTAGGACCAGTATTCATTCTGACACAATTGAATAAAACACAGTCATTAGGGTAGCATCTAGCTCTTTTTTGATCAGTATTTACAAAGAAATGACTAGTTTTCTTGGCAATTATTTATTGTTCAGGTTTCATCCAAAGGTTTTTCAGTGACCAGTTGTTTGATTTATGGGAAGCACTACAGGTCTCTGAAGATTCTCTTGCTCTCTGTTATTTTACCCTTAATGCCATTCTTATATTTATTAGCACCATTAGAATAAGTGTAGCTATTCTGAAGGCAGACATGTAGCCAAAGGACCATCAAAGAAGTTTTTTTTTTAATTACAATTAATTCAGTTGACAGGGTGTGGCATACAGGCACTGGGCAGGGTGAGGTCTGCCCAGGGTGCCAGACAGAAGGATGGTCAGAGGACTGTAAAGAAATAATTAAAAGAAATGATTATTTGAAGGAAAGAAAAAAAAAGTCAGTCCATTTTGTCAGTTATGGTGTTTTGCATTACAGCATGGAGGGGTGGGCAAAAAATATCTGCCTGAGGTGCTAAATACTTTGGGCACGTCCCTGATAACATGGTCTAGCAATGAGCGTGTCCACAGCAAACAAAACTTGGTAGACGCCAGGTTGGTGAGTAACATTGAAAATATTTTATTTATGGTTGTGCAGCAACAGGACCCATGTTTGGGTCATGGGGACTTGGGGCTTCTTTATCAGTGCTGTTCAGCCCTTGACTGCCAGGGTCTTGAGTTTTCACATGCTCCTGTCCATTGGGTTCCCTTTCCTCCTTATGCAGGGTTGAGGCATGTTAAGAGTTATTAGAAACAAGTGTGCACACCCCATTATACTACCTCATGCCTTCCTTGCCTGGGTGTGTCACACATGAGTTTGTTTTCAGTTGCAAAATGCTCACTGGATTTCAGTTTCAACTTACCACCGATTCCCCTCCCTCTTGTCCAGGAATGGCGTTTGCCCTACTGGCCAACCTGCCTCCTGTTAATGGACTCTATTCTTCCTTTTTCCCCCTCATCCCTTACTTTTTCATGGGGACCGCACATCAGATGGTACCTGGTAAGTATTAGAATTCAAAGTGTTGCCCAGCAGAAATGGCAATGTGTTTCACACATGCCCCCGTACAGAACTGTGGCCCATTGACAGTGGGGGCACCTCTCTACTCAGGAACTTTTGCTGTGCTCAGCATTATGGTGGGCATGGTGTGTCTTCAGCTGGCACCCTCATCTGACTTCAGTCACTTCAATGTCACCCTCAATGCCACTATGGTGGATGAGAATCGAATGAATGAGGTCCGTCTGGGCATCTCAGGGACGTTGGCCTGCCTCACTGCCATCATACAGGTATAGAATGGGGTTCCCAATGAGCCTGTGATGTTGATCACGCAAAGGACACACCTTGTAGACCCGCACTGCAAATGCACTAATCTAGGTGCATCCCAGGTCTAAGGGAATGCACTGTAATTTTGTTATCTGGAAAGCTGAATTTAGGTCATTATTTCTGCACATTGCCTTAGAGATGCTTGTTTCCAGAGCAACTTTCAACAATGACACATTATCTGTTTGAAGGTCTACTATATAGAAACATTTCTGTGTGCCGTTAATGGATGGGTGTGATAACTAAATCCTTGACTGCTTGGTATCCCCTTTGACTAGATGGGCCTGGGTTTCATGCAGTTTGGCTTTGTGGCTATCTACTTGTCTGAGTCTTTTGTACGGGGTTTCATGACTGCTGCTGGGTTACAAATCCTTATCTCAGTCCTCAAATACATCTTTGGCATCCATGTACCACCCTACAGTGGACCTCTGGCAGTCATCTATGTGAGTGACTCCAGTGGCTTATACACTATTACACTTCCATTTGAATATTTTTCATGATACTATGTCATATATTCAACACTTCAAATAAGAAAGGACCTCTCATATTATTCCCCTTTATCCCCGCAGACACTGGTGGACATTGTCCAAGGACTACCCAACACAAACGTAGCCTCCCTGGTGTTTGCCCTGGTCAGCAGTGTGGTGCTTATCACTGTGAAGGAATTAAGTGCACGCTACCGCCACCGGCTGCCTTTTCCCATCCCTATGGAGATCATCATTGTGAGTGAGCGGGCTGTGCAGGATTTTGGAGGGAGTAGTGGTACAGAAGGGTTTTACCCAAAAAGTAGGAACAATATTTATTATTATGCAATAAATCCCAAGTGTTGCTAACGTCTGAAAATAGTTAATCGGTGTGAATGGGTAATACTTTCATGCTCTTCCTTTGCAGGTCAGTATTATTTCCAGCAGCACTCTAAAAGTAGCTTTTAAAATAAACACAATACTTATGCTGAGATAGCGTACTTTCCTAATTCATTTAGTCATGGAACTCTTAAAATTACCCTTGATCCATTGGCTATTAAATGAAAAGACCAATTCCATGTAGGTACTTTGGCTTTTGTTTGCTGAGTCACATGACATAGCCTTACGAGCAATACACTGCAACTGCTAAGCACAAAGTTTGATTTTAAATGCATTAATTTCACATCATAAATATGTAGTTGTAGGAACAGAAAACCTGGTTATTAAACTTAAGACTTTTTTTCTCCAGTGCCTTCAAACTTGAGGACAAGTCTGCGACATTAATGCATGTAGCATATTCTCTTATTAAACGTGTTTCTATACCCAGGTGGTGGTGGCCACAGCTATATCTGGCCCTCTGAAGATGCCGGAGATTTACCACATGGACATTGTTGGAGAGATTCCTTTGGGGTGAGGAAGTAGAAGACATCTAGTGCAGAGTCTAGGAAACAATTCTGGTTCCAAGAAAAAAAACTAAAAAAAAAAAATCAAGTCTAACATCCTCAAGGAAACAAAACATTTCAATAACTGGAGGATTAACAAATCTTAGTTTTGTGGACCAGATTTCAATGGAATGTTACAGTGACCTTTAAAAGCATCTCTTTACCATCATTGTGCAGGTTCCCCATGCCCATTATTCCCACAGTAAGCCAATGGGAGGACATGCTCAGCACTGCCTTTTCGCTGGCTATTGTGGGCTACGTAATCAACCTGGCCATGGGTAGGACCCTGGCAGCCAAACATGGCTATGATGTGGACCCCAACCAGGTGCCTATAGACAATGAAATGGCCTACTGATATCTTACACTACTCAGGGTTCAGTCCAATGTGCTTTTGCATATCTTTCTGACTGTGACAGTGTATATAATAGGTTTGACATTGACATCAATGTGCAGGAGATGTTGGCCCTTGGCTGCAGCAACTTCCTGGGATCTTTCTTCAAGATCCATGTCATCTGTTGTGCCCTTTCAGTTACCCTTGCTGTGGACAGTGCTGGGGGCAACTCGCAAGTAGGTCTACGCTTAAGCATGGGAGTGTGGGACTCATTAGGAATTATGTGTGCAGAACGGAGAAGTTAATGTGAAAAGGAGCAGAAAAACAACGTTTGTCATCTGGGTATTGTCTACAGGCAACCCTAGATATGGGGCTCTTGTCAGATGTCATCTAATTTTATTTAATTTTACTTAAGAATATTTAAAGTTTAAATGACAATACACTGAATTTTGAAAAATGCATATATGCTCTTGGTATGTATCAAGTTACAGTACAGTTAAAGAGATGTGACCATACCATACCATACCATAATACCATATATGCCTGTATATAAAAATATTTCAACACATCTTTTTCATAATGTGTGTCTGTTTCAGTGTACACATATGAGCTGACCTGTGTCCTTTCTAGTTTGCTAGCCTGTGTGTGATGCTCGTGGTCATGGTCACCATGCTGGCTTTGGGAGCCTACCTGAAACCACTTCCTAAGGTTGGGAGATTACAGTAATACCTGTCATTTTTCTGTTATGTCAATTATTTATTTTCATACAGGCAAAATTTTCTGTGTTTCTTGGTTTAGCTGATACAAATTTATAACTAAGCTACATTCAAAATGGAAAAACTGAAACGATTATTAAAAGTTTCTACGTACGTCAATTTTTAACTACAAGATCTGTAACATTGTGTATGCTTGTCTCACCTTCTTCCAAGTCTGTGCTTGGAGCCCTTATAGCAGTCAACCTAAAGAACACGCTACTACAACTCGCTGACCCTTACTACCTGTGGAAAAAAAACAAGTTGGACTGTGTGAGTCAAACTCGGACAGCACTACTCTGTAGAAACAGCTGAAAAGAAAGTTATACCTGCATTATATGGGATGTGAATGTAGTAGTGTAACTGCTGGCCTAAAAGTTCCAAGATGTCTACTATGGGAGGAGCAGGCACTTTGTGAGCCAAGGTTTTCCAAGAAACACAGCTACATTTTAATAGCATTACGCCAGCAGTATAACCCTGTACAGATGATTTATACACACAAACTCCTCGAAGTTTATACTGGAATCATACACACATCATTTTACTTCTTGTTATCTCCCCTTCTTTCTCTTTTCCAGTGTGTGTGGGTGGTCTCCTTCTTGGCCACGTTCTTCCTCAGTCTGCCTTATGGAGTGGCCATCGGAGTGGGGTTTTCTGTCCTTGTGGTCATTTTCCAGACACAGTTGTGAGTGAAACTGAAAACCTGTAGCTTTGTTGTCATGGAACTTGAAATTATAGCTTGCTCTTCACGCACTCAGCATCCAATATATGTCTGTTATTTAGTACTACAATTTTGTTTCTGACATATTGGATATTGAGAATGTCCCTCAACTACATTCTTATATGTTAGGTTTACTAATTTGATGCAAACTCAATGTATCAAAATCCTAAAAGTCCACATCCAGACTGATTGTCTAGTTTGAAATTTATTCTAGTGTCATTGTAGCTTCCAGGAAGAACTAGAAGAGTGGCTATTTGTTGCATGTTACATGCTGTATTGACTATTTATGAAATATATAAACATCATTTGAAGTACTCTGCTTTTTGTGATGGGACTGTTCAGCTGCTTAATATTTCTCTATTATATTTTTCTTAATCACTTGTTCTGGGTTGGTCTGTGGAGGTATAGAGCCATTGTTTACTATTTAGTAATGCAAATATATCATCTGCAGACTATTTGACTTGTGTTAAGCCTTATACAGCAATTTACCCACTACCTGTCCTGGGAAATTATATTTTTTACTGGATCAATTCAAGGTATTTCATTTTGCTCACGGTTCACGGAACAGGAAATGTAATTCAAATTTGGTTCTATCAGTTGCAAGGGCCAGCTATAAACACTATGCCACCTGGTGCCCACATCTTTAAAAGTTAGTAAAGCATCTAAACTTATACAAACAGTATGAAACATGCAATGTTTCACTCTTATTTAATATTCCAATAAGTGGAAACTTTTCAGGGGCTTCAGGAGGTATGGTGTTTAAGTACATACAACTGTAGCATGATGGAAGGTGGCTCAAGTGCAAGGAATGGCTTTCCCGTTGTATCACCAAAAAAGTGATTTACCCCAAATTGTTTCAAAAGAATATTCAGCCGACCTTTTTTTTATTTGCTTTAGGTAATAGCTTTGAATAAGCAGCAAGGTCATACTATTATGAGGTTCAACCAACATGGAACACCTTTTTTTTCAGTCGCAATGGCTCAGAAGTAGGACAGATCATTGACACCGACATGTACAGGAACCCAAAAGTCTACAGTAAGGTAACGTCATATAGTGTATAGTATAGTGTTGCTAGCCGTCACGAATCTACATATAAACGGCAGCTGAACTAGAGAAGAATTTAGTGCGTTGATGGATGGATGAATAAAGTTTGTGATGTGCTTATAGTAATGATTACAATTTTCTATATGTTTAAAACACATAGATTTGAATGTGTTTTTTTAATTTGTCTCTATTTATTTTGCTATTTCATATTAATAGTATTGTTATACTTGTATTGTTTTTGTGTATTGCAACAATAACAATAGTTATAACAATAGTTTTTTTTATCGTGCCCAAAGATCTTTTTGATTATTATTCTCACAGGTCAAGTTTGTCGAAGGTGTCAAGATTGTCAACTACTGCTCCCCACTCTACTTTGCCAATGCAGAGATATTCCGTCGGAAAGTAATCAAAAAAGTAAGTTTCTTGTGGTGCTGCCCCACCTTGAAGTGAGGACATTCCTTTCCCAAACCTAGAGTGTCTGGAATCAAAAAGGCCAAGAGAACAAATATGCAGTATATGTGCTATTTTAATTGTATAGAAAGTATATTATGTTGCAGAAAGAAATGATGGGATTCTTTTTCCATCCCTCTTTACAAAAAAGAGTACCTACCACACAACACTAATGCTAGTAGTAATCTGCTTCAGTAACCCTGTACGTCGGGGTAGTTACTGTCACTAACATACTCCACGAACTCCATGTGTCTTTTGATCTGAGAGATTAAACTGTGGCTTCTAATGGATATTTCTGTGCGTTTGTGCATTTGTGTGCATGTTTCGGGGTTTACCTCTGAGCAGACTGGGCTGGACCCAGGCAAATTGCTCTTGGCAAGGAAGAAGTTCCTAAAGAAGCAGCTTAAGGAAAATGAGAAGAGGGACAAAGATGACAAGATTGCCAAGGGGCGGAAACTAAGCTCCTTGGTTACCATGAAAACCCAGGTAAGGATGACACAGGGGCAATGATGGAATGATAACCAATAACCTGTAACTGTCTGTGAAGTTTCTATAACTATTGAGGAAATCATTGAGGATCAACAGGCACTTTGTTGCAGTTTGATCAAGGTGCTTAACTACCTCCAGTGCAAGTTAAATTATTTTTGTAAAGTTCTAAATATTTGCAACCATGATGGGGGCTATTATTACTTGGGACTGAAGTGTACTGTTTATATGTAAAGGGCAAAGAGGCAGTTACTTCACATGGTGCCATTTCACATTTACAGTACTGTACTTATATCATGAACTAGATGCAGTCAGCCCTCTTTTGTCAAAACGTGGCAGTTAGACTGCTGGTGTGGCCTAATATTGACCCATTCCTCCGATGTGTAGACTATATCTCAACTGGTGCTGCAGAATGACTTTGACACTAAAAGCAATGGAACCTTGGAAAAGTCAGAGGTGCCCCCAGTGTACGTCAACTTTCACAGCTACGTTCAAGACGAAGGTGACCTGGAAACCCCTCGAGATCCCCCAGGACCCGCAACCATCACCATTGAGCCTCGCCCCCCACCTTTCCACACACTCATTCTGGACCTGGCTGGAGTGTGCTTTGTCGACCTCATGGGCATCAAAGTGCTCACTAAGGTGGTCCTTTTAACCTTAGTGGTCTAGTAACAAAGTATATTTTTTTTAGTTTTGCTTGTTAACTGTTTGTGATCCAAATATGGAATAGTTTTCATTTCTTAGACCATGCTGCTGCTGTTCATAGCTTAGAAATGATGACTGACAATGAAAACAGTTCAAACAGTTATTGCTAAGGTCTTTCCCATGCACAGTCTGACAAAATCAATCATACTTTAATTCTCTTTTTTGAAGATGAGCTCCAGCTATGAAATGCTGGGTATCAGTCTGTACCTGGCCAACGTTCAAGGTGAGTAGCAACCTTTCAGGCATCTATCTGCCCCTCAGAGCATTAGTGTCTACCCACGTACTACTAACTAGTATGATCTTCCTGAAAAACCCGTTGTAAGCTGAACTCTCTATAACTGAATAAACAATTAAGATGTTTCAATCACAGAATTTGAGTCCAAGAGCCACAAAATTAACACTGATTCTTTTCGAAGATATTTCTTTGCATTTTGGAGCCCCTGTAAATGCAAAGAAATGTCCTGTAAGCGCCTGTGGGCTATTAAATGACACTATGACATCCAGTTTTCATAAATTGAATGTGTCTATCTGGCTCAGTCTTAAGTAACCCTAATCTAAAAGCCTAATGCTTTCTTTGAAATCTGCTTGTAAGGTAAAATCTCAAAATTCAGCTATGTACCACTACAGCTTGAATTTTTAATATTCTGACACATAAAAGCAAAAAAAAGAAATCATTTTTAAATGTGATTCAGTAAAAAGTATTAAAAAATTTCACCGGCCTACACAAAAATTTGTAAATAAAACTCTTGTAGCTGAAAGGGGTGTGCTGTGTAAAGGTTGAAAAAAAGGTGTCACTCTAACCTTTAACTAATAGATTTATAATCTATTTAAATTGGTTTCAGGGTAACAGAAGATTTTTGTATTACATTTTCCTATCAGTGCGTTAATTTATTATAAATTGTAGCAGAAGGTTTGTCAACCATTACTAACAAAAAGCTGGATGGAATGAATCTGATGAGTATCCTGTGTTTGGAGCATTTTCATTATGAGTGGATCACATTACAGCACTTGGGGGAAAAGGGACAGATGTTGGCTCAGATACACTGTCTTGTGTGGAAGCAATGGATATTTAAAAAATGCCCCTCAGTCTCCGTGTCCAGTGGTGACAGTCTTGTCCCTTTTTTGCACCACATGTTCTCCTGTAGGTCAAATTTGTGTGATTTATGTGGCAGTAGACTGCAGTTTAACTCTATAAGCCATGTGCATAAGTTCACTGGGAATGTTCTGGAGGCACAACCCCCTTCTTCTCCCTGGACATTCAAACTGTCTTCTCATATCGAAACTCCCAAACAGAGAAAAAATTCTTGGTAAAAAAATCAAATCACTTGATGACAACTGAAAAAAAGCTTAGATCATGAGTTTCTTGTTGCTCTGTTGGTTTGTTTCTTCATATGCAGCCCAGGTGTATGAGGAACTTGAGGCTGGTGGTGTGTTTGAAGAAGGGAGAATTACCCACAGCCACCTCTTCCCATCTGTTCATGATGCCATCCTTTTTGCTCAAGAGAGGTCAAGGGTGACCAGGGATCTGGATAAGGCAGGATCATTTTTTGTACCTTTCATTTACTTTATTACATTGCATACTCTGATTTTTATCTTGAAACCCTAAAATAATATGTAAGAACATAAAGGCCTGCCCAATATGTCTTCATGTAAATCAAATTGTGCAGAATGATGCTCAGTAGAGACAGACAGAATTGGACACACACTGATCCTTAGGTACAACATAACCTTTAACAAGACAGCAATTTGATGCAGAAACCAGGATGACTCCAGGACTTGTCGGTTGTCACTGAACTCTATATGAAGTTTCATGGTAATTTTTAAAGCTATCTTAGAAGTAGGGCTTATGTGATTACACAGTATATACCCTTGGGAATCTAAAAAATGAAAAGTGTAATGTAAATGTGATTTACAGTAATGCACGCTGTTCTATAGTAATTTTAATAACTAATATAATGTAACATCAGTAGTGTAGCTGAAGCACACATACATACATAAAGAGCATTGAATTATATTCAGATAGTTAAAATGAGGCTGATTCTTTGGGAGATTCCAAAAATATTGAATTTTTTAAATAGTTGTTTTTTTTTCTGAAACTCATAAAAAAGCCCAAATTACATTTTGTTTCATTTATTCCAGATGTCATTACCACTCAATGTACAAAGGTGGATTTTTTCAGCTGAAAACAATGATTTACCTAGCTGAAGTATGTAAAGTAAATTAAACAGTCATTTGTATATAGCTGAGAAAATGGGCCAGCGATAAAGGTTATGAAATTTGGATGAAAAGTAGTGGGCCTGACATAGGCAGCAGCCTTCCACACCCATTTGTCTACGCTTCTTTGAACTGCTGCTACCTTATCTACATCAGGGTAGGTTAATGGATGGAGGAGTCAGCACTTAACACACCAGAACCCAAGGTCAGTTTGACAAGAGCCCACAGAACCACAACTAGGTCGTATTAAGGTCGTATTGAGGCTTTATTCCATGTTCGACAATGGCTACTTTAGCAGTTTGAGTGTTGCTGTCTCTATTTGACTGGACTTTTCTCGTCAGGGGCGTGAAACTTTGTTGCACACAGCAGGACAAATAGGATTTTTAGCGCCTGCAGTATGCATGTTTTTCACATATTTTGCATAGCGTGAGAGCCATTTTAAATTATTATGGCCATATCCACCAGATGAATCTGTATCTGGCAGAGTATAGTATTGTTTGTTTCATGGTCCTCTGCTAAAAACCGTAAATTTAAACCAACTGAAAAATAGCAGTACTAAAAACTTGCTGACCCTCTAGGGACACAAGCTAAAGCATTAGGAGCACAGTTTGACAAAGTGCATGGGATCCAAATAGAATGAGAGCCAAAAACAGCAACACAGTTAAAATGCCTCAAACTAAATGCTGCAAACTAAAAACACAAAAAAAGCTTTAAAAACATTGCTTATGTAGTGTATTA
Organism: Arapaima gigas; assembly: GCA_900497675.1. Taxonomy (NCBI): domain Eukaryota; kingdom Metazoa; phylum Chordata; class Actinopteri; order Osteoglossiformes; family Osteoglossidae; genus Arapaima; species Arapaima gigas. The sequence goes on along the minus strand of UFQX01000500.1, from coordinate 8,347 downwards.
AAACTATTTGCGAGTTGGTACCTTAGTTTATGAATATAACAACAGGTTGCCCTATGATAAAATGAACAGTGATTGAGGACTGTTTTTATCCTTCAGGTACTTACAGTTGCTGCAGTTTAAAAAGTACAAGTTAATAAAACATGCTGTGGAGAAAAGCCTTCGCTAGAAAGTTTATTAATACACCACCCATTGAGGGGACTTGAGTTGCTGTTAATGTCCCCATTTTTTGTACATAGCAGAGGCATAGTGAGTTCTTCAGTCACACCAAGTCCAGTAACTAGTACAAGTACTGACACCGATTAAATGGATGTAGAAACACAGATTGTGTGCTCTGCCTTTAATATTTTCTTGTCCAATTATTCAAACGTACAGGTGACGGTAATCTCGCTTAAAGTACAAGACAATAAGTTCCTTAGAAAGGATGAATATTGTCAAAAGATGCCGTTTTAAAACTGAGAAACTAACAATGTGATATTTGCCACAGTACACAAGTGTGATGGAGACATCTTGTGTGGGAGATATCTTGTGTGGGAGATTGCGGGTTTTTCATAATTGGTAGAAGTTGGCACTAAATTGGTCTTCATGGGCTACAGACAGAGAGAGAGAAGCGGGAGCTGGCTTTTGACATCGAAGAGGAGGACCGGGATCTGGAGCAGGTAACCATTTCCTTCGCCACAAAAGCTGATCACCAGGATCAAGATAGAATTACTGAAGCCTACTGGCATTTGTTCTCACCCCACCCCATGCTACAGGAGATGTTTTAAACAGAAGCTGGATATGTGGAGCAACGCTGCTGACACCATAGTGATGAAAAGAAGATGACGCATTGAAAATTTTGATAAACTACACTGCAGACGACAATGATTTGACAAAAAAAATACATTTCTTGAATGACAAAAATCTAATTTTCTGAATGGCTTGTCAATTTTGTTACAAAATTGTTTTAAAATGTAATAAGTATGTGGCACTTGACTGTCAAACTATTTTGTTCTTACATTAAAAATAACTTCTAAAATGGTCTCAATTACTTTTTGTGTTTTCAAATACAAAAAGTTACATTGTTTCAAATTATTAAAAGGCCACAACTGTTGTTCAGCTGGTGCTCCTCAGATTCTTTTTGCTCTGTGAAAAACACTTGTCATTCCAGGTGGAGAAACAGATTTTTAACTGAATCTCTTTCCGTAATTCAGTTTAAACAAAAAAGTGACCTTTTAAAAGCCACTCCAGCAAACAGTAAACCATTTCCCCTTTTTTGCACTACCTGTTTGGCTTTTATACTGCAGATAACCATATGTTCCTCCCAGTGCCCTTCCCTGGAACAACATTGCCTAACATGCATAGTCGGCCCCATGCTTTTATGCTATTTGAAAGTAATTAATGAAAAAACAAGGACCTTTGCCTTTCTTATTATATTAAGGAAGACTTGACACTCTGGAGTGTGGCCTTACAAGAATGTAGAGTTTTTCATTGATTTGTTCTATCAATTTAGTCCCAAATGTAGTAACCAAAAGCTACACAAGGTGTCAGTAAGTCAGTGTGATAATTTTGTTCTTGCACTATAAATAAATTATAAATTATAAATTAGTAAATGGTTTGTTATTCGTTGCGTTTTCACCTACAAAAAAGGACCATTGATTCTAATTGTAATTAAAAGACCACAAATGTTGTTCAGCTGGCACAGATTTTTCAAAAACACTTACCATTGCAGCTGGAGAGAAACGTTTTCTCTGGATGGACAAATATATATTCAAGAGTAACACGATGTAGAACGTCCTGTGCTCGTGTCAGTTTTTTGTAATAGGAGACGCGCAAAAGTGTCAGGCTACTTTCAAACTGTAAATCTTTATTTGGTTTCAGGGCCAAAAGAACTGATTTAGTTAGTAAAAAATAAAATGTGAAAAATACAGCTTCCTTGAACTTAAACCTAAGGATGACCTGGCTCAACCACCAAACCGTGCTTTAGTTTTATTTGTAATGAATGTGAAACAATCTGAAGATTACATCATGTGTTGGTCAGGGGATTTAGATTCGGTGTATTTACGGGTTGCTACCTGTTCTTTAATGTCAGTTTTATTAAGAACTGCAAAAACAATTAAAACAACCTTACTTATTCTCAATGTACAGTACTGTGCAAAAGTGTTAGGCATGCAACTTCAATGTGTGTTGAGAAGTACAGGTAGATTCTTATCTACCATCAGGGAGGTTTCTGGTTGGTCCCAAATTCATTCTGCACCCTGAGAATGACCTCAAACACCCAATCTCAGTCATACACAACTATCTTGAGCAAAAAGAAGGAATTCTGCAACAGTTGCTATGGTCCCCACAGAGCCTTGATCTCAACATGATCAAGTCAGTCTGGAAGGACATGCAGAGACAGGAAAAGTCTGCAGTAGAACTGTGGCCAGTTCCTCAAAATGTTTGGAAGAACCTACCAACCTCTACCTTAAACCGCATGCAAGTTTGCATAAGAGAATTGATGCTGTTTTAAAGGCGGGTGGTCCCACCAAATATTGATCTCATTGAGGTTTTTTTTGCCTGCTGCACTTTTTAGGAGGTTTATTGAATAATAAGTATTCGTGGCATTATTTTTGGATCCATCCTCGCTTTATAGCGTTTTCCCCACAGGTGTCTAAGACTTTTGCACAGTACTGTACTTAAAAAAAAAAAAAACCAACCAGCAGAAACTAGTTCTCCATTTTTAATTGTGGTCAACTGTCTGTTGGGGTGGCAACATAGATAATTTTCTTTTGAGTTTAGCATAAAGAACATTCTGGTATACAATTATAGTATACCACCCTACACTTTCAGCGTACCTTTTAAAAAGAAAAACCAAGTGCTTGATTACATTTTAAAACAAACCCTGCATATGTTGCCATGAGCATTTTATCTTTTGCTTTGTGTGAATATTCAGAAAAAAGCTCATTACATTGACATGTAGTTATATTTTTCACTTTTAGTGCAAAAAATGTATGGTTAATTTTTTTTGGGGGGGGGGGGGGTGAAACAATGCAAAAAACCATTGAAAAATGCAAGAAAAACGTGAGGAAAAATTCTATTATATATCAGTCCTCAGCTACAACCCTTATTTTGTTTCAGGGCCCAAAGACCTGATTTAGCTTGTAAAAAATAAATACATATAAAAAAATACACACAACTTGAACTTAAAACTGAGGCTCAAGTAGCACGAACATTTCTCTGCCTAGATTCCTTGTACTTGGAAATTTACAAAATTCTGAAATGGGGCAATAGTGCAGTTTGTTCAGCAACCAAGACTATTTTTATAGACACTTTCTGTTTGATTTTACATTAGTTTGCTGATAAGGATGAGCAAAATCATAGTTTTGGGAATCACCCAAATAAACTATATTTTAGTCTATTTACTATTAAAGCAGCAATTCTGGGATAAAAAAAACGGATTTCCGCAAAATAAAAGCAATGCAATTATTAATGCAACAATTAACACCCTAATGGAAAAACCCTATCAGGAAAAGCTGACAAGATTGGACTGAAAGTGGAATCAATGTTTGGAAATTTTGATAAGGCTTTTGCAATACGGCACGTTTGGTTTTGAAGTGGGTACGATTATCAAAGACAGTACTAGTTTGCAGTTCGCGTGGTTTTGGTTATTGCGTTAGGCGTGAAAATTCCAACCGTCAGCTTCGATTCAGAGCCGTGAAAATTTCCGAGCCTGGATGACAGCTTAATTTTGCTGGCATGACTAGTGGATGCTGAAAACAGTAACCATCAACCTATCCTGAACTCACACACATGGTTTCACTGCCAGCAAGGTGCTTTATAACTTACCACAGTCCTTTACATACATGTTTGGGTTTGCACATTGAGGGCAGGGTCTACCTCTTCTCTGCATAAATAGTGAGCCTCTTCTGATACAAGTGAAATAGCCCTTATCTACACATCTTACGCCTTCAACCTTAATCCTGTTTTAGAATTATACCGAAAAAAGATCAGCATTTAAAGCATTTTATTCATTTTAATTCAGTACACATAACAAGGCCCATGTTTGAGTCTAAAATTATAAAGCAGTTTTCCTCATTTCGCTTCTTTTTTGTGATCTGCAGATGAACAGATAAATAACAGAAAAGCCTGCACTGTATTTGTGAGGTAATTCAAACTCCCAACATTTTCCAAGAACTATAGTCTGTTTGCAGCAGAATCATCTTCAGTGCTCAGCGTTGGAAAAAGACAAATTGTGTCTTTTTTATTGTCCACTGTCTTTGAACCATTTGCTTCCACACGCTAACAGATAGCAACTCCTCTTTAATGATATAAGCACTTTAATTTTTAAAAAGGAAAAAAATAATCAGAATCAGACGCACAATTCTGAAAGAACAGCTGAGGCAGCAAATCATGTTCTTTTTTGTGAACCATTGTTTGTGTCTAGGTGTTTTCAGGCTTACTTCACAAAACGCTGTCCCTTACTCCGTGGCACAGACGGCTTTCCGTAATGTACCCCATGCCTTACGGCGCACATAAACATGTACAAGAAAACATCGAATAGCTGGTTTCTTTCACTTCGTCTAATCCTAAACCGGTTTTAAAGAACACTAACTTTTATTGGGAAGACTTGCTGGATTTCTTAAAGAACACAAATGAGATATGTAGGCAGGTTGCTTAATAAAAAGTAGTAATGGAATTCCTTCACAGGTGAACCTCACCACAAACCACACATTTGTCCCTTTTCATTAATGCGTCGTGTGGAAATCTTAAAAAGTAGGTTGGAGCACATGCAGTGGCAAGTATAATGGTGTCTTGTCACTGGTTTAGCCAGTTCCACTGTCAGAACAGTGGTCTTTTTAGAAAAAAAAAACAGTCAAGCGAGGAAGATTCCCTGAGAAAGAAATTTTGCAATAGTACTAGTATTTTTGCTGCAGTGTTAGGTATTCTGGGGAATAAATTCCTAATAAAGGCGCTGTGTTAACATCATTTGTGTGTGCGTATACCAGAAAGTATAATAGCATTACACCGTTTTGCATTTCAGTAGCTGTTCTTAACTCAATATCTAGTTTGAAATTGAAACTTTTTGCTTTCTACAGAATCCGATTCCTCTCTGTTTGGCACACCTCTAGGTCACAGCAATACGTAGTATATAACTTTAGCATAAACTCAGCAGCTTTATCATAAAGTCAACTTTTTTGTTGCCTGGAAACATTTAGAGACAAGTTGCTTGTAGCCTACGAAAATACGCAAACAAGGAAGACACACCGAAGGATGAGAAGGGAATTTTGTGATTGTGCTAGTATTTCTGCTACAGTTGTTATTTTATTGGTATTCTGGATATTTAATGTTTAATAAATGTACTGTTAACATCTTTGTACATATGCCAGAAAGTATAATGGCATTATACCGTTTTGCTGTTCATAATACAACATCTGGTTTGAAATTGACTTTTAGTTTCTACAAAATCTGATTCCTCTTTATTTGGCGCACCTCTGGGTCACAACAACACATAGTAAATAAATTTATAAACTGTAATACCCATTTTTTTTTTTTTGCTGCTTGGAAACATTTAGCTGTAACATTTATTTTGTTAATTTATTAAACATGATGTAGGTCATAAATAAATGCATCACTAAAATCTTTGCACTAAAAGTTGCTTTGGTCCTCAAAAATGCACCCGTGTCATGATAAAACTCTAAGCACAAGCTTTCTTCCTTTTTTGAAACATTTGAATTATGCATTCAATACACGTGCTCTGAAATGAACACATTGCATCTGCACTGCTCCTTGTAGTTATCAGCAGCGTTGTATCAGAATTATGAACTTAATACCCATATGACAGATGTGACAAAGCAGCGGAGATTGCTGCTAAACAGACCAGTTAATGGAGAAAGTGAACCATTTAAAGCTGCTTGTTTGCACAGATTTTTTTCTTTTTTTTTCCTTAATTACTGGTCATTCCTTTACTTAAGTACCATGTGTTTGGTACTGTACATGTTAGAACAGTGTACTGTATTTTATATCTGTCTTTCTATCACGACTGTGTTAAAATCGCATAAATTGGGCTTTCACTTATAAATAAACATACTCCTAACCCCTTTTCCTGTTAGGCTCAGGTGTAGTTCAGCAAGCTTGTGTTCATTAGTCCTGCGGAAGGAGACCGAGAGGATGTTTGGAGCTGCTTTGCACATTTGACACATTTTCCTAATGCATAGTTCTAATTTGCTTGTAGCCTGTCAAGAATAATAAACTAGTTTGTGAGCTGTCAAAATGGGTACTCAGAAATGGTGCTGATCAGAGCCTTGACTAGTGAGGAAGGTGAGGAGGCCGCCCTGAAGAGATATAATATATTCAGGAAGGCTTCCTTCCAGCTGCAGAGACATCCCCTAACCTCTTATGTCTCTTATGTCGGAGTGTCATATTTTGTGTTAATCAGTAAACATAGATTACCTGGTTTGAGAACATTTTATTATTACATTCATTTGTGCCCATGTCTCCTCATTTTTTCAGGTGTCAACAGAGGGGAAATCTCACAAAAAATGACAATCTTCCCACTTGTTTGATTTGCATTTTTGAGGGACCAGGCTAGGTTTTAACCATTGGAAGGGAAAGGAACATGTTGAAGTGGGGGGTTGCAACGTGGATACCTGTTGGAGGGTCTCATCTAACCACACAGATGGTCTTTTACCGTGTTCAAACTGCCAGGTTTGGGACGAAGTAAAAATGAGTTCAACTGACAGTTTTGATGGTTTTGATGGTGTCTGTCGGTCTTTTATGTGGGAAACAGTTTTCTCCTGCAGTGATACAGGAAGACAGTCAAAATGCCCCAGAAAGAATTTTGCTTGTAATGCATTGTGTATACATGGTAAAAGTGTCAAATTAATATATAATTGGCTTATTGCAATATATACTTGTTACACAACTCGCATAGAAGTTTCTACGAAAGGAACAAATATAAAAATGCTAATACATCTTTCCTGATGATTTGTGTAGTAACCTCATTTTCCCACCAGAGAGCACTCTTTCACTGTAGATACTTTTTTTCTTACCCATCTCCAAAAGAAAGCGATCAGAGCAACAACGCGTTTGGTGATCAAAGAAACGTAGGAGATGCAACCTTTTTTTAGCCTATAAACATATATGTCTATATATATATATATGTGTGTGTGTGCATGCTTGTTACACAACTTCCATACAAGAAAAATTCCCACAAAAGGAATAAATATTAAAATGCTAATATAGCTTTCTTGAAGAGTTATGTAGTAACCTTATTTCCCCGCCAGAGGGCATTCTTGCATTGTACATACGTTTTTCTTACTCATCTCCCACAGAAAGCGGAGAGCAGCAAAGCATTTGGTGATCAAACAAATGTACATCACCATAAGAAGGAGATGCAATGTTCTTTAAGCCTGTGACAATCTCAAATGGTCTAGGATCACAGAACCAATAGACGAGTTGGGCGATGGACACGAAATGGCTCTAAATATGGTTTTGCTGTTGAATATATGTAGAAAACCACCTGATGCGTAATATTTACTTGCTGCATTCCTGAGGTCTAGTAGTAGGAACCACGATGTGAAGCAAAATGTAAGAAAAACAAAGCAAGCTTCCTGCTGCATATAAGACATTTTGGAGTGACTGGCAAATCAAAAACCTCATTTGGTTATTTTGAACTAATTTCCTGATAAATAGAAATATTTTGAGTTACTTGCTTTGTTGAGGTGACTATGCACTTCATACCGTTTCCAGTAGTAATGTTAATGTTGGTAAAGATAAGGCTTTGTGGGGTTAAAAACCCATGTGCTAAACAGCAATCGCTTGCATATTTTGTAAGATGTGCATCAGTTTCTACTTGGTATATTTCTTTAATATCAGCAACTTAAAATGTCTGAAATTTTATTTTCTGCCCTTTTTCATACATGTACAGTGAGTAAACATTCGCATTTTTTATGGGTGCAATGAAAATTTATGACTGATCGTACACCTTCCCCTGTTCCCTTTGTAAAATTTAATTCAGTTACACACAGTGAGAACTGAAAGATTTTTTTAAAAACTTTGATATAGAAAGTGACTTTTTTTAAGCTGAAGTAAGTTAAAGTTTAGTGAAATAACTTAGTTATAGACTTATGTCATTGTAACTTTAATAAAGTATTGCATTTAATACTTTAAAGATTATTAGAGTACAAAAGAAAAATTAGAAAATGACCATTGGGAGAAAAAAATGGGAGACCAGCCATCCACCAGGGTGAAATGTACAGTTATTGGCCTGGCAGATGGCCGTGCTGGTTCCAGTAGTAATTTTGCACCTACCAGCTGAAAAGAAGTGACACATACAGTACTGTGCAAAAGTCTTAGACACCTGTGGGAAAAATGCTATAAAGCGAGGATG